>JAOWBP010004700.1:58540658-58551142 GCA_028571105.1 Tragopan temminckii | reverse complement strand
TCTCCATCCCTGGAGGTATTTAAGAGGCATGTGGATGTGGCACTGCGGGACTCTGTTCAAATCTGATGGGACTTGGTATGTCAGGGTGATGGTAGGACTTGGTGATCTTGAAGGACTTTTCCAAGGTAGATGATTCTACAACTGTAATTTTGAATTCTCTTCCCTCTATCACTCTTATCTTCTGTGAATTCAGTATTGTTTTAAGGCAGTAGACATGCAAAATGTGTATGTTTGCGTAACTGCCTGTTCAGTCTGGTATTTGTACTGTCATTCACATAGGTTTTACTCTGATACTGTAATTCTTCAAAAAAAACAAACAAACAAAAAACCTCATGTTGACATAAAGGGCATTCATATTGTGCATGAATTTGAATCACTGATTAGAAGAGTCTGACACATGCAGGCAGTGTATTCTTTCATTGCCCAGCATTTACAAGAGTTGCAACTGACTTCTGAGTATTAAGAGTATACTTGGAAGACATTTTTTAGACAGTAAGACAGCTAAGGTCACATTTGACACTGTGATGCAGAGCTCTCTTTCAGACTACAGCAAGGATGAAGATCAACAAATCAGTCTATGAACACCTGAACCCCATAAGGTTCTCAAATTCTGCAGTGCTCCACAATGAAAATTATGGGGTTGGAAACACATTCATCTGTGTAGAAGGATACATGAACCAGAAAATCCTCTTTTTTTTTCCTGTTTATTAGATATAGTGTCCCTGTACCTTGTAACAGGTGAATGGAAGAAACTGGAGCAGTTGTGAGATGAATAATCTCTTTTAAAAGTTGCAAGTGGCATTAATTTCTTCTGAACTGCTGCCTTTTCCTGGAGCTGGGACAGATCCTATCTGTAGAATGGCTTCTTATTTCAATGTATGTGTACATGGGAAAATAAGGTAGCAGGACATATACTTCTTTGTTGGAATACTGAAATATCAGTCTCACAACACTGCCTAGCCAATTGCATTTATTTCCAGTAAAGTGACTACACTTGTAGTTTGGTTGCATGCCAAGGCTGACAATGTGCTTTATAGATGCAGAAAATTATGTTAATAAAATAGAAATTATAGTGCTACTATCCACAAGCACAGACTTTTCTATGACAGTATTGTTTACTTAAAAGTAAACATTATAACATTAATGCTAAATTGCTTGCCCAGATTTTAAAGCAAACCTAACCAATCAGTGTTTCTGCTTACTTGTCAGTTGCAGATAACTAAATATTTGCTTGTGAAGCCAAGCTGCAGGTCTGCCAAATGCTCTCATTTACTGTTTTTTTTCCCCTCAGTAAATAGATGCATTCTTAGTTTCTCAATTTATTCTGACACCCTCCTAGATCTAGAAGCAGAAATGTTGCCTTTTTTTGTGAAAACAACAGCATTAACAACAGCAAGAACAACCAAAAAAAATACAGAAATTGTACCATTTGGTCTCAAATACTTTCAATAATTTACATATTTTTGTGATGCTGTGTTTCTGTGATTTTACTAAATATAGCAGCCCCTCTTGGTAGGTCCATTAGCCTTTTGCTACAGAAGGGCACAAGAGTGAAGTGCAGATTATCCAAGTGGAGGTGGAGGAATTGGGGAAATGGCAATGAAGAAGACCAAGAGATCACCATTTCTTTGCATGATGAGCACACAGCTTATTTACCTTAAATTACAGTGCCTTTCAGAGGTCCTCCCGAGCGATATGGCTGCATCATTTCACTCCTGAAGGCTGGTAGCTAGGAGTCAGAATTGGAAACTAGCTAAGATTAGGTCAGAGTTGTCCTTCTGACTGCCCTTATTGCTGCACTGAACAGAAGTGTAGTTGGTGTGGAGCAAAAACGCAGCTACCAGTGAATAAAACACTTACTGCAAATCAGTCAATACTGACTGTTGTTCCATTCTGTTTTTATCACTAAGTCCTCTGCTCATCTCTATTAAACTCCCTACTTCTCACTGTCTACCTTTGCTATGCAGTTTGATGAACGCTCCGCTCCTTGTTCAGCGAAGTTTGAGTATATCAAACTGAAGTAAAATGGTTCTGAAAGAACCTTTCTTGTTAATTTGAAACTTTGACATCACTGTCCCAATTTTTCATCCACTTGAGGCTGATTTTTGAGTCATGCAGCTTCTTCGTAAGCTTGAACAAAAGGCACTTGACTGTTACAGAGGCAAACATTTCCTTATCTAGCTCTGATTTTTGTCACCCTTGTCCATGTAAGCTTTTGATTCTTCCAGACAACAAGGCTGTTTTTGGTTCCTTCACTTCTTTCCCATGTGTCCTTAATTAACAGTGACACCCACTAAAGGAGTCAGAGTCCTTCAGGCAGAGCGCTTAAAATCCCGGGCTTTAAGAGAGTCACATGTAATGAAGCAGGGGAATCTGAATAGCTGTCTGGAGAGTAGAATCCTGGATGGAAAGTAACAGAAGCACAAATGAAAAGGAGTTTTTCTGTTTGTTTAAGTAATTTATAGCGTGGAGTCGAACCCAAGAGATAGATTTTAAATTTAACAGTAGGATGTCTGTGGTCTGGTTTCCAACTGTAGTAGCAAGTCATTGTGGCCAAATGACATCCAAAAAAGTTAAAAATACTGCTGCAGTATTTTGCTTGTGGTAAAGGAAAGCACACTGGTTTAAAAACTAGTCTTACCATCTGTGGCATGGAGGACACTGGTTATAAATTTCTGTACGCTCATTAAAGCTCTGATTTTTTTTCCTGCATTTTCTGTAGTTGTTCCCACTAACACAGAGTAAAACACTGGTAAATCAGAACAAAAACACTCTGTATCCATGCACAAATGTAGTAAATTTCACCAAACAGAAGTGCTCTCCCAGTTCACTATCTGTATTATTTTTTAAACACAAGATGGGGCCCTGGGCAGCCCAATCTCGTGGGTGGCAACCCTGCCCATGGCATGGGGGTTGGAGCTCAATGACCTTTACAGCCCCATCCAACCTAAGCCATTCTCTGATTTTATGAATTCATGATTCTATGACTTAATGTGCACAAGTTCTAATCGGTCAGTGCAGCTCCTGTGTCTGGAAGATGATGAGGGATGCCTGTTTATCTTTTTGTACAATTCTGATAAAAGAGCAGTTAGAGAGGAGTTGATGTATGCTCTCAGACACAACACCCTTGGCCCTAGCAGAGTTCTGTTACCATACTAGTTTTAGTAAAAATAGGCACTTGCAGTGAACAATACTGATCACAGAGCTCTGCAGGAAGACTAATTGATGGGTGTGCACTTTGATATATGAAAGGGCTGCATTTAGAAAGTTTTTAAAGATGCTTTCTGTATATCATTTTTCTCCAGTTGCATTCAGAACGTTTCCGTGTTTCATGTGATCTGATTTGCTTTCTTTAACTGAATAGTCCTGCTTGATGTGAGAGGATGAAGACTCAGAAAAGAAACTGCAAAGGAAGAACAGCTGAGGGAATCATACTGTCCATTTTAGATTATAAAGAGTGATCTGCATTGCTCAAATGGTGAAGTTTTTAATAATTTTCATCAACATTAGTGTTCCCAGTCCAGAAATGTATAATTCTTTATGTTTCTAATGGCCCAATTTTATATGCCCTGGATTGAACTGAGTGACAATTAGCTCTGGAGCTGTGTTGACCTGTTTGTGTTCTTTTTGATCTACCAATCAATAGTAATAAAAAAGTAAGATCAATTTCAAAACCTCTTACAACTGAATAAAAAATAACAACCATATTGACTTCTCTAGTAATTGTCGTGGAAGAATGACAGTAATTTAATGAAATCAACAGAATGAAACACATTTACCAATCTGTGCTGGGAATAAAGCAGTAGCAGCATGGGGTCTGGATGTGAACTCTCAGCCTCTTTCACAGGCTTATTAAAGTGTAGAATAGCACAGAAAATAAAAACTGCGTAATACCTGTAGGAAAACACAGATATTTCAGAGGAAATGCAAGGACTTCTGTGTTAATCTAGCAAGTTCCTTAAAAGGACATGAAATATAATCTGTTGTACATATGTTCTAGATTTTATAGAAGAGACTTTGTGAGAAATATTTTCAGAGCCTGCTGGGATGTAGTCAATATTGTGGCAGTTTCCCATAAGAACATGTGTTTACCAGCTCCAGCTTCCTTTTGAAACTTTTGAAACACTGTGAAGAATTGCTTTCATGAACAATTTTTTTTTTCTTTTTTTCTTTTTGTTTTTCGAACAGGCAGAACAAACAGGATATCTTGGTCATGAGCAGCACAATGCAATGAGAAGTACATGCAGCTTGTTTATATAATGGTTATGCTCACAATTATTTATATGGATATTCCTGTTTCTGTACACTATAAAAAGTATTTAATCACTATTGTCTCTTTTTTTGTTCTTCTGTTGAATACTTCCATCCATAAGAGGGGTAGTAAAATGGCAAGTACTGAAAACATGACAATCTGTAAAAAAAAATGTATATGTAGTGCTAAATCAGTGTTTATCTCCAGTTTGGTTTTAGTTGTCAGTGATGGACACCTGACACTAACAGCATTATGACAGCCAGTAAGCTGAAATACAAGGGCTGCTCTGAAAGTAATGCCTCCTATATTATTATGTAGGTGTATTGGTCCACAGTGTCAGAGGCAGATGTTGCCTTCATGACAGTAGAGGTTGAACCTTCCTAACAGTGTCCTATTACATATGGTGGCTGTGAGCACAGTAAGGCAGTCAGTAGTGCACTTCAGCAGTGGTGACAGTGACACTGGTCACCTCTGCTGCTGCAGATATGTACGAGCGCAGCATGCAGGCTCTCGTGCATTACTGGCAAAAAGGCATAGCTACTGGTAGTGACTATGTTGAAAAACAGTGTTTTGTAGTTGAGAATTTGCTCTATCAAATAGTCCTGGTTTCTGTATCTGCTGCATTTTTCAACGAAATTAAAAGGAGGCATTGCTTTTGGAGCAACCTACTTCCTTTTATTTCATTCCACACAAATTTACACGCTAGCAAAATAACAGAAAATAAAGAAGTAATGAAGAAGTAACCATTAGCAACATCCAGCTGCACTAGTCTGTGCATCTCTTTAGAGATCTACTTGGAAGAATCCCATGGATTACGATCCTGAAGAGAAGTGGAGTCTAAGACTACTGGTCAATATACAAGGATCACCTTAAAGCTCAAGTAAAGTCCACTCCAACAAGTAGGAGTTCAGGCAGCAGTGGCAGGAGACTTAAACTGTGCATGAAGCTCCAGAGTGAACTCTGATACAAGGTGGAAGCAGGGACAAGTGACAAGTGACAAGAGCTGCAGTCTGATACTGCAGGGTTAGGAAAGCCACGATCAGCCTAGAGTTAAATCTCACAGGGATGTGAAAGACAACAAGAAAGGCTTTCAAAATACATTGACAGCAAAAAGCAATACAGGGAAAATGTGAGGCAGCTGCTGAATGTAGTGGAGAAGTGGTGACAAATGGCATGAAAAATGCCAACACAAAGAGTGACTTATTTGCCTCAGCCTTCTCCACTGCAGGAATCCCAGACTACTGAAACCAGAGTAAAATTCTGGAGCAAGGGAGACTTGCCCCTTTTGGAGCAGAATGAGGTTAGAAAGCAATTAAACACACTGGAAGCACATAAGCCTATGGTGTCTGCTGCTTTGTGCGTATTAGTGTTGCATCTCACTGAATGATCTGAGAGTGAAGCTACTCTCTATTATCTTTAAAAGTTTATTGCAACTGTGAGAGGTTCCTGAAGACCAGACGAGAGCAAAGGTCACCCCTGTCTTCAGGAAGGGTGAGAAGGAAAATCTCACAAACCGCATGGGTCAGGCTTGCCTCAATCTCTAGAAATTGATTGAAGAAAATCATCCTTTGCACTTGCAAAGAGATGAAGGCCAAGCAAGGGAACTAGAGTAATGAACATGGACTTATGAAGGGGAAATCACGCCTATCCAACGTGATAGTGTTGTCAGCTACAATATGGAGACTAGCTTGGTGGATGATGGGAGAGCAGTGAATGTTGTTTACTGAGGCTTGATGCTACCTCACATAACAGAGAATCATGGAATCATAGAGTCATAGAATGGCTTGGGTTGGAAGGGGCCTCAAGGATCAACAAGTTCCAACCCCCCTGCCACAGGCTGGGCTGCCAGCCACTTAGATCAAGTACTCAGTCAGCCCAGGGCCCCATCCAACCTGGCCTTAAACACTTCCAGGGATGGGGCATCCACAGCCTCTCTGGACAACCTGCTCAAGCACCTCACCACCCTCACAGAGAAAAACTTCCTCCTGACATCTAATCTAAATCTCCCCTCCTTTAGTTTAAAACCATTCCCTCTTGTCCTATCACAATCTACCTATGTAAAAAGTTGACTTCCCTCATGTTTATAAACTCCCTTTGTATACTGGAAGGCCACAGCGAGGTCTCCCTGAAGCCTTCTGTTCTCCTGACTGAATAAGCCCAGTTCCTCCAGCCTATCTCTGCAGGAGAGGCGCTCCAGAAATCTGATCATCCTCCTGGCCCTCCTCTGGATCCTCTCCAAAAGCTCCACATCTTTCCTGTGTTGCAGGCCCCAGACTTGGATGCAGTATTCCAGTTGGGGCCTCACATCCTCACAGAAAGCTGATTAAAGGTGAGGACATGAAAGTGGATTCAAAGTTGGCTGAACATCTTGGCCCAGAGTGTTATGGTCAGTAGTGCAATCAATGTGTAGTTGAGGGCAAGTCAGTACTTACGTATCCCCAGGGCCAGTTAAGCAGATCTGAACAGTGGAAGAGAGTGCACTCTAAATTTGCAGATGATAAAATACTGGAAGGAATGGAGGGCATACCAGATGAATGTGCTGTCACTCAAAGGTGCTTGGGCAAACTTGAAGACTGGGCAGGTAAGGAGTGCCCTGAAGTTCACCGAAGGAAAATACAAAGTCCTGAATCTGGGGAGCTATAACCCCGTGCACCAGTGTGCACTGGAAGCTGACCACCAAACAAACTCTTCAGGGAAGGATCTGAGTCCTTCTGGCCATGAGCTAGCAATGTGCCCTTATAGTAAAGAATG
The DNA here is from genome assembly GCA_028571105.1 of Tragopan temminckii. Lineage (NCBI taxonomy): Eukaryota > Metazoa > Chordata > Aves > Galliformes > Phasianidae > Tragopan > Tragopan temminckii. Next base: position 58,544,139 of record JAOWBP010004700.1, on the reverse strand, counting down.
CCAGAATTTAAAATTTACAAGTTATTTTAAATCAAATTAGCATTTCTCCCATACTAGTACTTTCTACACTGAGCAGAAACGCTTCAGCATTGTAGATCCCCCCTCCACAAATTAAATGTGGAGGGTGGATCCAATGCAAATCATAACTAAAGATAACATGAAGTTAAATATATATTCATAGAACGGTTTAAAGGGAGAAGCAGGAGCTCACTGCCATTTAAAGGCCCTTCTTGAACAAGTGAAGGAAATAGCTACCATGCCCAAATACGGTCAGTGACTGGCAGGAAGTAGTATTCTGCAGCTTAGGTAAATGGAATTAAACTATCAGTGTAAATAAGTTACGTAGAACTACATGATAATTTCTACACTTGAACAGTTTAATGCCCTTTGACAAAAAAAGAAAAAGAAGTCCAAGATGAATGACCAGCACATTATCTTCTCTCAGGAGTAAAAGCTCTTTTTCTTATATGGAAAATTACTAAATAAGAAACATATAAAAATTATTAGTTATGTGCAATTTATGGTTCTTGTGTGTGAAGCTTATAACAACATGTAATAGGGAAAGACGAAAGTATTATCAAAACCATAGCCCTGTGTTTGGCACCTCTGTGAGAGCACTGCTTTTCTTATAAGCACGAGCTGGTTGGTGGGTAAGTGGCAGAACCAGACCCAGTTCAAGTTCTAATGCAAAAGTCTGTTGGAAACTGAAGTAAATGGCACCACCTGCATTTCTTACCATTTGGCTTTGGATTGTATCAAAAGCAGCACCTGCATGTTTTGCTGTAAGGGTGCAGTCTTCAGTACAGCTACTATCCTACTATGTATGTTTTTTCTAGATCACTGCAAACAGTGGCATTATGGAAATAAGTTACAGTAAAGGATGTAGTACAGTACAGCATGCAATACTGCTGTGTGTTGAGGTGTGTTTGCTGACTAGTCTTTCCCTCCATTTCTACATGCACGTGCAGCTGTCATTTACAGAGGTGAGTTGTTTGATCTGGTTTTGTTCCGCACGTTTGTGAACTTAAAGACCACAGAAGAAGTTAGCTGGTGGGAAATATCTGAAACTATTGTCTTATGAGCTTCTAATGATGAAATAATGTTGCACAGCTGTAGGGTATATCATATTAAGAGCTAATAGGTGTGTAGTGGTTCAAAGGGAAAAAACGAGACAAATATAGCCAAACATCTCATTTTTGACAGATCAGTCGACCTCTTATTTATTTTGATCTTTTCATTAGCACTAAGCAGACAGCACATTAGCTTTTCTTCTAGCCTGAATCACGTATGCTGTTTCAGTTTTAAAATAACAAATACTGATTTCCAGCTCCAAAGGTTTCCCCTTCAAGGTTGATTGAAACAAACATACTTATTTTTCTAGGCCTCATTCCAGAAAGCTCCAGTGCATGCATTCTGGTTTAATGCTCAGTGTCCAGTGTCCAGTGTCCAGTGTTCTTTCTGCTCCAGTCTTGAAAGAAAGGGGAGGAAAAGACTGCTTTATTATGAGAAATCTGGAGTGATTCTTATTGAACAAATGCCTTTCAAGTTGTGCTCATTACTAACAACTCCTCAGTCAGATCACTTAATAACCTGAATATTGATCGCATTGTTGCTAAATTGCTGTTTTCTTTTGGGAATGAGGAAGTGGACTTGCTGTCTTTTAGTATTAAATGTGATGGTTGTTTATTAAAGCACTAAGTGCAGAAGTATTTAGAAAAGTAAGAGGGAAGTAATTACCAACAATCAAGTAGATACTCCTTACCCCAAGTTGGGTAAAGTCCTAGTCATACAGCTATTAATGAAAAAGTGGAGCTCAGATGTCATTCATAGAGTAAGTCTTTGCTTCTGGAATAAGTTACATGGAATACTATTCAGTGCTTTAAAAACAAAGAAATGAACAAAAACCATGAGGAATGTCAATAAGAGTGCTTTACCATCACTGTGCATCCTGATGCATATGTGACTAGTACAGTGCCAGTCACTGTAGCAGTTAAAAATAATTCACGTTAAAGTGTCTCAAGTTGAGAAGGATTTTCTGTGCATTTCATGAGAGTAGAAGATTAAGCAAGTGAACCACACAATATTACCGACCTTAGCATGACATCTTTAAAATAAACTCCCTTAAGACTGCACTGGATGCAGGGTTGGATGACTGTGTGATCTTGAGATCTAGGTAAAAGAGTCTCTTTACACTGGACCAGAAAAAAATACATTTGTTCTCATCTAGAAATCTGCACTGAATATGCACTGACTTCATTAGGAACAGAACTGGGCTCAGTATCTGTACCTCTGTAGGGCTGCAGGTGGATTGTTCCTGCATGTCTAGAATGCAAGGATTTCTAAATCTTAATCTTAAAGTTTGTATATTTTAGGGGTTTTTGGAAAATCATTGTGCTTTGCTGCATTCCTTCTTCCTGTCCTATCAGCATAGCTTGAGCAACGATGATAATTGTGTGCTGATTAAAAGCAGTGCTTTTACTTTGACTTGCTTTAGAAGTGCCATACTGTTTATAAATTGCTGCTGTGAACTTTTAAACTCAGGAAAACTTCTGAATAAATGTGATAAGGGATAAAGCAGTCCCAGTCTCAGAATTTATTCTTTCACTGAAATAAATCACACCATTTTTCAGCCTCACTGTTAACTTCTCATTTTTTTCTTACAACAAGTTGTTATTTTAAATTCAGCTTTACTCTTTAAAATCTCTTGCTCCTGTTGAGCTTTCCCCTTTATATTTTTATATTTTAAAGTTGACTGGACAGATAATTTCCTTTGCATGATATATTTTTCTTGGCTTACACTGAAGGAAAGAAAGTAGATAGAACAAACTCATACAAGAGAGGTTCAGTTGGTGAGAGACAAACCAGACATTGAGCAGGACAAGTAATAGAAAAAAATGTTATTACACATAATTAGAAAAAAACTTTGGGAGCCCTAAAACGTAAGAAAAATTGGTTAATGCTTCAGACTGCATTGTAGTATCACAAATCCTTCTATGACTTAGTAGTGTTAACATACTCTAACTAAGTCAGCATGTCGTTTTATTTGAATGCATAAAACTGAAGTGATATTCTTCAGAAGCCAATGACTCTTCATTTGTGATGCAGTATCTCCCTTTACGTTGCTGTCTGTTTGAATATTTACTGATCATATTCAAGTAGCTTTTCCCTTAGAGTTAATGAAGGGAATGTAAATATGAATGAGAAACTGGCATGTAAGTTTGCAGATGACACCAAGTTGGAAGGGAGTGTTGATCTGCCAGAGGGGAGAAGGGCACTAAGAGGGACCTGGATAGACTGGATCGATGGGCCAAAATAAAATGTATGAGTTTCAGTAGGGCCAAGTATCAGGTCCTGCATTTTGGTCACAACAACCCCAGGCAACACTACAGGCCTGGGGAGGAGTGACTGGAAAGCTGCCTGATGGAAAGGGACCTTGGTGTACTGATGGACAGTCAGCTGAATATGAGCCAGCAGTGTGCCC
>JAOWBP010004700.1:58523046-58540558 GCA_028571105.1 Tragopan temminckii | reverse complement strand
AAAGGGTTGTTAAGCACTGGAATAGGCTCCCCCTAGGGACATGGTTGAGTCACCATCCCTGGATGTGTTTAAAAACCATTTGGATGTGGTGCTGAGGGACGTGATTTAGCAGAGGGTTGTTAGAGTTATGGTAGTGTGGTTATGTTGGACTCAATGCTCTTTAAGGTCTTTTCCAACCTGAGTGATTCTATGATTCTATGATTCTATAACTGGATTATGCTTATACTGAGCAGCTCTGCCAATTGACAAGGACAGAAACAGACACAAAGAGACAGATGCTATACCTTTCCAAAAGAACAGTCTTCAATAAGAGACAGCAGCTAGACAACAGGGAACATACGCAGCAGTAAGACAGGTGTGATGGCTGCACAGGCAGTGGTCTTAGCCAAGATGAGATGTGCTAGGACCCTGCTCTGTGCTTGGGCCAGAAAGCCCCAGTTTTCTTGATTTCATTCCATAATGCAGTTAATGTATTCCCTGATCATGGCAGTGTTCCTGAATGTGTTACAGAGCTCTCCTTAGGTTATGTAAAACAGCAAATATAGTACAAAGATAAATTAATTTCTGGTAGAAGTTCACCATTACAGTGAAATATGAAGATGGCAGAACTAATTTCAGCATTCGGGGTATTTCCTAATGCTGACAAATAACGTGCCTTCCTGAACTGTAGGTTTTAACTCAGTGACAGGCTTTTTTGCTATGTATTTAACATAATGCAAAACTACACTGTTCTATTTGTTGGACAGAAAAAAAAAAAGAAAAAAAACTTGCTTTGATTCTCTTCGTATTTCTTAATGTCGGGGAAAAAAATCAGATGCTTACCAGATTTCAAGCATTAGTTGAAACATATTATGTGCTTATTTTAAATATATGAAGCCTCTCCTTTCCACCAATGAAGCTTGTCCATCTTGGGTTGCTATAGCATCTGATACTTAGGGAAGGTTAATGTGTTTACTTCTTTATCTCAAACCTGCAACTATAAAAGGTAGTACTATCACCTAATGAAAAAGCAACCATGATGACATTCTGAGAATTAAAGTTTAAGCCTTTAATATTAACTGTGATTAAGGAAGCAGTTTTTGCCAATCACTATAGAAGTATTCACATCTGATTTAATTTACATTTGTTTGAAAGTTCAAGTAAATCCTCAAATATTTTGTTTTAATAATTATGGAATGTAGAAAATAAAATCCCATGTGGCTTTTAGCAGGATTTCTGATTTACAGCTGAAGTAGCCATTTAATTGACAGTGAATCATAGAATCATCAAGATTGTAAACGCTCTTCAAGATCACCAAGTCCAGCCATCAACCTGAAGTGGCGCTGAGTCCCTACCTATCAGGTGGGTTTTAAGGTCTCTCACAACCCCAGCCTTCCTGTGATTCTCAGGCAGACTGACAGTGTTGTCTAACTTGGTATCATCTGAGAACTTATTGAGGGCACACCCAATGCCCTCACCCAGGTCACTGATCACAATGTTAAGCGTAACTGACCCCAAGACTGAGCCCTGAGGAACACCACTGGTGACCAGCTGCCCACTGGGCAGGACTCCATTCGTGGTTGCTCTTTGAGCCCAACCATCCAGACACTTCTTCACCCAGTGAACTGCAAACCTACCCAAGCCATGAGCATCTAGTTTCTCCCGAATACTGTAGGAAACGCTATCAAAGCTTTGCTGAAGCCCAAATGAAAAGCATTCACAGTCTTTCCCTCAAATACTAGTGGGTTCTCTTTCATAGAAGGAGATCAGCTTAGTCAGGCAGGACCTGCCTTTCATGAACCCGTGCTGCCTTCAGCTGCTCACCCAACTGTCTTCTATGTGTTCTGTGATCATGATCAAGATGACCTGCTCTATACCTTTCCCTAGTACCAAGGTCAGAGAGGCAGGCCTGTAGGTTGTTCAGCTTTTCAAACTCCCAAAGACTAAACACTATCAGAAGCACAGATGAGACTGAGTTCTGCAGCATTAACTTTCACTGCAGATTTGCAGAGACGCATGCAGTGCCACGGGAATTGCTCAATTTTCAGATAAAGAAAATACTAAACTTATGACTTATGGTATAGTTTCAGTAAGAGATCAGTCCTGTAGAGCTAGAACTATTAAATCAATAATCCTCTAGTGAATAGATTCAAAGGGTGGCAGAGCCCATCACCAAAAATACTCATTAAACCTCTTTTTTTTTTTCCTTGCAAATGACTTAATTTCTTACTTATCCACAAGTTAGTTAAAGCTTGTAGAAATTCTCTAAAAATGTAGCAGGACCTTTTAAGCAGTTATTTCCACTTCGAAGAAACTGCATCTTAAGAAGACCTACACGGTCTTTCAGAATCAGATGGCAGGCCCCATAGGACAGGAAATACATGGTTGTGTTTTTGTATATATACAGAGAACAAGAATGCACACAACAAGTAATCTTACAGAATATCACACACTGTCTAATATACTACAGAGGCTAGAATTCAGACTTAAACTGAATGGATTTGCTGCTAAAGCTATTGAGATTCACCTGCCAGCCTGCAAAACAGTACTGCCAAATCAAGCAGGCTCAGAAACTAGAGGAGACGAACTGAGGCCCTAGAAGTTATGACATACATTCACTTTTTCTGTTCAGAACTTTGAAAAGCTCTCTCTCAGTATAAGAAAGAGGAGGTGCTGGCTATACTCGTGGTTTTACCAGTGATGGACATGACAGTTCTGGCATTGGCTGCACTGGCTGCACATCACCATCTCCTTATAGAAGGGGCACCTTATAGGATTCCAAAGGGTGTGAGTGTGGGATGCAACGAAGAAGAAGACTATTACTTTCTTAATGTACACTAAATTTAGTTTTCAAAGCAAGAAAGAGAATAACATCTCTCTGCAGAATTACGGTGATCTGTATGCAATACTGGCAATTTTTTCACTTTCTCGGTGTTGTGGAAGCAGTTTCCTTCAAAGCCAGTGTGTTACGCTGCTGCCCAAGAGAAAAAAAAAAAAAAAAAGTGATCTACAAATATTTTTAAAAGATTTTGTAAGTACACTAATTTTTCAAGCATACTGCTTGGTTTCGCCATTTAGGGAAAGGAATTTTTGTGGCTGTTGGTCCTGGTGAAACTTGCATTTTTCATGCTGCAGTTGGAAATCTAAAATACACATAGGGAACATTGCATTACACCATACTTGTGGTTCAAACATCACTTCACTTTCTTCCCCGTCACAGCAATCAATCCAAACATGTTTTTAAAATCTAAAAAGAAGAAAAATAGTTGTTATTTGTTCATTTTCTCTTGGATCGCAGGCTCATGTTTCAAGAGCCAAAACTGCAGCAATGGGTTGATAGTGCACTATTTTCTTCTGCAGGTTCTCATAAGGTTGAATTTATGGTTAATGATACTGCACAGCCCTTGTAAGCAAAAAAATAAAAAAGCCCCTGAAACTGTAGGATTTCACTAATAAGTTCTGCTAATGATTTTTTTTTCCTTTGCTTATTGAAATAGTGAAAAAACAACAATGTATAAAGCTAATGGACTAAAACTAAAAAATACAGCCAAACCAAGGGAAAAATTAATGACATTTCATACCAAGATATGAATAAGAATAAATTAAACCAGAAGCACAATCTGGCTTAATTGGTAATAAAACAGAATGTGTGTAATGATGGGAGATCTGCCACTGATGGATTTTGGAGCTCTGGGTGTACAACAACTCACACTGTAATTGGACAAGTGATAATATACGTTCACTGTATTCTTTCGTGCTTTGAAAACAAGGAATCTTCAAAGAAGTCTTCAGATATGTTTGCTTTGAATGTCAGTAATTTAATGCTAACACTGAGTGCAGGTTAAACTAATGCACACAGATCAGAAGACCGTGTATGGTGAAACTCTCCCTGGAAAATTATGATTGAGCAGAAATGTTGGGAATTAGCATTCCTCAGTCACTTCAGAAAAAAAAATCTTAACAAAGCAAGCTTAAAAGATAATCCATCTTTTTTCCTGTACTTCCTGAAAAAAATTAGGAAAGAAAAAAAGACACTTTCTTCTCTGTGAACTGTGACTCCTCTGAGAAAAAGACCACATATTTGTGATTACAAGAAAACCCCGCTGAAAATGGAATTTGTGACCTTACAAGTGGAAATACAGTTGCCGAACTAAGAAAATCAGGTTGAGTGATGATCTGGTGTTGTGTTTTTTTGTTGTTGTTTTGTTAGCTAGTTAGTTATTTTTCCATAAGTGCCTCTTAAATCAGTAAATTCTATGTCACAAAGAAATTTTATTTCATGTTACCTATCTGTTCTACTTTAAATATCAGTGGTAATGCAGGAAGTTCACAAATGTGAATACTCAAGAGGTTTACATGCATCACTGAGAGCAGTAAAATGAATGGTTACACATCTGCAGTCTGAACTTTGAGATGAATACAAGCAAATCGTGAATGCGCATTTTTCAAGTGATTGCATTCATTATTTTCCATTGACTCATGACTGTTGGCAGAAATGAATAATACATTTTAATATAGCATAGAGGTTCAACAATCAAATCCAGAGATTATGCATGGGTATATATCCATCTTCTGTGCATACATAATGTTAAAGCTATAGGTTGTCATCTGTTTTTAATACTAAAACACCAAATAATTTATAATGCAGAACTGTAAAATATATATAGAACACTGCATCAATCATGTACAAGTACTAGTGCTGTTCAACATTTCTGTAAATCCTCCATTAAACTTAGATTTGAGACTGAACCAAAGACTTATATGCATCAAGTCATGGTTGTTTGGAACACTGAAAGAGAGACATAAAATGCTGCCCTATTTCAGGTCAGGATTACTTGCAGTTCACATCGTTATTTCAAAGAAAACCAGTAACTGAAATACAGCACACTCCACATTAAAGACAGTGCTTATTTCTTCTCCTTAATGCAGGACGCAAACTACTAAATGGCAACTGGGATGTCGGCTGACTGGACTCCTAAATTATTTGATGCCATCAGTACTTTCCTAACATAAGCAAAGAAACAGCAAAGTTTTAGGCAGCTATTTAGTAACATTGTCACAAAAGAAGGAACAAATATCTGAACACTAACAGTCTTTGCATTTATGCATTCCTTATCAAGTCCCACAATGGACCGTAAACCATTAATCAAGACAGTCACCTCTTCTGTACGTAAAACACAGAAAAATTAAACTTCAACTATTATATCTTCAGTGGCTGCTGGGGGTGCACAGCTCATGTATCACCTAAAATGATTCCATATTAATATAATATTTTACCAGCATAAAAAAGAATCACACTGGAACTTGAGTAGTGTGCCTGTATTTACTTGAGCAAAGCTTTCAAAAACACTGATTTTCGTGAAAATTAAACGTAACACTGAGAAAAGTACTGGTGATGTATTCATTCTCAATCAACTTGAGAAGAAGGGGAAAGAGGAGAGAAAGGCAAATGTGCACAACATATTGCTTTAACAATAGTTTACTCCAGGTACAACTCTGAAAGTACTGTGCCATAAAAATGTTCACAACTTCTAAAGTATTTTGGCAAAAGTAATAAGTGTTCAACATCTGTAGAGCTGTTGCAAGTTCCTGAGCAACACAAATAATAAAAAGATGCCTTCTTTTTGGTAGCCTAGTTCTTGTGTAAAAATCTTAGTAATAGCATCCACAGGGAACCAGAAACTTGGCCCCAAAGTAAGATGGAGCAGCAAAAGGCTTATTTCAAGCACCACTGCTAACGTAGGCTCCAACTCTCGTGTTAGGATGAAATCAAGCATAGCGGAGCTCACTCTTTCCAAACCATGTGTTGGCTTGGGGTGAGGTGGGGAATTCTGTGTCAACAGTTTTAATAGAGCAGATGTGACTCACTGCACTCTCATTTAAAAATCAGAAACTCAGGTCTCTCTTTTTTCCACTGAATCAGTGGCAGCAGCACTGGGGGCTGCAGCACGGGAGCAGCAATCCTTCAGAAGATGTTTTTGCTGTCAGTAAAATCAGTTAGATTAAATCACACAATCTGATACTGCAGTTTTACAGCATGGAACTCAAACCTTGGCTGTTGTTTGTCTCTCTCGTGCCATGCAACACCCTTACTCGACTTGTCTTCCACAGCTCAAATCTTCTGTGATTCATGGATCACAGAAAAAAATCTGAAATTAATTTAATCAGTACACCATCCCTATAAACCTTCCTAATTTATTTTTCTTTTTGTCACTGAAGAACACACTTCATTTATAAGTGTTGTCTCAATAAACCAAATAACCTGAGATATCTTTGCTCAACATATTTTGAATGCTGACAGCATCCGTTAGACCATGTTTGGGTTTTTTGCTTGTTATCTTGTAAAGATCGGGAAAAGGTACTTTTCATTTTCTTATATCTTTCATTTTCTCATTTAAATTCCTCAGCCCAATTCAATAATCATCCGTTAGAATTTCAACACCTTGTAGTCCCACTGTGGCCCATTCAATTAATTTCAAAATACACTGGAAGGAAGGGAAGCCATCCACAGGGACCTGGACAGGCTGGAGAAGTGGGATGAGAACCTAATGAGGTTCAACAAGGCTATGTGCGGGGTGCTGCACTTGGGTTGAGGAAATCCCAGGTATTTATACAAACTGGGGAAAGATCTCCTTGAGAGCAGCCCTGCGGAGAAGGACTTGGGGGTCCTGGTGGATGAGAAGCTGGACATGAGCCAGCAGTGTGCGCTTGCAGTTGGAAGGCCAACTGTGTTCTGGGCTGCATTAAAAAAGGGGTGGCCAGCAGGGACAGGGAGGTGATTGTCCCCCTCTGCTCAGCTCAGAGGAAAGGTTGAGGGAACTGGGCTTGTTTAGCCCAGAGAAGGCTCCAGAGAGACCTCATCGTGGCCTTCCAGCACTTGAAGGGAACTTATAAACAGGAGGGGGAACGGCAGTTTATGCGAGTGGATAGTGGTAGGACAAGGGGGAATGGTCTTAAACTGAGACAGTGGAGGTTTAAGTTATTTATTAGGAGGAAGTTTTTCACCCAGAGGGTGGTGACACAGTTGAACAGGTTGCCCAAGGAGGTTCTGGATGCCCCATCCCTGGAGGCATTCAAGGCCAGGCTGGATGTGGCCCTGGGCAGCCTGGTGACCCTGCACATAGCAGGGGGTTGGAACTAGATGAGCACTGTGGCCATTCTATGATTCTATGATGAAAGGAGCAGACCCTGAAGAAAAAGCTTTTTCCCAAAATTCAGTCTCCTCGTTACTTAGAACAACCCTTTTTCATTTGATTAACTGCATTAATTTAGTTGCACGCATGTAATACTATGGGTAAGTAAGTGCTTTTAAAATAAACAAATACTATTAGATAAGACTTAAGCATTTTACTGCAAATAGAGATATCAATTTATGTCACAACTAGCACCAGCACTATTGACATACTTGCATGTATCTTTATTTTGATTTAAAAAACTGACAAAGGACAAAACCGTGGTAATTCTGACATTTTACTCCCTAGATAGAGCTTATAATTGCTTGCTAAAATTATGAGTGAAATGGTGTGAGCTACTGCAAACTTAAATGTTGTCAAATACAAATGATGATTTCCACTAGTTTCAGGGAAATTTCAGAATTCAAAGAACAATCAAATTATTCTTGAGAGCTATCTATGACCCTGAGATCAGAAAGTTCTAAAACTGTCATTCTCTTCAACTAAATGATCAGAAATAGATCGCAACAGCACTTGGTTGCTATCCTGTATGAACCACTACTACTTTGCTGCTGCTGCTTTTTAAACAGTACAGGCACAGATATAACTCAGTATCAGTGAAACATAACAGAGCTGTAACAAAAGTAACTCCTAACTATTTGAAGCTCTAATTTTGTAGTGTTGCCTCTAACAGATTCTAAAAATTCTCTGGAAATTAAATTTCAGTTTTGAAATAAAGAAATATGTGTCACTGCATCAAAAATTAACACCTTATAAAATGTGTGCATTTGGGGCATTCCTTTACATATATTGACTATGACACAGAATCTGATAGAATGGTACCATTTCAGTATTTTCCAAAAAGATGTTTTCTTCATACAGGGCATAATCAAGGCTACTCAGAAAATCAGGCGGTTATTGTCATTTCTTCTCCCCCCACCTCTTCCTCCAGCATTTTACCACCCTAAATCGTATTGCCTTAGCCTGTCCAAGCCCTTATACATTCACATCTTCACAGTGCTTTTCAAGGATGCTCAGCAGTATTGCTGTACTGTCTTACAGTCATTCAGAATCTCTATGAAGAATGAGAAAGCATTATTATTCACATCTAAAAACTGGAAAAGAGACAAAGGGATGCATGGCAAGGCACAGAGTAGCATAGCAGAAGGGCTAGGATCAGCAATAGCATATGTGAGTATCTCTGTGTATGTTCCTATCTCCAGACCACACTGATTGCTGCCAGAAGTGGAGAGCAGCTCTCACTGCAGTACATTTCTTCTATACAGCAAAAGCAAAGGGATTTAATTTGGGAACAAAATGCTCAAACATGCGGCCTTTGTGGCCAGTTGTCTCATAATGAATTCAGTTTCTTGCTTAGTAACATGCAAAACCGCATCACAGAGGCAGGGACGTGAGCTGGTCAATGTTGCCTTGCCCGTATTAATTACAATGACATCTCTTTCTCTTCTGTGCTTCTTACCCCATTATCTATGTGCTTTCCAGATCCATTAGCAAATGAGCCGAGATATCTGTTAAGCATCCCTGGCCACCACATAACCTGCCAAAAAGGGGAAGAGTAACCTTTTCTAATTTGTGAGCATCTGACTTTGCAATCATCACAACATCTTTGAGCTATTTAGGTAATGTCCAACAACAGCTGTTTTTTCCTTAGGAGCACAGAGCCAGCTTTGTGTGCAGAGCCCACTCCTGCAGGAGGACTTCTGCAGCATCATGCAGGATAACTATGGTGAGTGAAGAAAACAAAGTACACCAAGAGTGATGCACTTAAACTCTAGCACCTTCAAACTATGTGTGGATGCTGTTCAGGAAGGGGTTATATCTTCTTAATAATGCTAGATCATATTAGAAAAAGGTACTGCTATTAACAATTCTGCTACTCCAGTTTCTTAATATATTTTCTCCTCATTTTATAGTCTGGTAAGTGCAAAAATGTTAGAAAACTCATTTAAGATCCCCTTGTGCTAGAACAAGGCTTGGTAGGTCAATGTTCATGTTATTCTGCCCCATCCAGCATAGCAGTGCTGTGGTTCTCCCTCAGGAGAGCATCGAGGACAGCCATCAGATATACTTCCTTTCTTTTTTTGCTTAAGAAAAGATGAGGAATATTTTATTTTATTTCAGTTCAATCATTTAACTACACAGAAAACAGTTTCTTGGCAGATAAGTAAGCTGCAACATTCTACCAGGCTGAAAAGCTCAGCTTCACCTTATTCTTCTCCAGCATGCCTCGTGTCATGGGAACACATGCCATGTTAGAGTCTATTTTGTACTGCTCTTTGTTTGACACTATTTGCTTTCATGTGAAATATTTTTATGGCACCAAAAAATTTGCATGAAATCATCTTTTAAAGTCCTAGCTTCAATTTCCAAGTCATCTTTTTCTCCTTGTTTTTGTTAAATAACACAAAAATTGTACAGTAAAAGAAATTGATACTCGGCACAGCTTCTCAGTCTGTATGCTCAGATGCAGATTAGTTTCACTGTTTTCTGACTTTTGTTGGTTGGCTGGTCAGAAGAGAAAGTACATTTGTGAATGAAAACACTAAAATCTAATGTGGACGTATATTCGTTGCTGTTAAGCTTTGCTCGTATAGCACAGCACCTTAACTGGAAGCACACTTTGTTGAGAAGTCTGTGGGGTAACTCAAATATCAAATCTGACAAAGCCTAAAAAATAACCCTTATTACATGCATTAAATAAATAAATAATAAAAAATCAGAAACATCTTAAAAACGCAATGAAATCAGACAGTTTTCATAACAAACGTGTAGTAGTCGTGTTAGTGTCATCACTGATATTTTTCCAAGATTTTTCTTTCTGACTTGAAAAGAGAATCTAACAGGAATTTTTGCAGTGGAAAATTGCCAGAACTCTCTCCCAACTTCTGATGCCCTCTCTGTAATTCCATACAGGGGGGAATTAAATTCCAAAATAAACAACTAAACATGGTGGAGAAGAAAACTAGACAGTATCAGTGCAAAGGGACGCACACCCAGATGCAGTGCAGTCACAGACAACATAGTAGAGAAGCAGTGGGCATGAAGTCATGAAGGGATTTCAGCATGTGTAGGAGTATTCTTGGCAGTGTTAATATAGACAGCACAATTAAAAATAGCAGCTAAGACAGATGAAAGCAGCCTTCAGCATGGCATGACAACCTATCCAGAACATTTGGATAGTGCACCCTTAAGTCCAGGTTGACAAGTTTTCACTTCACTTACAGATTAAAGGTAGAATCACTGACTCATTTACATTGGAAAAGTCCTTCAAGATCATTAACTCCAGCTTGGTGATGGCCTCCTGACTGCCATCACCAAGCCATGTCCCTTAGTGCCATGTCCATACATCTCTGGAATACCTCCAGAGATGGGAACTCTAACATTGCCCCGGGCAGCCTGTTGCAAGGCTTGATAACCTTTTAGAAGAAGCATTCCAAACGTCCAAACTGAATCTCCCCTGGTGCAACTTGAGATCATTTTATCCCTTTTTTCCTTTTTTTTTTTTTTTTAAGTTTTCTTGTAGTCAGTGTCAGCTTTGCTATCATAGAATCACAGAATGCCTTGGGTTGGAAGGGACCTCAAGGATCATTAATCTCCAACCTCAGGCAGGGCCACCAACCTCCATATTTAGTATCAGACCAGGCTCCCCAGGGCCCCATCCAACGTGTTCTTGAATCACCTCCAGGGATGGGGCATCCACAGCCTCTCTGGGCAGTCTGTTCCAGCATCTCACCACTCTCTCTGTAAAGAACTTCCCCCTGACATCCAACCTAAATGTTCCCTCCTTCAACTTCAAACCATTTCCCCTTATCCTGCTGTTATCTACCCTTTCAAAGAGTTGAAAGTCATCTGCTCCTAAGTAGTGCAGATGTGTCCGCACGAGTTACATTCATGCTACTCAACCTCAGTGTAGACAAATCCAGGAAAAAAAAAAAATGCTACTACAGACACGTTCATCTAAAAACTGCATTTGCAAAAAGAAAAGTCTGGGAGCACGCTGTAAAGCATATGGGACCTGATGAGGAACACATGCTTGAGGGAGTGTCCGTTTTACTAAGCTGGATCGGGAGAGCTCACTTCTCTCCCCACACAAGCTGCTTTTCTTGAACTCCTGGAGGACACAACATGAAGTTGCAGGTTGGCCTTTCCTGTGGGGACTGGCAGATTTAGGCCAGACTGATTGGAATGTTCAGGTACAGCTACTCACCCAGTTTCACTGAGTAATGAAGCGATAGTGTTACACTCTACAGGCAGCTGGAGGCAACAGTGTTATGTGTAAATGGCACTCATTCATCTTCATAAAGCACTAATGCCAGATGGCTAAATCCTAATCTAAGCAGGCACTTTAGTTATCCACTGTTTCAAGGCCAGTTATTTCAGAAGAACATCAAGACATCAATAACATCTTCATCCACAACCGCTGTTAACAGGGCCAGAACAGACTATAGCACAGCAACCTGGTAGTTGGTCAAGTCCTTTACTGTCAGCTCCTCATCCCCTCAAATGGTTTGCTGTGCAGGGAGCAAAGATTACTGCACAAGCACAAAGTGGCAGAGACCTCTCAAGGATGGCTTACAACAGCTTGTCCAGCAAGTGACCAGAAGGATTTACACACATTCCTAACCTGTGTTCTGAACAATGCACTCCAGGGAGATGTTGCGTGCATTTTGCTAAATCACAGCCAGCACAGAGGTTCAGAAGCAAGGCTGCTCTTCAGCACATTTAGCTGCCTTAAGAGGAGAGAATAAAGGCAAACAAGCTAATTCTGCCTCAGACAATTGCAGTTCTGGCTGGAATCAAATCAGCGCAGCAGGGATTGCATCTGGGTTATTTTACCAAGAGAAGAAGAGAGTGAGTGAAGGACAGACAGTTCTGAGCAGAAGGGTAAGAATCCTGTGCTGTTGTCTGTCTGTGAAAATCCTGCAGACACACTCTGCTATGCTCCACATGGCAGCTCAGACCTGGGCTCATGAGCACAACTGAAACTCCAGGCACTGAGGCAGCACTTCTTACGACATTTCATCTAAGAAATTTTTCTTGAGGTGCTTTAACAGAAAGCATACAGAGACGATACATTATCTCGTCTGCACCTGGAGCATCACAGAAAAGAGCAGGACTGCAGTGTCCATCACGTTGTTTGCTACCGTGTTTCATCTGCAACCCTCAAGAGCAACTGTGAGGAGGTGGCAGAGAGTTCCATTTCTATCTCTTTTCATTCTTGGAGTCTGACATCTGAAGTCAGACAAAGATGGCATGGAGAAACCTACCCAACAGATATACCTTACCAAAGCTTTTCAAACTGCTGGGCAGCTGAGTCCTTGCTGCATGTACCAGCAGCAAGCTCACAGTGATGAGCAATAACTCCTCTTGTGACTAATTGCTTTGCCAGCATCCTTCCCAAGATCTGGCCTGTTTCACCCAAATAGCAGCTACTGTTTTATCATAATTAGACTGTAGGGAGGTGGCTCTCCTTCTCCTAAAGGTATCCTAAGATGCCACACACAAATAACTAGTACAAGCAATAAATATACAGAGCAATAAAAAACAAACACAATCTTCTAAAAATTGTGCTATCAAATTGCCGTAATGAAATAGGAGATGAAGATTTTGCTGCATGTATCATATTCAAAAGGGCAGTGAGCAACTGAATCTTCCTGTGTCTGACACACTGCTGTTACATTAGCAGGCTGCCTCTTTATGCATCTGCCACAAGAATGTCCTTCAAGGTTCTACAGACAGAGAGTAAAAACCTTTGACACTGTTGAAGATTGTGGTATTTGAATGATAATATCCCAGTATTTAACATAATTAGTGCATTTACCTTAAGACTGTCTGAAAGTATAAGAAACGAGAAAGTCAAATGAGTACATTTAGACTAAGAGGAATAGAGACGTGGGTCAAAGAGGATGGCATGATCCTTCTGCTGTGCTGGCACTCTCCTTCTACTTAGCGTTCTGTAATTCCTAATTTTGTTTTGCCTTTTTAAAGTTATTGTTATTTTCTAAATGTTGGACACAGCAATTACAAATATTCAGATAAATCTCTCACCATACTGACAACCGTAGCATTACAAACCTGGAGCCAAATCCAAAGCTCTTCTTAGGCTTTTTAAAATGTATGACTTTGACTACAGCCAGAACTGAGAGTGTAGCGTGCAAAAGGCAGAATATTTACAGTTGTACATTACTGAACGTGAGATATGAATATGCACACATAAATATGTCAGTTATATGTTGTTAGTCTGGATTTCCCATTTCCTAAGAAAAATGGCAGTCCTTATGGCCAGATCCTGCAGAAGCACTCATGGATGAACAAGCAGAGCAGTATGACTTCAGATTACAGTTGTGAGCAGAGAGCTGTCATGCACATGCAAGGAAGCTTTGCAGCGTAGGCTGATTTCTGCTCACAGATGTAAGAACAGATTGCTAAAATGGGGGAGCCGAAGGGAAGTGTTAAGTTCCTGATTATAGCTGCATTTTCAAGGACAAGTTCCAGATTGATACAGTAATAATAAATGGGGAGGAGAGGAAGGAGAGGTCATGCAATGCTTTGTATTGAGTTTAAAGGTAAATGAGATAATGTCTTTTTCTCCAGTACAAACAAGGGAAAACAATGCCAGATTTCAACTGCAAACTGAAAAGGAAGTGCTTAGAGCAAACATTACAGAACTAATACGATGCTTCACCAGCAAAATGTATTTTCACGTTTGACTTGATAATTATTTATAAAGTGCAAGTCAAACACATCCATATTCAGAACAAATTTTTGTAAATGCTTCTTGACTCACATGAAATCAAACCCAATGAAAGGTTTTCCCAGCCACCAAACGGTGACAGCTGAATGGCACTTTCCTTCTCTTAAATAGCTTCAGGATCTCCATACCTCTGGAACTTGATTTTAGAAGTGGAAATTACAATTCCATCTCAGGCAGGTAAGCAGCAAGTGATATTTCTGCTACAATAATTAATTAATTTCTTTTTCCCCATCAGTTAAAAAGTCTCTTGGGATCTTAAATCAATAAGGCATCCTGATGCATACGTTCTATTCTCTTGTTTTCAATGATTCCACTGTGCACATAATTCCACTGCACAACCATATTTGCATTTAAAGATGAATTCCCTGGTGTTTGCTGTGCACCTGCTCCATGTAAGCCTATCTCCTCTGCCTCTGAGGAGCAGATACATCTGCCAGGAAAAAAGCAAGCCCAGACACAATCTTCCCTCAGATCCTCCTGCAAACTCTCTGAGGATTGTTCTCTTCAATTTGGCCATGGCCCTGTTCTGACCGTTTTTGAGAAGAAAATCGTTCTGCCCTTCCAAAATCTATTACTTCCCAACATGTTTTTAACAATTTTCCCCCCCCCCTTTGACAGCAAAAATATACATTGACAGTAAAAAAAATCACTGTATTTTCTAGGTAATTTACAGGAAAATATTGGTAAACTGGCTCCTTGAAAATACTTGAATCTGAAAAATGGGAAGTTTTCTTTCCTTTACTTGATAATAATCAAGATGGCTTTATAAGGGAAGATAAGATGTCCCTTCTGCCATTCCACTTTTCAGTGTAGCCCGAAACAGACACAGCTTTACTCTCAACAAATGCATCAAGATTTATTTATTTTAAACAAATTCAAAATCAAACTGTAAATAAAGCTGGAATCAAAATGGGAGGTGTTCCCCTTCTGCCCCCTCCTCCCTCCTGCAGTGAGCCACAGATGGCTGCCAAAGCTCCTGGCGGCAATAGAGGCAGACAGCGTGGAAACACAGCTCTGCTGCACGCCGCCCCATCCTCAGCCAGAGCAGTCAGAGACAGAGCGAGGGGAGGCAGCATGCTGCATTCATTGCTCAGCAGCTGCTGGGGCTGCTGGTCCTTGTGCATGTGCCCATACAGCGTCACATTGCACCCCGTGATGCCACAACCACGACTGCCAGCATCCCTGCCCCACTGCCAGCACGTCACATCTGTGCTGCTCTGTGACAGCTGCGTGTCCCACGCAGGGCTGCTCTCATGTTGGCACCCCAGCACAGCATCAGGACAATGTGACTTGCACGTCTCCATTTCAGAGAGCAGGCAGTAAGGCAGCCGCAGCAGGGCTGCCATGCTTCCCCCTTCCTGTTTCTTCCTGCTATCCACGCAGAAAGGAGCTGCCGTGAATGCAGACAGTGCAGGGATGCACTGTGTGAGAAGGTGAGCTGTGCCACTGTGAGAGGCATGGTACTTCAAGGATGCATGGGAAAAAGAGGTAACCCCAGCATGCTGCATCCACCATATGCTACAGAGCTCCACACAGGGACAGGTGGTAAGGCCAGACAATGGAGAGGCAGAAGGGCAACAGGACAGACTGAGTTGCTCTGTTAATACAATAATGCCAAGAGTGATATTTACAGAACCACAGAGGTGGAAGGAGAGGACCCCCTCTCTCGAGTCCCACCCCCAGCCCCACACAGCAGCACCCAGACCCACATTGCGAGTCTGAGCGGTGCCCCAGTGCTCCCCGAGCTGCGGCAGCTCAGGGCTGTGCCCACTGGTGAGCTGTGCCATACCCACAGCCTTGCCCCCACCTGGCCCTCCCTGACACATTCTCTGAGAGACCAATCGGTCTGGCCTTGCAATACTTTACTAAAGACAGTAATTGTGAAAGAACACTGCTGCCTTGTAGGATGATTGCTAAATGTGTGTATGTAGGTACTTGGGGTTCTGGTTCACAGAATCACAGAATGGCCCAGGTTGGAAAGGACCTCAAGGATCATGAAGCTCCAACCCCCTACCACAGGCAGTGCCACCAACATTTAATACAAGGGCACCATCCAACCTGGCCTTGAACACCTCCAGGTTCCAGGGCTGGAACCTCCACTGATTCCTCAATACTGAAAAAAATACACAAAAACTTGCCTATCACTCATCCACGGTATTGGGGAAACTGTTCTGCACCTGCAGCAGTGTCACTCAGCCACCCAGCGCAGCTGGTCTGCCTTCCACATGTGGCTCTTTGTCAATGCAGAACTGAGTCCCAAAGAAATCAGGTCAAACTTACTCGCTTAGCACATCATTTTCTGTCCTTAAAAAAAAATAATGCTGCTGAGGAGTTTTTTCTGTCTAATATAATTCACTGTCTTCTCCAATACCTCCTCACCTGAAAGTCTGCTTATCTCAACAAGCTGCACTGGCAGGCCAGTCCCTCAGAGCCTCCCCAGATATGGAGGTGGATCTTCACTGCCCCCTCCTCTGAAGGAAATGTCCCCATTTCACCAGTCTTCTCTACAAGCCACAAGTCGCATCTCTTTTTGCACCGCATGGAGCCAACAACACAGATCAAAAACCACAAAGGTCTGGAGAAGGACAGATCTGCTGGTTTATGATACTGTTAGTGAAATGGTGTGCAGTTTCTGACAGAACATGCAGACAAAACACACTACACCTTGTGCAGGAAGCCGAAAATGATTATTTTTTGCATTAGGTGTGAATGCTGAGTGCAGAAGTTACTGTATAACTTGTGAACTCTCACTGGAATGGTGATACAAGTTGCTTCTTGACAACAGGTCATGCCAAATTCCAATTGTACTCACATTCAGCCTTTCTCATCAGTTCCCACTGAGGGTCCTTTCAAGCCTGCTCTCGACAGCAGGGCTCTTGTTCAGTTGTAAAAGCCTCAGGTGTGGCTACAGCATGCAATACGCACAGCCTCAGCAGTACAAGAAGCCCAGTGGTTTCCTGTGCTCACAGAGCAGCCTATGAGCTGCCTGCAGCAAGTCGTGGGCTGAAGATGCCCACACTGACCCACAAGGCAATGGTCATGAATACTTATAGCTCGTTAGGGGCACGTGCAGTACAAGATGTAGCAAGACGACTTGCCTCCATGGTTTCTACAGAACCACAGCCACTAGCAGGCTTGGGTTATGTTTTTTGCTTCTTTGCTTTGTTTCATTTTTTGTGGAGAAGTGGTGCTAACTCATGAATGCGTCTTTAAGCACTGTGGCTTCGAGCCAGCAACTGAAATGCTATGAGGTAGCAACACCGACAGCGAAGCCCACGTCTGTCTGGGAGCTGATCTGTGTGCCGTCCTTCCCGTTTGCTCGTAAAACAGCTCGAACAGACTGCTACAAAAAGAGGTCTGATCCCGGCTTCGCGCCCTCGGACCGCGGTTGACCCAAGGTGCTGTTTTTCTACCGGAGATCTCCCTTCACGCTTCCTCGCAGCAACAAGCGCGTAACTTTTGCTCGGTTTCCCCCCCGATTCCGCCGCCGGGGCTGCTGCCCGGAGGAAACGCCGGGGCTCGCAGCGCCCGGGCTGCGGTGGCCGCACCGGGAGGCGCCCGCGGTCGAACCCCGGCCCGGGCTGCA
>JAOWBP010004700.1:58478490-58501081 GCA_028571105.1 Tragopan temminckii | reverse complement strand
CCTTCCAACCCTGGCCATTCTGTGATTCTGTGGTTCTGTGATCTGAGGGTTCACTACAGGTTTTGAGAGGTAAATTGTGTAGCCAGGATAAACAGGAACCACCACTGAGCTTTGGTAGGAAGCAAACATTTTCTTTTGTTTGGCATTACTGTGCAAGATGTACTGTGTTTCCAATAGAAACTGAGAACATGTAGAAGCAAATATCAGGTGCACACAGGAAACGGACAACTTTGATTCTGTCCAGTTGCCTCATTTCTTTAAAAGAACCATGTGTGATTTTGAACTGGCTTACATCAAACTGCAGTGTGTCACATCTGATACTAACAGTAGTTTATGTACTGAAAAAGGATGAGGTGAATTCAGGGTCAGAAGGATACTGTAAAAGTTATTCCTTCTGTTCCCTGTAATCCTGCATGTATGCGTGGGGAATAGTCCAATTTCTTCTTACACTTGTGGATTCTCTCACTGAGCCACATCTAAATCGGTGCTGAGCACCTGCAGACCTTTACAGGTGCCAAACAGCTTCCCCCAGCCTATTTCTGCTCCATATTAATTAGATGAGCTGAAACCTTAGAACAAATTCTTCTTTCCCAGCCCCAGCTTTTGCAGCATCCCAGTCTGGACTTGAACTCTGTGGCTTATTTGAATTTGACCATTATTTCCTTCTTTGTTACAAACAGCTCACGAAGACTGTGGCTTTTGCAGATCTAGTATGTCAGATGTTTGGGGAGAAAGAACATACAAGATGACGTTGCACCACCTGCACAGGAAAGGCAGCCTGATGGTTATATAATTGACCATTATCCCAATGGTGGCTGTGGTCTTCTGCCTATGACAGAATACATGGCTGCAGCCAAAGTCTGCTCTCAGTTACACCACTGAAAGAAAAAGTAATTTCAGTGTATTCTCTGATGTGAGAACAAGACTCAGGCTTCAGTCTCTCTCTCTTTTTCTTTTGTTTTGCAAATATGATCTTCCACCAGATTTCTAGTCCGTAGAAATTCCAAGTCTGTGGTAGAGCATGCACAGTGCTTATACATAAACTTTCCCCATAAAGATTTGGCAGTGTTTAAAATATGTCAGCTGACATTGATGCAAGCTAACACAGACATGGTTAGATAGATAGATAAAAGGAAATAGAAGGGAGGAAAGACTCACCTCTCTGTCTGCATTACTAGTATTTCTGTCGTAGTTGTTTCTGTTTTTTTTTTTGTTTTTTTTGTTTTTTTTTTTTTTGTTTTTTTTTCCATTTTAAATAAATATAACTTTGCAGGGTACCAAGAAATTTCAGCCAGATGACATGCTCTGATGAGTGTGACTTAGATTTCCTCTCCTAAGGAAGAATAACCAGTAAATTCTTTCTTTCTGTGGTGTATTTCAGACTCAGGAAACCCAGGCCCCAAACAATCTCTTCTGATGGCTCCTAGGCAATCTGCTGCGGGCTGTGGCAGGGGACAGCTGCCTCCACGGGTGGCTGTGGGGCCTGGCACACGATGGAGGCTGTGCTAAGTTTGCTGCAGAACGAGGTAGCCTGGCTGTGGCGTGGTGGGGGCTCTTCTGGGCAGGGGAAGCTGCCACATAGCAAGTGAGCCCCTTGATGCACGCTGTGGGTGGTATGCAGCCAGGGGGGATGATATGGAAAAGCACTGGAAGCTGCTCACAGTTTCCATTCTCCAGCAGGCACCTCCCAAATATGCTCTTGCTCCCACACCTCCTACCTCCTCCTTGCCCGGGTTGAAGCAAGCTAAGAGCAAAGCTGCACTGTCAGTCAGGCAAGGCCCGCCTGGCAGCTGGGGGCCCATGCAATGGCAGAGAGCTGGCCTAAAGGAGTTGTTTGTGCCCACGCTTGCTGGGTGGCCATGAGCCTGGGTTGTTTTCATCAAATCCAGATGGTGGTGGTGGGCCAGAGTCCTGGTGCTTTCCTCCCACGTGGGCTGCATCTGAAGGGTGGGCCCTGGGGCCAGGGAGCCACAGCTCATGAAGAGCACCATGACAAAGTGTTGGCCTGCTGGACTGCAGTGTAATCTCGTAAGTGGCTGTCTGGCAGGATGACTCAAAAAGATGCTCTTCTCTGCCAGTTGAGAGGACCTTTGCTCTTGTCTCAGCCAGCATGAGCAATCTGTTCAGGTTCCTGATGCTGGGAGACCTGTCAATCTAAAAACAAGAGCCCTCTCCTGGCCTCTTGCAGGAGCTTGGACAGAAGGCAGATAGTGATCTCCTCTGGACTAGGCCTACGTCTGGGACTGAGACAGCCTTGTCTTGTTCTGTTTTGTTTTTGAGAAGAACAAAACAGGAAAGAAATTGGAAACAAATAAACCAAATGAATTTAAAACAACTAGAGGGCAAGTGCTGTACCAGACAGCTAAGGATCAAATGCTGAGAAAATTGCATTGCAGCATGTGAGATTTTTGTTTTGTGTCCTCTGAATGGTTCTCACATCATGTAAGGATGTCTCCTGGCTTCTGTTGTGCATGGTGGGTTTGGAAATTGTTGGAGGATTTCTTCGTGAGAGACAAGGGCACCTGGTACTCAGCAGTGATGCCTAGAGTGAACCAATCTCTCATTTGTACATGGTCTACCTGCATCTGACTTATTCTGGAAATGGTCTTGCAACATGTAAAATGAATTTTAAGCAGTTCCTCAGTTCTCAAATGGCTCTAAAGGGATTGTCCTGGCAGAGGCTGCAAACCCCAACTAATAGCTGTTTTTTAAGTATTTGGAGATGGGAAGGTGAGAAGGGAGTGCAAAGTATTGCAGTTATTAGTGTCTGTCAGATCTCTTAAAGTACATGCAGAGTTCCCAGAGGCTCTCCAGCACTTTTTGTTCTTAATTTCCCCCTGGGAAACTCTCCAGTTACTGTAATACCCAGAAGCCTGAAAGAAAACTCTCTGTCCACTGGGCTCACTTTTTCACTGTATTTCTCTAAGCATTTACAGATACACAGGCCTGTTAACAAAAGCAGCTTATAGCTAGAAATATCTTTCTTAAATATATTCTTTGCAAACTGCACTTTTTTTCTTTTCTTTTTTTTTTTCTTTTTTTCCCATGAGCTCTTCATTTGAGTGGGTTTAGAAGTAAAACATTCTGCTCAGTATAAATTAATGTATGAAAGTAATTGGCAATCAGTTAACATTCAGAAGACTTGACCTAAAAGTTATACTGAGCTTTTGAAGGAGGTTGATTAATCAAAGATAGAGCAAAACTTTTGAAACTCCAACCAGATAAGAATATTTATTTCATGTGACTCATAAGTTAAACCTGCTTAGAACAGCAGTTCAGCAGAAATCTCTGATCAGAGCTCGCTCTGTCAGCTTTCAGAAAACCACTCAAAGAAGAAGGAGAATATTCTGAGTTGTGTTTCTTGATGTAATCCACTCTCAGCAGCTGCAAGACCCTCTGTTCAACCTGAGATGAATGTAATAATGCTTGGTAAATCCCAAAGACACAAGAAGGATCCAGAGGTGGAAAGAATGCCAGACTCTACACATGGAATTTGCATTATTTAGATTAAAATCACCTTCAGTGTTGAGTCTTATTTTCCATGCAACCTAAAGCTATAAATGACTAAATGCTATTGGATGACAAGAGGTTAATGATTTTAAATTACGAGAAGTGCTTATATTGCCACCTGCTGGGCTACATTGACTCACAAGCAAATAGGGCAGATCAGACAATTTCTTTCCCAAATGTGCACAACAGTTTTTCAAATGTCTCTTGCAGATACAGAGTAGTCAGTCATTTCAAGTTGAATGAACAGACAGTGACACAGGAAAAAAAAACCACAAAAACGTATGTTAATGCCTCCAGCAGATAACTTCTCCCTCTTTATACTTAGGCCAATACTCAAGTACTATGTGCTATTGTGAGATTACTCCAGTTCCAAAATAGAACTGTCTTGATATTGTAATAGTTTAGTGAGGTTTTATGCAAAACAGCTCATCTAGAAGAGGATGCACTTACTGTAATACAGGCAGTCGCCAATATTAGTTATAAGTTTGTAGCAAAACAAAATGCCTTCCAAACACCGTTTTTCTGTTGTGTGTCTGATACCCCATAAGCCTTGAGGCTTAGAAAAATAGTGGAAGTGGAGTCTGGTAGGAAACTGCTGCATATGCAGCTCTGTCATTAAAATATATATGCTGTAGTTGCAATATTATTTCTTCCACAGGCGTAGCATTTGCAAAACAAGTGAAATTAAATAGGAGGAGGCAATTTCTTTGGGTAATGTTTGAACCTCGAATTTCTTTGGACGAAGAAAAATGTAAGGTGGGAGAAGATATACACATGAAGCCAAAGTTGTGGAAATGGTTCAGTCCTCTATTTTTATCCTGTACTGTTCTTGCTGCCTTTACAATTATGCTACTGAATATGGACATATAGACAACTTCCCAGATGTGGTAAAATGTTGTTTTCACTTTTTTGCTTTGCATCCCCCAGCCCGAGATCAGAGGAGTTACAAATACTTGTCCAAGTTTTCTGGAAAAAACACATAATTGAAAAAAAATGTTTCATATTTAAGATGTATTTTTCAGTTTTCAAAAAGTTCTGGCTTTCTATTGATCCCAAACATTAGATAGTGCACAATGAGAAATGCTACAAGAATTGGGATACCTGAGATATTTTTTGGAGCTTAGAACCTGATCTCAGCACTACTGCGGTTGTTGGAGGCAAAATGGGCCTGCAAACAGAGCATGTTAGCCTATTTGGACTATGATGTTTCAACAGACTTCTTTCAGTGTCACATCATGATAAATTAAAAGTAGTTGAACACTTAAATACAGTGCTTCAGTCTGGAGCAGAGCCACACTGTAGATCAGCTTCAGTTACAGCCCTTACTTTCAGAAAGTCACAAACCTCCTGGCTGGACCAAGCTGAACTAATCAGAAACATCTGTATGACCACAGAATAGAAAACAGTGGGTATGTCCTGGAACTCTGCTCTCAATGACTGCCATCCTTTTCCTGCTCCACTCGGTATTTCTGACAAACACAGAGACCACCGCTCTCAGCGTCAGTCTCAGTATTGAGATGTCTTTTCTTAATAGTTTTCACCAATGAGAAGAGTAAAGCTTCAATTTTCCATCATGAGGATTTTGTTAATGAAAATTGTCTCTAGATGTCTCTGCAAGAGCTGGTCCATTTCAGGATGGCACTGCAGCTTTTAGAAGCCAAATGAATAGTGATTTCTTGCAGTTGTTGTAAACTCAATATCTGTATCATCAGCATAATTATATTGCCCATAATTTTCTATGCCATTTTCTTTAAATGAATGAAATTACTTGATAAAAAGTAAATTTGCAAAGACACTGTGAAAGTCTATCCCAGAAGTGAGCCTGCCAAGTAAAACTACCATCTTTGGTGTTGCAATCAAGTTTCAAGCATGAAAACAACTGCCGGACTCAAATGTTGGATGATACAGACAGATGGAGGCTATAAACTGGACTAAGGAATCTCTCAAGAAAAAGGAAAAACAAAACTAACCTGAGTAAGGGCTGTGCTGTCTTAATGTTTAGTTTCAGGAAACTCTGAGTTGATCTTTCCATGTACCTGGGGCTGGATTGTGAGAACTGTTACGAAGGTGCACCAGCTAATGAGAAGAACCTTTTCTCCTTCAGCTTTTTGGGCTTCTGTGAATCCCCCAGACTTGTCTGAAATTTGCACCCTGGAGATGGATATTAGCACTAGATCTGGTCCAGAGTTGCTGGTCAGAGACCGTGGGACATACCATTGCCAACTCCCACCCTCTGAGTGCAGTTTTCATTTCGAGTAGCAAATTCTACCAATGTTTGAGAGGATCACACTCAGGAATAAATGAGACTATAGCTCTAATAAGACTCCAGAAACTTCTCTTTAGCTCAAGTAAGAAAGTTACAGGCATCCATAACGTGTGCTCTTAATGTGAACTCTACAGGATAGAAGATCCCTTCGTTCTTCACTGGTAGGGATTCTACACTGCAGTTCAGCTTCACAGATCATAAACATTTAGCAGACACTAGAGAACCTAAAGATACTTTCCATTGACTTTTTCAGAAGAGCTGAATTAAGCTGGCACGGGTACCCTCCCTTGTCTTTTTTAAAATGTAAGTTTTGCTAAACCAGATATTCTGGAAATGTTACCAGGTATCTCTAATAGCACATCAGAGAAGAATTTGGTAGCCAGTCCACTGCGTTACCTGAATGGGATAAACGTGTAATACAGGCACACAGCATATCAAGGTTAAGTACATGGAACTGGAATCCTGAGACTTTACGTGCTCTTGGTGCTAAGTGGTAGAGCACAGCAGGAAGGAGGAAGGCAACTACAGGGGAGCTGTGGTGACTTTTTACAGTATTTTCATACTAATCTGTGCCTGGACTGCTCCAGGCACATTGTTTCTCTTTTGTTAGCAGAATTCCCAGATTGCACACTGGAAAACTACTAAGATGTGGCACTGCAGTCTATGCTCTTATCTTGCTCCTGCCTGCCTCCTCTATGCTAACATGCCCAGCACTTGTACAAAGAGTAAGAAGGTAGATGAGATCTTGGAAACCTGGTTTTATCAAAAGGTGCATCTGGAGGTGTTCCTCCTTTACATCTTCCCAGCCTTTAAACAAGCCGTAAATAGAGAGTAGTAAGTATAACTTGCACTAATGGGATGTACTGCAAAAGTAAAGCATGAAGCTAACCTGAAAGAGCCACATCCCTAACCGATTAATTTTACATGTTCTTTTAGCTACCAAAGGCACTTCTTTCCACACACACAGGAAAAGGAGAAAGGCAAGGAGCTCACTTGTTTTGAAACCAGTCTCCTCTCTCTGACTAGACTGGCAGGCAGTCTTCATTTCAGATTATCTCTCTTCTGTGTTCAGGGATCTCTGTCACCATTTCTCTCTTCTAATCCCAATTGGATTTTGCAGTCTAATTCGAATTCCAAATCCAGATGTCAGTCTTGTCTGAGGTCACCTGTTTTTGCCTTCACAAGTAGTTTTCTCCTGTTATTCAGGTGTTTGATGGGGTTGAGGACAAGCCGCTTCAAATACAGGGCTACCAAAGACACAAAGACTTAAAAGTCATTCATATTTTATTTTCTACATTTTAATTGCTACCACTGAAGTATTAACTACTCACTCACATACATCATTGGCTACTTTTATTGTATTTCTCAGATTTTTACAATTTTTTTCCCCTCAAAACTATGTCCAATATTATGTTTCATCATAATCTATAAGAATCTTGAACTCCAATGTTACATAGACTATTTTGTAATACAAGGTTGGCCTATTTATTTATTTTTAAAAACTCCATGATTAGTTTATAAAAAACATGCCATAGATAATCCCACAGCAAATCTCAATAAACTGTTCCAGTGTTTGAAATTTCTGTCTTATTTCTGAGTTTGCCTAGCATCAAATTTCTGCCCTTACAGCTTGTTAAATCTTTTCTTCTTTAAAGAAGGGTTTTTAATTTGGATATGTACCAGTCATCAGTGAGGAACTTCCTAATCTTCTCTTTGAAAAGTTAAGTAGTGTAAGCTCCTCTCACTTATCAAGTAGATTTTCTAGTCATAAGACTAGAAATCCAAGATTCTCTTCTCAACCTTTTGCAGATTATAACTTTTTTTTTTCTTGAACTGCAGATACCCGAAGTTTTCTTTTTCTAAGATAGATTTAGGATGAATCCCTAACCCTTGCAATGCCCAAGTGTCAGTAATACTGCGTACCTCAGTGGACTGAGAACCAAATCAATGGAATATCCAGGTACAGCATTACGTCTTCAGAATGCCCCCGTTCCAAACATTTATAAATCTAAATAGGCAAGACAAATGCAGATGAGTCAAAACAATATGACAGTAGTTATCTCCAAGTATCAGACCACAACCATAATTACAATTTTAAAAATCTTAGTTTGTCTTGGAAGTAGGTAGCTAAAGACAAGCAGTACGTTTATGCTCAAAGAAAAGGTAGAGGCCAGAGGATAGCTGGAAGAGAAGCAGAAGAAGCATGAGAAAGTTTTTGGAGAGGATAAAGTGAAGCTCAGGTTAGAGACTCAGACAGCAGTTAATAGGATTGGAACAAATACACTGTTTGCACTGATGAGTGAATATCCAGACTGAAAAATATCCCCACCTTCTGTAGCTTCTAGCTTTAGAACTTCCTCAGGCATCTTTTGTGAGGGCTTTCCAGGCTGGTAACTCCTGCTTCCTAGTGGAGCTCATGCACCAACTGCATCCCTCTCTTTCACAACCCTGCTGTTTTGTCGAGTGTGGCATGTCTCCAGTTAAGCAAACTCACTTGAGGCCAATTTGGTTAACATAAAATAAAAATGCAGAATTCAGGAAACTATCCCAGTGAGAAAGGAGCAAAACTATTCACCTGGGCAGGCAGGATGCCTGAGGAAAACACTGATTCAGATGAGAGCCTTCTTTGACTTCATTGTGCACCAACCAGCTAGATATAGCCCAACTGGATAATAAAAATACACATAATTCTCAGTAGTGCAATACTGTTGTTAAGCAAACAAAAATCATGAAAGGTTTCATACCATCATAGAAACCTCCAGGGAATAATTTGGTTTAGGGACATACATATCGATATCTGATCAACCCCTTGCTTTCAGGGCTCATCCTATACTTGTATGCCACTGTGACCCACTGTCTTCAATGAGTGCAGTATCAAATTTTATGTTTACAAAACCTTCACTAAATTGTAAGCCTACACATTGCCAGTGATAAGACAGCTGAAAGCCTGATTTCTACACAGTGCCATATTTTTCATGTCTATTTCATCTAGAGAGACCTAACAGATCTGCGAGTATGTACGTTCTACGCTACATTTCATAGAAACTGACATTGCATTTACAGGCTTTTAGTTCCTCAGGATGCAGTCTGATGAGTACTGGCAATCTTTAAAAAAATGGGTGTATGATGCCCTTCTGTGGAAGCCTGCTAGGCAGTTTTTCCTACCACTCTTCAATATGTGAGATCTTTTGAGACTCGTATAGTAATTAAAGGACTGAAATATTCTCAATTTGCTAAACTATACCACTTCACATATAGCCCTTATCTGCAGCTATGGCTTCATTCACTAATATCCCATTTTTGAAGTCTATAGCTAAACTTATTCAAATTTCTAAGATCTTCAGGACTGCTCTTCTAAAATGTCTTTAATGTGAATAGTAGATTCAACAGATTGAATGAAAACAATTAGAGATTATGTTTGCAGTCTAATAGAGGACATTCATTCGTTTAATGCTGAACTTTTCTTGTCAACTCAGGTTCTGACTTTCTGTACATTTTGCCCAAGAACACTTTCAGCTGCTGTCAGCACTTTTATAGCAAACTAGATGGAATGTCATTGTTTTTAAAGTACAGGAAAACATTTTTCAGCTCTTAAAATGTAGTGTGCCAGTAGGAAACATGGGTTTGAGCTGAGAATCACTGTGAGCCAACTGGATGAGATAAGATTAAGTGACAAATTACTGAAGTATAGAAACAAAGGAGGCAAAGTAGCTCAGTTGCTCATTTCCCTTTTCCTCTTCTGCAAAAAATAGTCTGAATGATAAATTCCAAGCAATAGCAAACAAGGCTTGTAAGATCACACTTCAACTCTGCTAAGCGCAAACCGTAAAAACATTGCCAGTGCTTTACCCAGTGAACAAATCTTGCCACAGAATTCACCATCACCATCAGCACAAACTAAGGTCAGGACAGGACCAGTAAGCATAGCAGAAAAGCTTATGAAAGAGTAACCTGGAGGTGAGAGCGATGATGATACTTCTGTAGTGTTTGAAGCGGATGATATGCTGTCTATTGTCAGTGCTTTCTGTATCCTTGTGTATTTTGAAAATCACTGCACCAGTAGTGTGGATGCCATGAGGGAAGGGGGTGTCACAACCTCTGAGTTCTCTGTGAGAGCTGCTGCCTCCTGCTGAGTTTGTACATGCCCTTGTGTCACCAACAGCCTTTACAGTGCAATAGTGTCTTGCATCTGTGAGTGGTAAGGCTTCCTGTTTCACAGATACCATGCTAAATTCAGACCTCTGCTGCAATAACTTACAGACAGAAGCAGTTCTCACTTTGCCAAGTTGAAGAATGACATGGAAATTATACTTCAGGCTTAAGATAAAAGCTCCTGTGCAGGGCTATTTCTGGGCAAGATGCACAACACCAGAGGTATGGAGACCAACCTTTTTCACAGTCTGATAGTAATAGGACAAGGAGGAATGCCATTAAACTAAAGGAGGAGAGATTTGGGTAAGATGTTAGAAAGGAATTCTTCACTAAGAGGGCAGTGAGGCCCTGGCACAGGCTGCCTAGAGATCTGTGGGTGTATACCATTCCTGGAGGTGTTCAGAGCCAGGTTGGATGGTCCCTGGTGAGTGCCAAACACAGCCATGGCATGGGGTTTAGAATGTGATGAGTCTCTGAGGTCCTTTCCAACCGAAACCATTCTGTGATACTATAATTCTATGATAATTTGTGAGTGTTTATAATTATTCTGCTTAGCTTGTCAGACAAATTTTATTGCTTTTTGGGATAATAATCCTGAAAAGGAAAAATACATAGGAGGAAAAACTTAAAATGAAATACAGAACAAATGTTCTGGGTAAAATTTCTGACAGAGCTAAAGTCAGCAGGACCCTGAGTCCAACTTTCAGAATGGTATAAGGACTCTGTCAGCTCAATCCTTCTGAAAAGCTGGGATAGATATTTAATGCCAAAGATTTTACTGGCTACACAAAAGGTGTTTATTTCATTTAAAACCATTTCTGCTCTTGAAATGGCTGTAATGAAGCCTGATGACTCAGTGAGGCAGATGTGGCCAATAAGAATCATGTCTGAAAAATGAGGGATCTGAGATATGGAAGAGGGGACAAAAAAGTGAGACTGCATTATACTTACAGTCCTTCAACTATCAAGCCACTCATCAGTGGGCCAGCACCTGTTGTGAATTACAACAGATTCCAGGTTCTTGCAGTTCATGCTGCCTGCCAAAGCTTTCCATATGGCAATCACAAACCATTGTCCCTGTTTATCCCCCAGGTCATATGCATGGTCCCAGCCTAAAAGTTGAAGGATAGTAGTGGTTACTCCACTGGTGACTCTCCTCACATTGGAGACACTCACTGGGACAGATCTGCAGTTTAGAGAGCTTTGTGCTGTAAGACAGAAATTAGACCTTTTAACTTCTGAAGATGTCTATCATCAAACAATACCATTCTCATTCTGAAGATGAAAGGCTTCTGATGTGTCATTGATTGTTTTGGAAATTATTTTCACCAAAGAATGCTGTCTGAATGAACAGTCCACCAGAGCTGGAGCCAGGAGTGTTCCTCTAATAACTAAACAATGGTATCACTCCTCATTTCACTTAAAACTTCACTTAAAAAAAATCACAGATCTTGATGTCTCAGAAAAGAAAAGAATCTGGTACATGTACTTCATTTTGTGTGTATGAGGACATTCACTTAATCTGCTCTGTGTAAGTATGACAGTAGGTGCAAATCTTCTGGGAAAATTCACATGGTGCAGAAGAGACACCTCCAGGGTTTTACGTCTGGAGGTGAAAACACACATAAGATACAGAAAGCCCCTACTGCTGCTTAACAGCTTGTACTGGATTTTGTCATATCTTTTGAATAATCTCATTGACTACTTAATAAAACAGTTCAAACTCAAAGAACAATAAAAAGAGCTCTCTTCTGTACCTTGCTAAGAGTTAGTATTGCTTCCTTCATGTGTTTAACCTACTCATGGATGTGTTTTGATACTGATTCTGCTATGTAACATAGAATTTTTAAAAATGACACAAACACCTATGCTAGTGCTTTCCTCTATAACACACACCCATACTGACACTCTGTTATGATCACATTTGTCACAGAGGGCAGATAAGACACACTGTACTTGTGTAGACTTGACAGAAGAATATGTTTTATCAGGTTTGTGACAAAGATATGCTCCTCTAACATATAATTTTTGGCAGATTGCTTAATAAAGCTGAACATAAATCACACTGGGTATCATTCTTAGGCAAGAAGTGCTCCAAGAAGAGTATTTTGAGGTGTTTTCTGAAAACAGCCAGGCTCTGCTTCCTCCCCATAGATATATCCCTTTGTAAGGGAATGTCTGTATGTAACATACTGTACCATACGGCTATGAACATTGGGTGCTGAGTGGCTTTAAGCTCTGTTTGGAGTCAATGAACCATCTTGTATCCAGTGATGAATAGGGGGGTGGGGTAGGGAGACAACCTAAACCCAAAAAAACAAAGCACAAACAACAACAAAGACTTGCTACTTGGGTTCTCTCACTAGCCCGATTCATTTGAAGGTCCTTACTCTGACCAGAAAAGACTGATGGAAGGAAAGGCAAATCATTGTTGAAAGATAGTTTTCCTGACCAACATCACTTTGATTCTGCTTCCATTAAGATTCCTCTTCTCATCAAAACTCTCATTTCCTAAAAGTCTTCTGAAGTCTCGGTTTCTGAAGCAGTAGGTGACTGTACTCAGGGCAAGTCATGTAGCCAAATGTACCTCCTGACAAGGAAACTCAGACACTAAACTATCTCTCCCTGTCTCACAGATCTGCTGAAAAGCAAGACCACAAGACGGATTCCTCTGAGATACTCCTGGGAATCCCTGCAGTGAGAAATCTCATTTCTTTCTGTCCCTTGCTGAATACCAAAACGTGACACATAAGTTAGGAAATGCATACACCAGGCACAAGTTCTTTCAAAGACACAGATATCTAAATCTGAAAGGCTGTGAAAGGAGTGGGACTGCAGAGCATGTTGCGTTAGGTCAAGGGTGATGAGAGCAGCAAAATGAATCAGAAACAAACTGGGAGAATCCTTCATTTGGGTTCTCCCAAACCTATCAAAGCAGAGGATCATAGAATCATAGAATCATAGAATCATAGAATCATAGAAAGGCCTGGGCTGAAAAGGACCACAGTGCTCATCTAGTTTCAACCCCCTGCTATGTGCAGGATTGCCAACCACCAGATCAGGCTGCCTAGAGCCTGGCCTTGAATGCCTGCAGGGATGGGGCATCCACAACCTCCTTGGGCAACCTGTCCCAGTGCATCACCACCCTCTGGGTGAAAAACTTCCTCCTAATATCTGCCTAAATCTCCTAAGTCAGGATCAGAAGAGAGAAAATGATACTTAGCATTTCCTTCAAGCTTTCTCTTGTCATCCTTCTCAAGCTGTGTTTTCAAGGTGGTGCTACATGAAAGTCTGAAATGAGGAAAGATATTTGCTACTGTTGGGCTAAATATCATTATATTTGAACTTACCCTGCAGTAAAGACTGTTGTTTTTACTCTGGAGACTTTTGGACCATGTGATTTGACAATGCCCTGCAGTTTTCATGCCCATGGCTTTCCAGTTGGATTATATTTCTCTTGCCACTTGTATGAAAACCACACGCATGTGTATTCATGCACACACACACATGTACAAGTGTGTGTGAGCATGTGTGTATGCAAGCATGCTCCATTCACTTCATGCTGCAGGTTTCAGTTTACAGGACTTTGGGTGTATGATCAGTCTGCCTGGAAGGAAAGTACGCCCACAAACATCACATGGAACTAGCTGGTTCTGGGCGCTGATCCAGACTGCCTATTTTAAAGAATCAAGATCATAGAAACCTTTGGCTGGAAAATTAAAAAAAGAAAGTATCAGTTTTCATTCTGGAGACCCACATTCAACTCTTTATGGAAAATATTTTCAGGAAATACCTGTTGACTGAGTCTTTCAGTTTAACCAAACCATATTGCCTTTGCAAATGAAAAGGAAAGAAATGAAAGAAAAGAAAGAAGAGAGTAAAAAATATATATAAAAAAAAAGACCCTGTTTTTGTCCCAGGGGTTGAATTAAATTAACTTCAAACTAAATCATTCTGTGTTGTATGAGACTACAGAGAAAACATCATGCTGTGTGTTATGATATGCATTCTCAACTAATTATTAACATCTTTGCGTACGTATTATTATCAGCAAATTTCACTTTTTGGCTTTTATTCAAGTCCTGCTTAATAAGCATATGTTGTCTGACTATGGGAATGGGAGGGAGCACATTGTACTTGAGAATATGCTCTTTGTACTGCTCTGGACAAGAAGTCCATTTTTCTCCCTGTGAAGTCTATGAAAGTTTTGCCAATAGCTGGAATAAAGCTCGGGTGAGTCTAAAAGTCTACAGACAAAACCTACAGCTCCTTAAAGCCACAGCTTCCAATGAGCTCTTAGCAGTAATGTATCTATTCTCACCTAGACACTAATCCAGTTTTCCCCTCAGTCACTTTCCAGTGCTGGAAAAGCGACTGCTCTG
The DNA here is from genome assembly GCA_028571105.1 of Tragopan temminckii. NCBI lineage: Eukaryota > Metazoa > Chordata > Aves > Galliformes > Phasianidae > Tragopan > Tragopan temminckii. The sequence goes on along the minus strand of JAOWBP010004700.1, from coordinate 58,486,771 downwards.
AAAGCTCAGGAGTATTCTTTAAACCCTCACACCAGATGTATTTGAGTATAAAAAATATCTTGTTCACTTTCACATAGAAATGGCTTTGTACATTTGTGCTGTGTCAAACGCACTTCCAAAAAGGCCAGGTAGGTTGCTTAGTACCTGAATTTAGTTCTTAAGAGTCTTCATTTGAAGCCTGGAAAGAAAAAATCTGCATGGCTTGATTTGAAGATGTGTTTTCTTCATCCTTTCCAAAAGGTATGACAATACAGAAAAAGGCTGAAAAAACTGCTTTTGTCTTTGATATGTAAGCAGCAGACCATTTTAAAAAGAAAGGGGTTTGTGCATTTAAAAATATTTCATGGTTTCTGTCATTGGCACATGATAGAACTCTTCATTAAAGGCCCATACAGTTTTAATATGATTCATATCCAATGGTTCACATAACCACAATAAGCCTTAGATCTCTTAATATGCCTGTTCCTAATGTTCTTTTTGTTAGAAGAGCAACCAAGTAGTGTTTCTTTTCTTGGCTGAGACAAATATCCCCTTTGCTCGCAGGAAATTAATGTGTATTTTCTGTACTTTGGAAAGTTTATTGAATATAAAAAAAGAGAGAGAGAGAGAGAGAGGGATGACTTTCTCCTTGCAAGCATGTGTTAGGCATTCCACAAACAAAACACTGTGTAATCAGGGCAGCGGTTGTCTTCCCGTGACACTTGAGTTTTCAGAAAAAAAAATTATGTAAGTTATAAAAAGTTTTATGTAAGCAGTTAATATTTCTGAGATTTTTTTTTTTTTTTTTTTGAACGCTGCCTGTTCCATTCAACAACAAGGGTAACTCCTCCTTCTCAAGTCGAGAAGCTGCGAGACATGCGGTACGTGTATGTGGTCTGAAGGTCAGTTATAGCATTTACCAGATGATTGAGAGTAAGTCTTACGGAAAAAGAGCAACACAGATTACTTTCTCGAGGCCAGAAGCATGAGGCAACCGCAGGGGGAAGAGTTTTAGCTTAAACTACAGAACGGATCAGACTTGCATCAGCAGGCATTTAGGGACAGATGCTGGAAGCAGATCAGAGCCCCCTGGGGAAACGTGGGCACACAGCACCTCGCGGGAGATGCGCGGCGCCTGATATGACTCATTGCATAAATGAGACAATCTTCTGATTCATATCTGGGAGCCTTCTGCTGGATTGTTCTCTCAAAGAGCGGTTGTCTTTCTGATTCCGCTCCATCAAAATAAGAACAGCGTATTTGAAATAACCTGAGTTGTCTTTTTGCATCCTCTTCTTCAGACGGAATTCTCATTTTCTCCATCTTTTTTTTACTACACAAAATGTGTAATTAAAAAAAAAAAAACAAAAGCCTAACAACAAAAAGAGCAAATGCAATCAGAATGTATTTCAAATCTATCTTTCACTGCAGATTTAACTCCGCTGTTAAATCTGTTAACCAAGCCTTGATTTGATACTACGTGGTCTGTAATTATTGCTGTTTTGTTCAGGCAATCAGGGTCCTCGCTGATCCCACTCTCTTCTATATGTCTTCTGGAGACATATTTCTTCATGCTACTGTAAACTGATACAGTGTATGACTCTTTCCCAATGAGCTGGAGAATTTGTCTATTTTTCCAGACATTAAGGGAAACTATGGGAAATTACAGAGAACAAAAATAAAAAGTGGGTGAATTAACAGCCTGTGAGCAAGTGGTCCAAACTTGGCACAAAGTATCTCAGAACAGCTGGCAGGTCCAGAGAAAGCATCCAGCTGAAATGAAATAACTATATGTGAGAATAGAGAGATCTGGGGAGCAGCTTCCAGGCAAAGCACGGCTAAAATTTCCTTTTGGTCCCATAGTGAGCGCACACCTGTGGGACTCGTGTGGGAATCAGCTCTACCAGCTGCTGGGGCTAGTCTGTTTCATTTATTTGAAGAACTGGGATCTAGGCATCTTAAAGAACAGAAATCAATGCACAAACATACATAATCAGCACAAAATGAAAGCTCATCTTGTACTGCACATAATTTTTCCCATTATGTTTATATTGTAGTGTACCACAAAGTAATCACCTAAGGCCTGAAAATAATAGAGGACCAAGGCTATTCCTTGGATATCATTGTAGACAGTGCTACTTTTTCACCTACACATGTATTTTAACAAAATCCTGAAAACACAGCATATATTTTAGATAACTATAAAAAAATGCAAAAATAAAAAATTTTCTTCCAATCCTCATTCATATCATATTGTATTTCTTGTTTCACCACAGAATTCCTATTTTCAAGGTCAATCACGGTCTCGCGATGGGTAAGTGCTAGTGCTGGGCCTGTATTAAAACTAACAGTATAGGTGTAAAACCAGCTGAAATATCAATCCCAATGCTGCCTGCGGAGTATTTTGTTTTAATGACTGTACATTTCAAATATACACATTATTCTTAGATACTTTTCTTAATTTTGAAATGTACATTTCTTCAATGTTAAAAATACTCAAAAATTAATGATGGAGCGCTGGGATAACATTTTTGTATTCTGGTTCAGAACATACTGACACATGGACCATGCTGGGATGCAGCACAAAAGAAAGAATAGAATACTTAAAAGAAAGCTTAAAACAAGCTGTAATGACTGCCTTCCCTTCAGACTAGATGTGGGAATGGAGTACTTGCTAACCGATAAGAAAGTGATTAAAATTCTTTTTTGTTTCCTCCCACTTCCTTCACTGGTCTTGTGTTTGGTGTGTACGTTACCTTGTACGGGACTGATTTCAGGCTTTTTGGGTTCTGGCCTTTTTCAACACCTTTACCAAGTGCTTGAGTAGCATGCCATTCTCTTGATACCATTTTTTTTTTTCAAGCATTGTGGCTCATGGATACTAACAGATTTTGTTCCATACGCACAGCCATGTACATCACAAACCACAATTGGTGGCCATCTTACCACTCATGTCTGCAAACATCTTTAATGAAGAATAAACATTGTTTTCAGCAATAATTTTGAATCAGAACAATTCTGAATGAAAATAAACATGCAGGTTAAAAAACTGATTCATACATGTGAACTCAGAGTATCTGAGATTATGGATGCCCCATCCCTGGAAGCATTCAAGGCCAGGCTGGATGTGGCTCTGGGCAGCCTGGTCTGGTGGTTGGTGACCCTGCACGTAGCAGGGGGATTGAAACCAAATGATCGCTGTGGTTATTTTCAACCCAGGCCATTCTGTGATTGTAATGATTCTATGATTCACTGCATCCGAATTCAGTCTTGAAAGGGGTATGGCCCCATAAACTGTCCATTTGGAACAGGTAGGCTCCTTCTGCAAATACTGGGCTGAAAATTCACGTGTCCCCCAGTTCATACCTAGCTGTACCAGTCTAGATCTTTTACTTCATACAATCACAGTCATGTAAATGCTGACCCTTCTCCTCCAGAAACAACCTGTCTGCTTGATCAGGTTGCTGCAGCAAGCTGACCATTTTGGAGAATAGAGCCTACTTTTAATCTACCAAGTAGATGGCAAGCAGCAACAGGAACTGCTGATACGCATGTCCTGTTGCAGAAAGACCCCAGCATGCATTATGCCCAGCCTGTACAGTATGACTGTCTGCTTACACAGGACTCTATAATGCTGAATTACTATCACTCATCAGCTAGCTGCTGGCATTTTTGGCCTTGGAGGTTTAAAACTGATCCAGGATATTTCAGGACTGGGAGAAGGATATCTTGCTTGTTTATCCCAAAGACCTAAGTGGTAATTCACTGGTGATTTCAGAGAGGACAGAGCAGGACCCCAAGCCAGTCCCTGGTTCTTTACTGCAGACCTCCTTTTGTTTGTAAGGAAAAAAATACCAGTGAGAAAAAAATCCCTCAACCCTAACACCACAAATACACATTGGAAGCTTGAAAAATATATAATTACTGTGGCATTGCAGATTATGGAGTCGTTGTGTCTGTAGGCACATTCTGCTCTAGGCGTGGTGTCAGCACCAGCCCTTCACAAGGAGCAGCAAGGAGCAGGAGCATGTTCAGGCATAGTGAAGGTTCCTGAAATTGTCACAGTTTCCTTTACTTTTGAATGCATAATGCCAGTAAGAGACAACCTACTTCCTGTCTTCCTAAAGGCAGAGGGAGATGGTGCCTGACCAAGCTCGGAAGGCCTTTCTCACTCAAGCGAGGGAGGTGGGGATTTCATTTTTTCCTCTGCTGCTGCGTAAGACAAAGCACAACCTATTCCAGTATTTATGACTCCTCCAGTCAGCACATCAGCGTATTCAAGAAATTCTGGGCAGCTCTTCTTGTGTTTATGCTACAGTCTGAAAATCTCATTAGAGAATAATCTGCATCTTTCTTTCCTGTAACACACGTGTAAACTCAATTACATGAAGAAATACTACTCTACAAAGTATATTTCTGCTGTGAAAAGTCAGATTTTGTCTGCAAGGTCTGAAATATATTTTATTCAAAGGCTGTCATTCTGAGTACATTTTCATCTAATCAACTTTCCAATGCAATTTCCTTAGACATAATTATTAAGAAGATAATTTAAATATTGCCTTCTCTTCCTTTTCAACTGTTGTTTAAAGAATGCCATTTAACTTTTCATTATCAATTTTCACCTAGGTACAACAGGTCTCCTGTTTGGAGAAAAGACTCTGGGTCCCTGTTGAGTCTTCTGAAAACAGTGCATACTTCATTGTGAGCTCCTGAGATCTTTAGATGAGGACATTGTGGAATAAACTCTTGGGGTAGGAGAGCTCTTTTCAGTGTGAATGTTTGTTATGAGTATGCTTATAACATTTAAAAAACATTTTTCCAAAGAATGCTAAGTATAAGAACACATTTTCCTTTCCAGTTTCCATTAGCTACATTCCTGCTATTCGGTAAAATAGATGATTTATTGGATGCAAACTGGGAAAGATCAATTTGATTTACATTCAGTTTCTAGGGATGATTTTCATAGTTCCAGTATGGTAAAAATGAGTATTAGTCCAGAAATGGAAACCAAGCTTGCTTAACCTGCACTGTGAGAGTCATTTTCACTGTATAAGGCACCATAATAATAAAAAAATGTATCTCTTCAAAACGAATTAAAGATTTCAAAGAATCATAGAATTGCTTAGGTTTGAGGGGACCTTAAAGATTACATAGTTTCAACCCTGCCACTAGGGTGGGTTGAAACAGGGTTGAGCAGGGCTGCCTCCCAGCAGCTCAGGCTGCCCAGGATCCCATCCAACCTGACCCTGAATGGCTCCAGAGATGGAGCATCCACAACTTATCTGGGCAGCTTCATCAGCACCTTACCACTCCCTGAGTACAAAATTTCCTTCTAATATCTAACCTAAATTTCCCTTCTTTTAGTTTAAATCCATTTCCCCTGTTCCTAACCCTATTAGACTGCCTAAGAAGTTGTTCTCCCTCCTGCTTACAAGATCCCCTCAAGTACTGGAAGGCCACAATGAGGTCTCCCCAGAGCCTTATCTTCTCCAGGCTGAACAAGTCCATTTTCCGCAGCTTTTCTCAATTGGAGAGGTGCTCAGCTCTCTGATCATCTTCGTGGCCCTCCTCTGGGCCTGCTCCAGCAGCTCCACATCCTTCTTGTGTTGGGGTCCCCAGGCCTGGATGCAGTGCTCCATATGGAATGTCACAGGGCAGAGCAGAGGGGGACAGTTCCCTCCCTACCCTGCTGCCACCCCTCTGTTCATGTAGATCAGGATACAGCCGGCCATGTGGGCTGCAAGCACACACTGCTGGCTCATGCCCAGCTTTCTGCCCACCAGCAGCCCAAGTCCTTCTCCACAGGGCTGCTCTCAAGGACTTCTTTTCCCAGTTTGTTCTCATATCTGAGATGGCTTTGACCTAAGCGCAGCACTTTGCACTTGGCCTTGTTGAACTTCATTATGTTACCATGAGCCCACTTTTTGAGCCTATCCAAGTCTCCCTGGATGACATCCCTTCTTCTATTGTATTGACTGCAGCACTCAGCATGGTGTCATCAGCAGACTTGCTGAGGGTGCACTCAACCCCACTGTCCACATTGTTGATTAGGATGTTGAAGAGCACTGGTCCCACAGTAAAGGCCTGGAGGACGCCACTCATGACCTGCCTCCACCTGGACATAGAGTCCTCTGGGTATGACCATCCTTATGACCAATTCTTTATCCACTAAATAGGCCAACCTTCAAATCCATCTCTCTCCAATTTAGTGATACGGATTGGTGTGATACAAGGTCAGAAACCTTGACAAATCCAGGTAGATGACACCAGTCACTCTTTCTTTGTCCACCAATGCCGTCTGGTAAGGTGCAAGTGAAAAATCACATAAAAATTAAATATACACTATGAATGTAACAGAAATACAGAAACTCACTGTAAAATCGGCTTTGTTTGTAGAAAAAATATTTGCTTCATGTCTCAAACTGCTTCACTCAAATCCAAATTGCAAGAGTAATTGCAAATTACTCTTGCAATTAAAGCAAATTTTATAGTAGCACTAAAGCTACTCTAAAACAGCTTCCAGAGACCTACAAGACAAAACTTAGGCATATACATCCAGAGCAATTTCTATAGATTTCCACAGCTCAGAAATCACAGGGATGGATTCACATACAAACTTGCTCAGATAAGCAATACTGTGACCCCTCCAGATGCTTATAGGGTGCTTACAGGTAGGTATTATGCCTCAACTAAGTAAAACCAGTCTTGCACATAAATAGAGCATTCTCTTTTCCAAACTAATCTTTTGGGGTTGAATCAATAATAGATCCTAAATGGTAAAATAAATGTTTAAGAAATCTGCTCAAGCAGAACGTCTCTATTTTGTAACTTTCACTATTAAAAATTGTGCAAAATCAATAGCATAAATCATAAGGAATTAAAATGAATCAGATCTCTGTAAGAATGGAAAGACTTTCTCCAGAAATGTTGTGATTTTCAGGCATCACCATCTATTATGTTACATATAGAAATCTTTATCTGCAAATATAAAGATGGTAAGCTATATAAGAAAACCTGAAGAAGAATATGTTTACAGTTTTTAATAATTGCTCTTTCATTGCTTGACTGTGGAATCTTAGCTGTGATATGCCTTATTTGGAACTGTTACAGCTGATCACATTTATCCTTCATTTCTTTTTCTCTTCAGAATTGCCTATCCCAAATGTCACATCTGGAGGCCTGCTGTTTGAAACAAAGCTATTTTTAGAATCATCACAGTTTTCCAGCCCAAACTACTCTGACTGGGCTGTCTGCTCCCTGCATTGTTTTTCCCTTTTAGAAAGGGTAGTAGGAAAGGCCTGCTCCTGAGGCAATGTGTTATTATAAAAATACCTACAAACACCTAACAGTGTAGTTATGCTTTCCTCTGGTGCCATGTTATTTTTCCCTTCTGTTTCATGACTGCTAAGTACGTCTGTGTTACCACAAATGAAGTCATTTAACTCAGAGCTCTACAAAGATGTGTGTTTTCTATAGACCTGACATTACTTGAGGTTAGCTCCAGGCTGCTGTTATGGTGCTATATGAGGTCAAACCCTCCCTTACTGAACAAAGCTTTTAATTTCTTCTTAAGCACACCCAGTAAGACTGGCTTCCAAGCTTGTCTCCATAAATATTTGTCATCCAGGAATATAAGCCACCCCTCCATTTCTTATTTAATTATCCACATACTTCAGTGGGAGAACAGGAGGCCTCCTATTCTAGTCAGCGTCCTCATCACAGGTTTGAATTGTCCAAGGAAAAAGATTGGCGTAAAAACATAGTAACAACAACAGCCTATGTGAAAGCAGCCTTTTCCACAGACTTCCCTCTGAAAAGCAAGAGGCATTGTGCACCAGGGGCATAGGCAACCTGAGGAGCAGCTCTTCAGATCATCCAGCAGAGCACTTCACGGTCTTTGGGAGTGCATTCTGCTCTGCAGTGACTGCAGACAAATGTCAGAACTGGTCATATGCTAAGTTTTAAATTTACCCTGAATGGTAAGGTAATTGTACCTGAGGATGCAGGTTAGTAAATTTTTGTCCCAAGGGAATCATTAGATTACCCCATTTCACTCCTGATAAGCTACCTTTAGAAAATTAATCAGCATAATGAACATGGCATTGGTGTAAATTTGTCTCCCACAACATCCTTATAACAAAGCTTAGGAAGTGTGGGAGTGGACAGTGAGGTGGGTTGAGAACTGGCTGACTGGCAGAGCGCAGAGGGTCGTTGTTGGCGGTGCAGAGTCCGGATGGAGGCCTGTAACCAGCGGTGTTCCTCAGGGGTCGGTGCTGGGTCCGGTCTTGTTCAACATCTTCAT
>JAOWBP010004700.1:58438126-58467099 GCA_028571105.1 Tragopan temminckii | reverse complement strand
GGCCAGGCTGGATGTGGCTCTGGGCAGCCTGGTCTGCTGGTTGGCGACCTGCACATAGCAGGGGGTTGAAACTAGATTGTGGTCTTTTTCAAACCAGGCCATTCTATGCTTCTATGATTCTAATTGTTTCCTTCAGTCAAGCAAAAAGACTAACCTGTTATTTGAATAAGCGTTTATAAAGACCACTGAGAGTTTGGAGATACATAGTTTTCTACGTCAGGTTGCTTTCCCTTGTCATAGATGAGCACAGCCCATGTTTTTACACACCTCTCTGTTGTGAAAATAATTTGATAGCTTTGAACGTACAGTTTTTGGAATGTATCTCTACTTCTGGCAGCGTCAAGACACTGTTAGTCTTTAAATTATAACATTACAGCAGCCTGACTTAAATGCCTTATGAGTAATGCACACTCGGAAATATCCAGCTATGAAGATTGTTCCATCAGAGGATCAGCTGCACATACAGCTGTACCCTTTCCCCAGTACATCACCAGCAAAGGCTGGCGGTGACATCTTTGTAAAATGTGATTGTTCTCAGCTTAGAGACAAGGCAGGAATGCCCAACACCAAAAGTTAACAGATTTAAAAAAAACCCCAAACACCACTGTGTCCAGATGCATACAGACAGGTTAGAACTAATTGGAAACAACCTGTTCTTCCACAGTTAAAAGCACTTATAGAAAATAAAAACTTTTTTAAAAAATATACCTGTAGAAGTTTCAGGAAAATAAAACAGAAATTAGGATCGCACGTATGTGTATGTTGCAGAGGTTCATTAGAATGTGAAAGAAAGGTATAACCCTGAAGCTTCAATTTGACTCACAGAAATAGCTACTTAAGGTGTTGGCCAACAAGTCAACTAAGTTGACAATTTAGTTAAGAGTTTTTGTTATTTTCCTGTGATCTATTAAAGCGCTTGCATCTTTCTTTGCATCTGATTCATTTCCTACTCAAAACTTCATGGGTCAAACCAAAATTCACTGATGTCAATAGCAGTCATCGCTTATTTGGCATTTTAGGTGACTCTAAATATGCTGTAATTAGTCTTTTTTTTTTTTTTTTTTTAATTTAAGAATTCACTTTTAGTAATGTATTGCAAGAGAAAGCTAGAGACTGGTTCTAGAGACCATGTGTAGTTCTTCTCTACTACAATGTCCTTCTCTGCCCAAAAGTAAGGGAAAATTACTTTGATTTTACAGAAAATGTAAACTGATGTGAAGTCATCATGACTCCTGCTAGTTGAAATACACACATACACATACGTAATCTGGAAAGAATTTTTTTTTTCCAAAAAATGTAGTACGTCATTAATTTCAAAACTCCAATTTCTGGACCAATGCCAGCAATGCCATTGTCTCTCAGATTTCTTCCACGCTCTACAACAAAGGTTCTTGCTTTTCAAAAGCAAAGCCATATTTTACTTACTGTTCCATTGTAATTGTTCAGGGTGAACATTACCTTAGTTTTAATTGAATACAGTTATATAATGCACTCAGCTCACTTTTTATGTTAATAATGATACCCTGCCTGCACATTTACTGTTGTTCATAAATGAGAGGGCAGAAATGTAGCAGAGTAGACATATTTCCAGCCTGGGTGACACTGAAGACACCAAGTATCACTATCTCAAAGACAATTGTTGCAATAGACTTGTGAAATTAAGCACCATGCAACCTGTTGAGAGCATCTCAGGTATCCATAGAATAATGAATAGGCCACACATTTACCCTTTCCACAACATAGGACTGTGAGAGCCAGCAGACATAGAAGCAAGTAAGTTTATACCACTTGAAACAAGCTATGTGCACCTCCCAGATTGTGTCTTTGTTCAATGCATCTGTTTCTGGGACTATTGTGTGCAGAATGTGGCTGACTTCTAATGGTTTTGATAGAGAATGTGCCTGCATGGCAGGTAGTTTGAGAGATAATTTCAGGAAAGAAGGCTGACCTTATAGTGGGGAAAAGAAAAGATGGATAAATGTAAAATAGGGTATAAATTTTTTTGATCCAAAAAGAGCAGCTGGGCATTTTACCATGTACAACCTGACACAAGTCACAGGAAATCAAAGGAATGACAATTTACATGTGCTGAGACCCTGACACTAGAAATTTAAAGTTATTCATAGCAGGAAAGGCACTTGTCTGGCCTCAGGGGGGAAAGATGCTTATGCCTTTGCTCATCAGCCCTTCTACTTACTTATGGCCAGGCCCTCGAGATTCCAAAGGAGTCTGGCTGCCTGATACCAGACATTGCACGGGGAGAAGAGAGGATGCAGGACAAAGCCACTCAACCCCAGACTCAGCAAGGTGCAGCTCAAGCCCCTTGCTGTTACCAGCACTCCAGCTTCACAAGGAGATCAGAGTATCAGAGTATGTGGTTCACTCACACATAATGCCAGCTGTGGCCTGAAAGGAAATCACAGTGTCTCCAAGCCTTGCTGCCCTTCTATATGCCCACTCACATGAGGTTTGCAATCTGATCCAGTGCTTGGGCACCCAGCAATACCAGTACATCAACAGCATTTTCTTCTGTTTTACCTCCCTCCAAGGAATGCTCAAATCTCCCAGGTTTCTCAAGAACTGAGCTTCTTTGATGTTACCATTTGGTTCAGTTTACCCCTTTATGGAAAGAAAAAAAAAAAAAAAAGAGGTGAACAGCAAAGTTAGTTGCATGCACAATGAGAACATCATCCCCCTCTCTTCTGTACATTTAGCTTTTTTACCCCCATTTTACTTTTTCAGCAGCTCCTCTTGGGGGTCATACTGGGGACAGAGCCATGTGATGGTATCCACTGCCTTAAAGTGCCATGGCCACAACTAAACACATACAGATCCTCCCCCAGGCTCTCCAGGCACACACTGGCCATTCTTTTGCCACAGGAAGGAGAGAGAAACCCATGTGCAGTCTGGATCAGCAAGGATGGGCCTGAGCAGAGGGTTGAGGCTGTTGCCCCAGCACTGGCCTTCATTTCCCCATTCCCTTCTGGGGAAACCTTGACTGATTCGATTTTGAGACAAAAGGTGTCTGCCAGGCAAGCAGTGGAACTGGTGAAGGCAAAAAAAAAAAAAGTCATTTTGATCAGCTCTGTAAGTTCTTCCTTGGCTCTGCATACGCCACCAGGGACATATCTCTCAAAACCTGTCACTGCAGGAAAGGAGACAAAGGGCCTCATTTCACAGCCCAGGGGATGGAGAAGAAAAAAGTATTATGAGCTCTAACTCCTACGTAAGCACTGTTTTATTACAAAAATTCAGTTTTTGGTGAAATCATTTCCACATTTTTCCATATCAAACTTTTGCAAGCTTCATATTGTCAATGAAAATTCATTTGATGGAAACAGTAAACAATTGTTACAAAGTCACACCCCGTGCTCAAATGCATTCTACTGGCAGTGCAAGTGCTTTTTGCATTCTGCCCCTTTCTGCACAAGAAACTTCAGCTGTCAGTTGTTGAAAACCTGACAATGAACAGGAGGCATTAGAGTGCTGGCAAAAGCAGTGTCTTGTATATTGCTAAGAAACAGGGATCTATTGCAAACAAATTCTTGAATGAGTTTCACATTGAAACTGCTGGTGTGGAAGGTTTGCTGTTAGACAGACAAACCAGTCAAATGGATTTTTTAAATGACACTTTATTTGACCAGCTTCTTTGACAGTTTTATCAAATTCTCTGAATTATATTAAATCTCAAGATAGTTATGCAAAAGTAAAATGACAAAAGACTTTCAGAGAACTAAAACCAGGTTGCCTGCAAGACTCATGCAAGATGATCCAAGACCGCCACCACAACTTCACCAAGGGCAGATTGTGCCTGTCCAATCTGGTTGCCTTGTATGATGAAATGATGGCATTGCTGTACAAAGGAGTGGCAACTGGTATCTATCTGGTCTTGTGCAAGGCCTTTGACATGGTCCCACAACACATCCTTATCTCTGAATTGGAGAAATTAAATCTGGACTATTGAGAATTGGTTGGAAGTTTGCATCCAGAGTGTTGTGATCTCTGTCCAGTAGAGGCTGGTGGTGAGTGGTGCCCTCCAGGGGTCTGTTGTGGGAAAAATGTTCTTCAGCATCTTTATGAATGACATAAATGATGAGATCAAGAGCATCCTCAGCAAGTTTGCTCATAATACCAAGCTGGGTGGTGCAGTCAATACAATAGAAGAAGGAATGCCATCCAGAGAGACCTGGACAGGCTTGAAAAGTGGGCCCTTCAGAACCTAATGAAGTTCAACAAGGAAAAGTGCAAGGTGATGCACTTGGGTTGAGACAATTACAGATATGTGTACAGACTGAGAGAAGAATTCCTTGAAAGCAGCCCTGCAGAGAAGGACTTGGGCTGCTGGTGGGTGACAAGAGGTGCATGAGGTGGCCAGCTGTATCCTGGGCTGCATCAACAGGGGGGTGGCAGCAGGGCAGGGAGGGGACTGTCCCCTGCTGCTCTGCCCTCATGAGGCTCCATGTGGGGTACGGAATCCAGGACTGGGGCCCCCAGCACGAGGAGGAAGTGGAGCCCAGTGCTGCAGTGCTCCAGAGGCCATGAAGACGTTCAGAGAGTGGGAGCACGTCTGCTGTAAGGACAGGCTGAGGGAGTTGGCCTTGTACCATCTGGAGAAGGTTTTGGGGACATCTCATTTATGTCCTTGTACTTTATAAACAGGGAGGGGACTGACTTTTTACACATGAAATTAGCAAAAGGACAAGGGGGAATGTCTTTAAACTAAAAGAGGGAAGATTTAGGTTAGATATTAGTACGAAACGTTTCACCCAGAGGGTGGCAAGTTCCTGGTGCAGACTGCCTACATAAGCCGTGTCCTCATCCTTGGAAGTGTTCAAGGCCTGATTGGATGGGGCCCTGGGCAGCCCAATCTGCTGGGTGACAACCAGCCCACAGCAGTATGTTGGAACTGGATGGGCTTTAAGTTCCCTTCCAACCTAAACCTTTCTATGATTCTATGATTCCATGATTCTATGATTTCAACAAGTTATACTGCAAAACAGTAGGAGAAAGGTGATAATAGGCCATGCCTTCGAGCACTGTAATATCAGCATCCTGAACAATTAATTCAGCCCGATTCTATGTATGGTAAAAGGATTTCATGGGATGATAGAATGCAGTAATGTCAGAGAACGGTTTTTTACCCTTTTTTTACAAGATGTCAGAAAAAATAAGTGGAAAAAAAATTGTTTCACCTCTAAAACTGATTCTGTAACCCAAGTCTTTAAGCTTCAAGTTGCATGAGGTTTGCAAGCACACGAGGACTGACTGTGACATGTTGTCATTATTTCACACTAGCAGGCAGTTCAGCTCCATCACACTGTTCTCTCACTCCCCTCCCCCCTCACTCAAAAAAGGGGAGAAAATATGATGACAAAGAAAAAACCAACAGTTGTGGACTGAGATAAGGACAGGGATATTGCTCACCATTACTTTTATGGGTAAAACAGACTTAGCACATGGAGATTTATATAATTTATTGCCAATTACTAACAGACCAAAGCAGTGAGAACTAAGAAATGGTGCGAACAGCTCTGGCAGTGTCGGCTCTGTTTTGCAGCAGCTGGTGCTGGCTCTGGTCTGACATGGGGCAGCACTGCCTCTGCTCACAGAACCCCCTGCAGCACCCCTGTTACCAAACCCTGACACATAAATTCAGCACATAAATAAACAAATATGTGTTTTTCATCATAAAGGGATAAGCAGTATTGATGTTTTTATCATTTTTATTTAAGTAGCTTCCAGGGGTAATGGGAGGATCTGCATTTGAAAATATCAGTGTTATTTGTCACTACAATTCCACATACATATGGATTCTAGCACATCTGTGATGTTCAGTTGTATGAATACTCTGCCTAGGCTGGCTTTGTCTCACAGCTAAGGCTGTCTTTTGTTTGTTTGTTTGTTTTTAGTTAAAAAGCAATATAGATACAATCTACTACAACATAATTTATTCAGAATGGAAAGTGGAAAATGGAAAGTGACGCTCTTCCATTTGTCTGACTGACAGAATTGAGAACTGAAAAGATTAATTCAAAAGGTGGTGACCTGATGCTCACTGTTAGAGCCGATCAAATAATTTCTCTTGCAGAGCAAATTCACAAAAATTGCTATTAATCCTTTCTGAAAAAAAATCATATTCTGAATCAAAATCTGAAATTTCAGTACAGAAGATGTTCCAGGCATTTTAACAATAAAAATATTCAATCAGAATAGTATGAAAACTGCTTAATTTCAATAAGATTGAAACTCAGTCTTGGCTGAGTCTACATATGCTTTATAAAACTTGAAAGCTCACTTCCAACAGAAAATGCTGAAATAGTTAAAACATTTTTCTGTCAGAAGTTTTACTAAAGTTAAAACAGATCAACAGATACATAGCAATTTATTTATAGAGCTGGTCATGACATTCCTGTTGCACCATATGATGATAACAATCAAAACAGTCTTGTTATTGAAGAATGATTTGGTAATTGGCTTGGAATTCTTCATCTAAACTGATAAACATTCATTTGGTTACAAGTATTTTAACCAGTGTGAGAGTGACAGACACAGCATCACTTAGAGTATACTTCTCTCTCTAGCTGATTGAACTTAAGCTTTGTGACATGGATTTGCTAAACGACTGACATTCAAGTCACCCACTGGCAGAAACCATGTAAATGCTAGTGCTCTGATTACTGCCAATTATTTTGTATATTTCTATTGTAAAATTATGAGATTAATGGCACACTTAAAATAAGAAACAACTTCAATTATGTGACTACATATATTGAAGGAATGATAACTATACTTGAATAGCACTAAAGAGCTGAAATACGAGAAATAGTGAGATTAAGAGTTCTCTTTGCTTCATAACCCTAACAGAAAAATTACAATAAAGAACAAATGTGTACTTACATCTTCTAAAAGTTTATATTCACTTAATGCCTTCAGAAGGCATATAAATATTTGTACTCATTCTGAGATTTTAGGAGGAACTCATATTAATACAAGACAAATAACATTGTTGTTTCTATGTCAGCTGCCCAAGTATCAGTTCATGTCAATCGTAGACTCTATTATCAATCACAGATCTATTCTCCTTTAAAAAAAAAAAAAACTTTCAGATAATTAGGAATGAGGAACAAAGTAAATGATAGCTGAATTTAAAATCCCCTAAAAATTATATATATGTGTAGGTTGCTCCAAAAGGAATGAACTCTTATTTATTTCCATGGAAACTACAACAGATACAAAGAGCACAATAACACTATTTGACAGAAAAAATTCTCTGTGACAAAACACTACTTTTCAACACAGTCACCACCATCAGCTGTGCGTTTTCACTAGCAATGAACAAGAGCCTGCATGCAGCACTCGTACAAATCTGCACTGTTGCTGCCATCACTGCTGAAATGCACCACTTCACTGTGCTCACATTGACTGCTCGGTCTCCATAAACATTCAGCAAATGTCAGTGAATATCAATGGAGGCCATCTTTTCTCCATGGAAGAATTCAGTTCCACACTTTTGTTACATCTGCACTTCCATGTCAGATGCCATTCTGTCAGAGTGCCCCTCTGCTGCCATCTGTCACACAGCAACAACATGGAATGGAATATTGGTGGGAAGGTTCAGTCTCTCCTGCCGTACCACCAACATCCACCTCTGGCATCATGGCCCAACATCATAAAATAGGAGGTATTACTTTCAGAATGACCTGTGTGTGTATAAATTCTCATCAAGGTAATCATATTTTAAATTGCAAAAATAATCAACAAACTAGCTTGATCCATGAATTAGTTAAATAAGGGTATAAAACATGGTATACTACTTTTCCGGAAATACTCCTTTTCTGAAAGAGTGGTCGGGCAGTGGAATGGGCTTCCCAGGGAAGTGGTGGAGTCACCGACCCTGGAGGTGTTCAAGGAACGTTTGGATTTTGTGCTGAGTGAGAACTATTGGTGATAGTGGATGGTTGGACTGGATGATCTTGTAGGTCTTTTCCAACCTCAGTGTTTCTGTGATTCTGTGATTTCTGTGATGGTAGATTTTTATATAAATGCATTTGCTCTAACAATTTATTAAATATTTGTGACAGTGTTTCAGATAAATTCCGTCTGGCATGGTACGTATGTATGCACATATGCTTGTAAACATTTAGCTATTCTAAAAACAGAAATGGACAAGCTTGGAAAATGTTTTCAGTCTTATCATTTTCCATACATATGATATTTAAACATTTAAGCTGCACAAATCAGAGCTGCACAATGTCGCTATATTCCTTCTGTATATTAAGCATGGGCATGATATAGCCTGTTACTGAATCTGACTTTTATCTTTTTTTTCTTTTCTTTTGTCATCTCAACACATCATCATTAATCTTTGCTGACTAGATAAAAGCCAAAAAAAGAAAATCAAACAACTCACACTGAAATTACTTTCACTTGAGGAATAAAAATAGCCGCAGAAAACTGATTTCTAGTGTCAACCTTGAGCCAGAACCAATCACATAAAGGACAAAACACATTTTATTATAAGAAACAGTTTAAATTTCACGTACACATGCAATTAGTGAGAATCTATATGGAGAATAATGTAGTCTGGTTACTATTTTTCCCTTTTTGCTAATCCATACTAATGACAGTGGCCTTAATATCTTCCAGAGAGTGTGTCCTGGAACAACATGAAGGGTCACAGTGAAGACATGAGAAAATATAAGAAATAATACAGAAGTTTATCATAGGATATCCACATATCTGAGAATTTCCCAAAGGGTCTGTGACAAACATCAGTGAAATATTCATAACTAAGCAATGCAGAGACAGCCCTAATATAATTACTTTGCGCATACTTTTGTAATCATCATTCCAGCTAATAACTGTTCTACTTCTGTTGCCTTATTATGCTTCTTGCAAAAGTCTGAGCGGAATCCTATCTGAATGCCAATTTGGAAAAAAAAAAGAAAAACAATAAAATTAAAATATGAAATGTGCCTTAAAAAGCATCTTGAATGGGGTGAAAGGAAGAACTGTCAATTTCTAGGACTTCCTTATTTTTATTGTTTATTATACCTCATTTATTTTTGTCATTGATAAATGATAAATGATGTAATTCCATTTCATTATTCATTTTTCACTTTTTAAATTCACTTTTCTGATAGTTTAGAAATGCTTGCTATATGACTTTCCCATTACCAGTGTTTCTTTTCTGTTATGCTGCAAAATAATAATTGATTCACTGAATACTTTCTTGGTACAACATGCCATGATAACTGAAGATTTAACAACCTGACTATTCAGCCTAAGAATTCAATCTGTGTTTAATACAACTCACTTGTTGAGAAGGCATTAACTAGAAGTCTGATATATATATTTTGGTCATTGCCTTCATAAGTACCATCCTTTTTCTTTGCTCCACAAATTAGCTCACAAACACTCCAACAAAGCATAACTTGGAAGCATTTAAAAGGATGTCAGAAGAGATTTACCCTCTGGGTCAAGGAACTTTTCTTTCCTGAGAAAGGCAAAGGTTACGCTGAGGCTGAGGGAATTGTGTGCCATGTTTTCATTACCATTTCTAATGGACAGCCAAAAGACAGAAAAGGTTATGTTGCAGTTAAAAACACCATCCAAACATCTACAACCAGATTTCCCTTTGAAGCTGGAAGTCTTCCCAGCGAGATGGATACGGCCACAGCTGAAGCAACAGTAATTTTTCATGCAGTGAAATACTGCCACACATTCCAATGCTGGACAACTCTGAGCAAATTACACAGTGTTAATGACATTTCACTGGGCAACCACCTGAAAACACCTACAACATTTTTCCCTAAAAACTTCGTTACCTCACTGTTATGCTCCTACGGCACCTCTGATATCTCTGTAAACTGTCATCAAATCATTTCTCAGGAACAGAATTTGGTAGGGGAAATGTCAGATCATTTGAATTAGCACAATTAGCAAGAGAATGAGAAGTTCTGAAGTTGAATTTCGAAACTATGAAAAGAAATAAGGGTGTGGAAATGGTTCTAGTGTTTGGCTAGAGAAAGAATAGACCCAGCTTTTACAAGAAGCAACAGAAGAATAAACCACTGTATGAAGCCCATGAGATGGTGAACTTCCTGGGAAAAAAACCTTGATGAAGAAGAATTTTAGTTAAGTCATTAAATTTCTCTCTCCTGGCAGGAAGAGCCAAAACCATTAGTTACGAGGGACATCTACACATAGCTGTTTCCTGGCAATGAGTGTCCACTACTTTAACCTTTAGCCTCAAGTTATATGCTGCTCACTCCACCACAAAGGAGGCATTTTTCTGCAGTTTGCCCTGGATACTCCTCTTGGTTTATGCTCCCTCTCCAGGGCTGCTGTTGCAGTACATGGTAACCACGTCCCTTGGCCTGCCTTCGCAGAAGGCATCCCAACTCATCACTCCTCACACACCAGAGCTCTCTGCTGTGAGTTTCCCCCACAGGCTGCCAAGAACATCAGATGAATTGGATTTGCAGAAATCAGAACTTTTCAGCCTCCAGCTCAGGGCAGCTCAGAGCTCCTCTGTATAGCCTATATATTTCTTCCAGCTCCCTTGGAGTGGCTGACTCATGCCTTACTGCAGCCTCATGCAGTCTGTCTTTTCTCATTATGTCCCACATGGGCAGCCACTGATGCCAAAAGCTGTCCCAAGAGCTGGAATAACCTTGTGTCCGGCTACTGCTGTGGTGAGAAAACAGGAATAGAGCTGTCGTTGAGCCTGTGCCCCTTGCCTGCTAACGTGACGACACAGAGGCAAACTGGAACAGGAGAGCCCAGCTATATGCAGCATATCTGTGAATGAGACTATTTGCTTGAGAACAGATCACCTTTTCAGCTTTGACAGATGTTGTCCTTCCTTTTGCACATCTGTAACACCTAGAAAGTATCCTTCACCTCACAAGTATCTCTCACATCAAGAAGTTAATAGGTAATGAGGGACTGCAATAAAGCAAAAAATGCTCAGCAAAGCAAAGCAAAACAAAGAGGTGTAAACTGTATAAACTTGAGATAAATGTAAAGCCAATAGATTTAACACAGAAAGGAAAATAGTACCAGAGAACAAAGTGTTAAATGATACATTTAATTCATCATTACCTCAATCTTCAGATCAAACCTATCTGACTTTGGAAAAGACAAGCCTTAGGCTTGCTGCAAAATAAACTGGATGCAATACTGTGGTCCATGCTACACAGTAGGTCAAACTAACAATCTGTTGATCCTTCTGGCTCTGAATTCTATGAGTCATGTAATTCTTCCTAAGTGGCCCTCTCAGGGACTTAAGCCTCAGTGACTTAAACCCTCTACTATTTTCAGTTACAAGTCAAAGATTTTTTTAAATAGCAGCCTCTCATTTCCAGTTTCTCCACAGTGTCCTCCCCAAACCAGTAAAAGAGCTACAAGTGATTCCCTACATTTCACCTTTTTCCATCAATTAATTGCACTGGAAATTAAACAAGCCATGTATATTGTCAGCTGGAAGGACTGATTTTCAGTTCTTCCTTAAAAGTCACATTTAAGCATTATTACCAATTTCAGTCTAGTATTAAATGTGGAGGTTGGTGGCCCTGCCTGTGCAGGAGGGTTGGAGATTCATGATCCTTGAGGTCCCTTCCAACCCTGGCCATTCTGTGATTCTGTGTGATTCTGTGATTCATTTCAGATGAAATCTCAAGAGTTGCGCTTAGACATGGGGTCTAAAAATCTCTCTGTACTCAACCAATCTGTGAAGATCCCAAAGTCTTTAAACAGGTCTGAAAACACTTGAAGGCCCACAGTATGCAAGGGATCAGAGGAAATAAGTAAAACATCTGCTAAGGCCCTCCTGAGAACACTGAAGTATATTCTTAAAGAGACAAAATGAAGTCTTGGTCTGTGCAGATTCTTTGCAAGGCCAGCAGCCTCTTTGCATGAATTGAGATTGGTGCCTCCACCACTGTCACATCCATCACTGTATTTCTTGTCTGCTCCCTCTTTCTTTTCTATGTTGGAATCTTTTCTTGTCTCACACTTTTCCTATATCATTTTTTCCTTTGCAGTTGTTATATCCTCCAAGCTCTTGACTTCTCCAATGCCAGCTCTTCTGCTTTCCCAGTCACAAGTTTTCTGTGTCCTTTCCCTTTTGTCTTCATTGGCCAGTTGTATTGACTGAGTGCATTCTGTCATGAACACTTCTGTAACTTCACTCTCCTTTCTCAGGTACATGTCTATTTCAGTTATGCATTCACTGTTCCCCAACATCTATAGTAACCATCCATCTTCATCAGGGATACTCTGTGCTTCTAAATGCACATTTTCTCCAGGTACAGACCCATTTACTATTCAACTTATGTGTGTAATTTGTGACTGGAAATAGCCTGTTGAATTCCTAATTCACCCACACAAAAAAACTTATCCAGCACTTGAGCATTTCTACTACTTCATCCCAAGTTCTATCTCACATGTTTTTGCACCCCATTCTTGTTTGTTTCTTTTGGCAGGGCAGTAACTCAGTAACAACTTTCCCTCTGTAGGATCAGACTCACCAGTTTCTGAGTTTCTCAGCTGCTTTCATTTCAGGATATCTACTGTTGTCTCCTCAGGGACCCCATGGTTATCTTCTAGGTTTCTGCTGGCCTCTCTGGGTATCACCAAGGCACACAACTTCTCAACTATTTTCCACCCTTTTCTGCTGTATCTCCTTCCTTGCTACAGCCCAAAGAGGAGAATTAGAGAACATGACAGACCTGACTGAACAGAGAGGGAAGCTGCAAAGAGAGGAGTTGAGAGCAATAGCAGAATGTCACTAGAAGGTGGGGGCCAAGGAGATATTACAAAATAAATGAGGTCTGCAAGGGAATAAAAGCGTCCACAAAAGAGCTCCTTCCCTGTAGGAGAGAAAGAGCTAGTAGCTTTCTTGTTAGAAGTGCATTTAAAGTCATACAAATGGAAGATGATTCAGTTAATCTTTTGCTCATTCTCTCCTGTGAAGTTTATCCCCTCTCACTACCTCGCATATGCATTTTCCCTTCCTACATTTGTCTCGGCCCTTTGTCTGCATGTTAGACTAGGCAGTTCACATTCCCTAAGCTCAGAGGATTTCCTCAGCCCTTCCAAGTCCTGCGTGATGCAAGCATGCCAGACAGACATTCAGCCCTTGAATGTACTCATGTGGCCTCTTGTTTTCCCCTTGTGTGGCTCTGAAGGGTTACAAAAATAAGAAGCCAAACAAATTCATGCCAGCAGTAATTCCAGCCCCACCCTGCAGAATGGGCAGACACCACATGACACAGGGAACAGCCAAATTTCATGATTACGTTTAAATAAATATTGACAGTTGAGAAGACTGCTCTGTTTCTCTGTTTTTCTCTCTCCTCGTGCTCCCTCACTGCAGGAGGCTATCAGCACCTTGGCTGGATTGGCTGTGACATGACACTGGGAGACTTCGTTCTATAGGAACAAACAGTTCCTTTAAAAACATGGAAATTCCCACGTAATAAAGCAATATTCGTTAGCAGGATTTCAGCCAGCATCACAATGCCTAATGATTTTGAGGGTTAAGAAAAGGCATGGATGAGGTGGGAAGAAACAATTTATTTTCCAAATCTTTTAAGTTCAGGGTTTGCCAAGACCTGCAGGAAGGAGATACAAATGGTAATTTTAATAACAAAAAATTAAGGGTTTAGAACCACTTAGCCATTAGAAGAGCAGAAATTTTAGTACCTACACTGGAAAGGAAGGAGGAGATACTGCCTGTAAATTAAACCTTTGACTTATATGACATATATTCAGGAAAAATGCAAGATTATGTTCAGTCCTGTTTCCTTCTGAGAGCTATGAAGATGAATTGTTTACTTGGCTATTTTATTTTTGCTGTTCAAGTGTCCTGTGATTTTACTGCACGATGCTATCAACACAGATTAAAGAGGACATGTGAGATTGTTTTTAAAGAATGCTGCACTGTCAAATAATTTAGAAAAGTTTATCCTACACCACTGGGAGATTCAGCTGAAAGGTTTGCAAGCGATAACTCCCTGATTTTATTATTTTTATGGCAAATACTTCATTTCTTTATTTTGTTCTATTATGTTACTAAAGACACTTCCAGTGTAACACAGACCTCATTGTAACTCATTACTATTACTTCATTTTGAAATTGCTTGAATTACAAAGCACAAAAATGTTAACAAACACCGTGTAATAGATAGCTGTCACCTGTAAAATGATTATGACTCACATTTTCAACATAACTGTTCTTTTAGAGGTGGGAATAAGTCTTGTGTTCTTCTTGGATGGGCATCAGTTAGACTTAAAGTACCATCATGAAAACTTAAAAATCTATAACTAAAACAGGGAAGTTATTTGACTGCTTAAGGAAGTGTAGAATTTTGGCACCACGGACTATACACTCAAGATAGATTACTTTTATCTTCTTTTCCTGTCTTTTTTTTTTTTCCTTTTTAAGCTTCTTACCATCTCCCATTATTGTCTCAGCTCTCTTTGAATTCCCTTTGAGCAGGAGTAGCAGACTCTTGCAGCTTTGCTTTTAAGATACTTGAGGAGGTTGAAAAAGGTAAAAAGAGAGCAATAATATTTTATCCAGGTTTCATGGGCAATACAGCAGTTTGAATCCCACATCTGTGTTGCAGGTGGCAAACCAGCAAGTCTCAGAAAACCAAGCAGCATGAGCAGAACACATCTCCATATATTCCTCATACAATTGTTTGTGATTTTGGGACATATACAGCTGGTTAACCAAAGAGGCAGAGACAGAGCAGCTGGCTCCACAAGAACCTACACTGGCTTCTTGAGTTATCATCTTGGGGAAGAATTCAGAAGTGGCATGGCAGTTTTTGCACAGATTATATCCTAGGTTTGAACTAGGATTATCCCAATGGAGAGCCAGGCTTGTGACCACACCATACATGCTGGAACCACCACTGCAGAACCCTCTGAAGGTGAGTCCAAGGGGCTTCTCTTTGCCAGCAGGAGGCCAACACATTTAACGTGCTTGTGCTTATGCCGTGTCACATGTGATCTGGCTCCTGCTATGCTGCAGAGCATGCTGGGTTCCTAGAAAGCTTACTAGCTCTGTCTGTTGCAATGTGGTGCATTCAGAGAGCCACTTAGGTCGGGCACTGTGTCCGAATGAGTAAGTCCTCCTCCAGTTTGTAATGTTGAGAGGATACAGTGTAAAGATACTTCCAAGTCTGGCCAGTCGTAGGAGAAATGATTCCATGGTTTCTCCCAGTACTTGCATCATCCATGTTTTTCTATTATTGGGAAAATGTTTGCTTCTTTCCGTCAAATAATGGAGAATTGATCGTAATTATTTTTGGCTGGTGTAGCTAAGAGCTATTTTAACATGTTGTAACACAGAATAGCCTCATGCCAGCATAGAGGTTCCTTTGTTTTGAAGAAAATGTTGTTACTAAAGGTCAGACAAAGAGATCAGAAACCCCATTGGTAATCCTTTAAGTCTGACACAGAGTCAGACCACTACTACGTGCTCGCCACATCATTGTCCTAACCACTGGGGCAAAGCAAGTCCTGAGACAGGGCCTCTATCTATTCACATTTATGTACTTTGCTCAAAACACACTGACAGCTACTGGGACAGAAGAACCGTCCGACCCGGTGATGAGGATAACTGGCTTATGGGACAAGGTAGCAGCAGGCAGAGGGGCTGAGAGCAGATCCACACAAACCTGGTGAGCAAGGAGCTGAGCTCTTTTTTGCAGGGTTCAAGCTGCAGCTTGAGTGGGGCATCAGATCTGCACTGTCCATGTCACTGAATTCTCCAGACATGTCACCTACTGATGAAAAGCACTGCCATCAGTACCCACTTCTCGAAAGTGGCTGAAATGCCTGCCAATTGAAAGACTATGTGCCTACTTTAGAGAATCAGTAGATGTGGTTTGATCTGAACAGTATATCCATTTTTACTTATTTTATTTAATAGAAGGTGGAGACATCAATTATTCACAATATAATCAATGTTTAAATCACATTTCCTGAGCAGCTCTCATTTGTTCTCACAGAAATATTCCTACCACTCTTTTCTGAATTTTGCTCGTAATACCTTCTGCAATACTTTCTTCTGCTGCACAGCCCTCTATGTTATGCATTATAATAAACAGAAACTACTTTAAATCATTTTGTGAACTAAGGCAAAAAAAGCATCTTTTTTCAGTCTAGCCACTAGACCAGGGTTAGGTGCTCTGGAACAGTTTTGTTATAAAAGAATGTTACAAAAAATGTGAAACCTTCTACACTGGCATAAAATAAGACCCTAAGAAATCGATATGCCAGATTAGAGAGCTGGAATGTGCACGCTTTGATGAATGGGAAGGGAGAAAGGAGAAGAACAGCACACATTCCTACTCCAGAAGGAAAAACCTGATTGTGACTCAGACAGGAGAACTTTTCCAAGAACAGTTCATCCTAGTGAAACTAAGATACTCAGATATTGCTGCCAAGGTCATTGACACTTTTGTTTATCTGATTCTTAAAGGGAAATTACAAAGTTAAATACTGTAGGTCATATTTTCTGTGGGGCAAGCTGCTGCAGCTCTGGTATAGATCCTTCAGGCACTCAGTATGGTCAAGGGGTTAACCTTATTTCTTAGGAGTCCTTATGGTTGCTTGCTTTGTTCCTTTCTTTGTTTTTGTTTTTGTACGTTTCTAGTAAAATATTTGATTTTTGTTTTACCTCTAGTTTTTATAACGTTTCACAGTTGATTTCTGAAAGTTAATCTGTTTCACAGTCTGTTTTTCACAAATTCAATGTTATAATTGCGTAATTAGAAACAGGATTGTGAAATACAGACAAGAAAACTTTCTTGAAACCGAAAACAGTGTAATGAAAGTGCTGTTTTACCATGAAAAGCAATGCTGGACCCTACCTTCTGTCACCTTCTATTGCCTACCTCCTTCCATTCTCACTCAACTCTTGATAAACGACTGTCTTTTTCCCCTTTTCCTGTACCCCTTGAGATACAGCAACTGCCTAAAGCCTATAGACAAAATCTAGCATTTGATAATGGTTCACATAATGTGTAAATACCCTACAGAATAAGCTGCACAAAACCATCTTCATTGCTTTTATAAAGGGTAGATCCTTGTTGAAGGCAAGCATGTGACAAAAATGTCTTACTCTAATTGTTGACTGTTATCTCAGTGATGACTGTCCTTCGTAGTTAAAAAGACAGAAGATTTAGCTGTAGGGTACAGTCAGGGTTGCACTCTCTCTGATTGCCTTCTGCCTGGAAAAGCAGGCCAGTAAGAGGTGGTAGAAATGTAGTCCCATATTTCATAGTATGTGTCAGACCACAGGAGTTTTTTACTTGTTGCCTACAGTAAGCTAATGGCCCAGACTCAGCAAAGAGGACCCAGGATCAGATGTTAATGACTTTTTCAATAAAAGCAGAGACCCTCACAGATTCAGATGGCTGGGGCAGTAAGGAGAATATTAGCTTTGATGAGAATTCTTTGTTCATACCTTTGGTCTTTAATGCTGACCTGTAAGCTTGACATGCCTATTTTTCTCCTTGTTATGACCAGGCCATATAGGGATTTTTTTTATTTTTATTTTTTTAATCGGCAACTGAATGGATAGTAAAATACTAAATGGTTATCAATGAGGAGTAACCTCTGCAGTTTCCTGGATGCATCGTCCACGGCTGTTTTCAGATGGCAAACTGATGCATCGTGGGGAAAGTACACATATGTGGTGCTATTACAGAAAGATTTCTTTACAGTTCTGATCAATATTGCTAAAAGATCTAAATCCACAGCATAAAATTGATTATATTCAGTATCTTTCACTTATCCTCCAAAATACAGAATGATAGCACTCAGCAGTAATGCTCCAGTGGAAATCTTTTCTGTAGGCTGTCATTGCCACATCATCTCATCAACAACAGCATCCAGTTCTCCTCAGCCACATAAAGACAGTCAAACAGAAGCCACTGTCGTGTTATGCCCGACCTTGCCATTGCTTAATAAAACATTTTTCTGTTTTGGAAAATATTTGACTATTCAAAGTTCAAGCTGAGACTCTAGTAGTCCCTTCAAGTAGCCTCACTGGGAAATACAGCTCAAAGGAAAAGTGTACTGAATGCTTAACAATGAACATATTTAGAAAATGGTAACTAATCACATGGGAAATCACATATTCCAGCACAAAACACCTTTTAATAGGTGTTACAAAACACCTGTTAAAACAAAATGTTGAATATTATGAGGGAGACTTCCTTTATAACTAAACATTCTTCATTACAGCTTTACACATTGGACACACAGGATACAAACTTTGTCAGACAGCTGTTTATGCAAACAGAATGTGCCTGAAAGCACTCAATAAAGTCTTCTTCAGTCTTACTAGGAGACCATGTCCACTAAGCAGTAAATTTTTGCTGTTGCTCTGAGAGACTGCTTTCTGCAAATTTTATTGTAGTTCCTTCCCTCCTGGTATTGATTTATAATAAAAGAAAAATATCTTTCCCTCTTCAGTGCATTTTCCAAAATTACATCAGCACCCACCTACTTCAAACAATTTCTAGCAACATCCTCATCCAGCTGGGTAAACAAAAAATTTGTACATATATTTCATTAAGCATTTATTTATTTGGTGAAAGATTAAGGCAACATCTCTTGCCAAACCCCTCAGTATTCAGATGAAAAATAATTTATGATTTTAACCTAAGGTCTAGGTTCAGAATGTCTATCACAACAGAAATTAAGAAAAACATTTGCCTTGGATTGGACTTGATGATCTCTGGAGGTTCCTTCCAACCTCTACAATTCTGTGTTTCTGTGATTCTGTCATTTCAATTATAATGAGCATGAAGATAGGGCATTAGTACGAACACAGGTTAATTGACTTATGCAGAAGCCCCAAAGGCAATGTAACTCTGAAATGGTGTATACTGACAGAGCAGAAAGATGAACTGGTCATACTGATACACCTATCATGGTATGAAAGAACAAGTGGTATGATTTATTTCAGTGTGCTCTCTTTTTCAGTGGATTAAACCCAGGTCAGCACCAGTCAATGAACAGATTTTCTGATTGCACAGAACAAGTAGAAACACAGCCCAGAGCCCGCTGACAGAAAGAAGTTGAAGACATGAACTTGTAGCACACATAGAAGGAAGCTTTGAACACATACTCTAGGATATTTTTTTTAATGAAAAACATAAAATCTTAAAAAAAAAAAAAAAAGCCTAATATGAACTGCTGTTTTCTTTGGTGCTTTAAGTAGATTTTATTTAAAGGTGTACCAGATTTTGACTGAATTTATTCAACATTATGCAAACTCACAGACTGAACAGGCTGACTAAAACCTAATGTTAGTCCAGACTTGGTAAAGTATTGCTGGCAAGCTAAGGGGGGGGATCCTTCTCTGCTTAACACTGGTGAAGCCATGCTGAAGAACTGTGTCCAGTTCTGGACTTCCTAGTATACCAGGGGTACCAAAAAGAGTCCAAGGGAAGGGCCATGAAGATAATGAAGGGACTGCGGCACCTCTCCTGTCTGGAGAGACTGAGAGAGCTGGGACTGTTCATCTGGAGAAGTGGAGACTCAGAGGGATCTCATCAGTGTGTACAAATACCCACAGTGGGGGTGCAGGGAGGACAGAGACAGGCTCTTTTCAGGGGTGGGACGAGAGGCAGTGGGCACAAAGGGGAGCACAGGAGGTTCCCTCTGGACACCAGGCAGCACTTGAAGTATTTACTAAACTTGAGTGTTTCTTCATGTCAAGGTTTCACTTTTCCCCCATGTTCTATTTTAGGCTGTCAGAAAGAGTGGTGACTGTGTAACTGCATCACAGGAATGTGGCATATGAGCTCCAGGTCATATGGTACTCCTGTATGGTACTCCTGTATGATATTACAGTGAAGGACAGTTCCTCTTCTAAGGAACTGAGGCCTCAGCATGCCACTATAACACAGCGAAATGTTGTGGTGTGTTAATGACAGCAAACAGCCAAAGTCCTGGCTAGCTGCTCATTCCCCTTGCTCAGTAGAACCAGGAGAGAAAATAGGTTGAGAAAGGTCATGGGTTGAGGTTCGGACAGGCAGGGAGGTTGCTTATCAGTTGCTGCCATCAGCAAAGCAGACTTGAAGAAAGTTTGTTTCACTGTCAATTAAAATAGCTTTGTATATGAAAAACAAAGACGATCATTAATCTACCTACCCCCTTTTCCAGGCCCAAATTAACTTCTTCACTCCTGAATCAACAGTCTATTACTGAGGGACAGAGGGCGGGGGCTTGCAGCAGTGCTCAGGGCTTTCTCTCTACTCTTCCTTTTCTGAGTGCTTTTCCCATGCTCCAGCATGGGCCCTCCAAGGTTTGTAGGGAATATCTGCTCCACCATGAAGCACCTCCTCCTCCTTTAACTTTGGTGTCACTTCTGATGTTTATCACTTCTTTAGTTCCCTCCTTCTCTGGAATTTATTTTACCCTTTCTCAAACACATTTTCCCCCTAGGTGTCCTCAGCTTGGATGCTGGGAACAGTCACACCCTGCAGTGGGACCATTGGAGTCTGCTGTGTCCAGCATGGGGAAGCCTCAGCTATCCCTCACAGAGGAGCCTGGCAGACACTGCCTGTGCACAGACACCCAGCACCAGTGTCATATCTCTTAGTTCCACAAAGAGGTGCTAACCGTAGTGCTATTTTTTCTGCTTCCCTTGTGCTGTGACATTAGACACCGCAGAATGACAACAGGCTGTTTCTGAGTGGGGTATAAAGCAACATCAGTTTGCCAGGGGAAACCCCAGTTGGTCTTGGTGATCTTAGGACCCTTCCAACTTGAGATGTTCTGTGATGCTGTGATTCTGTGATAAAAGCATGCACTGGTGCCAGGTCAGTTAGGCTGGCTCTGAAATGAGCTGCATGCCACTTACCTGTCACAATGTTTGTAAACGATCACTCCATTACTCTGCTGCAGTGTGAAAGTGGAAGAAAATGCAGAGGTAAAATAAAAGATTAACAGAGCTGTACTACTTTTCAGATGGAAGGCAATTTGGTACCCAGTCTTGGCTGAAAAAAGCAATCTGTCAGTGATAGTTAAAGCTACTGATTCAATCTGTGTTACAGCTCATCACAGAAAAATCAGCATCTGTTTGACATTACACCTATAACAAGTGTTATAAAGGGAGGAATTCTGAGGGCAGTTATGGAAACTGCAGACTTTGAAACAAGTCCTGAGCTCTGGGGACTAATAATCCTTCCTGTAGTAGTCCCTTAAGCCTTCATGGCCAAAGCTTTGCACAAAGTACAAGCATTAAAATGCAGCATGTTATGTGGGCAAAGAAACATAAAAATCTACTATTGGGAAACTTGTGAAAGTTAAAAACTGTATGTGTGTGATGCGGACACCCATCATGGTTGCACTGGACCTTGAATGATGGGGAAATATACAAGGAATGTTTTCACATCTAATTGGGTGTTTTTTTTTGAGCATTCATGTTTTCACAAAACAAGGTTTCCAGCCCTCATTTATTTGATTCAGTAAGATGTTTATTTTTGCTAGCTTCCTTTTTGTTGCTTCTTCAAAACTCGGTCATTTCTCAAAACAGGACTAGAGTAAAAGTTACCAATAGGAGGAAACGAGAAAAAGATGTTTTTTAAAGAGGAAAAGAGGATATTTTTAGTCAGTACCTTTCAAAAGTGGTACTGCCCTGAAGAAGAAACCTGTCTGGCAGTTTTCTGCTGACCCATAATTTGTATTGAGTCACTTGATGTTTATATGAAATAAAACTTCTCCCACTTTTAGTACTTATTGGCACACAAAAAGAGACGCCGTAGAGCAAATACAAACTATGTCCATTCATTTTTAGAGAGTGCCTGAGTGTCAGAACAAGGGCAGACCAGCTAAGCAGAGTCTATGAATTCTATTCTATGCCACAGACAACCCACCACACTCAGCTGTCGAATTGCTGTCCACTGTATTAAGAGTTTGTTCACTTTCCTTAGACATAATGTGAATATTACATATGACTGAGCAACTGTATTTAATGAAACCTCATCATTTCAGCTGTGGCAGATTTCATGAGAAATTTGCCCAGACATAAATTGTATTACTTACTGTAGGGGGATGAAACTAAACCATGCAAGACTCTATGGCCCTGATTTTCTTGCTTCATATGGCTTCCTGGAGAACTTTCCAATCCCATCCTCGTGGATCTATCTGAAATAGGTATGTTTTGCATCACAAATAACATTTCAACTTCCAGTATAAACTTATTAGAACAGAAATAATACTTGGATATAATGTTTTTCCTCTGTGAATTTGAGCACCCAAGAGAGCTGGTACTTTAGTTAGTATGTTGGAATCTAGAAGAGCAAGGTGATCAGCTTCATTGTCAAAATGAATGATACAAAACAAAGGAGCAGTCGTGTCCTTTTGGTTGGGTGTCTTAGTTTCACCTGGGATGGAATTGTTTTCTTCAAAGCGTCAGGCATGTTTCTGAGAAAAGACATAGGAGAAAAAACAGTGTTGATAACACTCTGATGTTTTAAGTGCTGCTAAGCAGTGTTGTACAGAGCCAAGGTTGTTCACAATGAAGGGCCCAAGGAGCGGAGACATTAGGACAGCTGACTTTAACTGGGCAAAGGGATATTCCATGCCATATGACATTATGCTGATGGAGCTTTTAAGGTGATGAGAGTTCATTCCTTTTCTGCTGCTCAAAGGGCTAGCTGGGCATCAGTCAGGGGGAGTGGTGAGCAATTATTCATGGATCACTTGCTGTATACATTCATATACACACATATATACACACTATTATACATACATGTGTGTATAAATATATATATATATAACTGTTTCTCTTTTCTCTATCCTTATGAAATAGCTTTATCTTAACCCACGAGTTCTACTTCTTTTTTCCAAATCTCTCCCCTAGCTCACTGGGAAGGGGTGGGGTGAGTGAACGCCTCTGTGGTGCTGAACCTCCTGCTGGGTTAAACCATGACAGTATATATACATATAAAATCATTTTCTTGGCTACAAGTGACCTAAACAGTGAAACTGAGTGCACCCTCAGAAAGTCAGCCGGTAGCACTAAGCTGAGTGGTGCAGCTGATACAGCAGAAGGAAGGGATGCCATCCAATGGCATCAAAGATAACCAGATTTGTTCTCCTAACAGCAATACATATATGATCCTTAATTGTCATGAAGATTACACGACTTTTGATGTCGCTTTTAAATACAGTTGCCACATGATTTTTTTTTTTTTATAGAAGAACATATTCTAAGTAATTTTTTCACCTATCAATATGATGCACACATAAAGAGGAATATACATGGGTGTAGTTCTTACTGTTATTATAACTAGTATCTTCTGCCAAGACTAACATCCTTTCTTTCGTGATTATTTCTAGATACAGTATGTTAATGTAACATTCTGTACCTTGAGTAAAACAGTACTTCCTGCTTTTGTGTTGGATGCCTGGGCTAGCTTGCAGTGATTCAAAATAAAACTGTCACCCAGTGAGCTGTTATTACTACCATATAGTACAGTCCTTTATAGCAGTGCTTTCAAAGAGTCAGAGCCACGAGGTCTGACAGTATGTGATTTAACCAGATTACATTTAAGATATTGCTTCTCACCTCTTTTTTTCACCTATTTTCTCTAGATTTGTTTTCCTTCTACTTTGTCTCTCTCTCCGTAGCTAAAAGAAGAAGGGGCAGGGGATTACCTTCTGAAATAATAAATGGCATGATAGAAGACAATTTAGCTTATAAAATGTATACACAGTATTGACAGAATGAGAAATAGATGCAAAACCACACAAAGTAACTGCGTGGAGAATTCCAGCAGGGTTCACTGAGGAGTGTTGTCATCTTTGTACAAATTAAGACTAAACCCTGACCCTTGGTAGAAAAGCAGAGAGATTTGCTAAAGGAGAGAAGTGATGCCTACCTTTCTAAGAGTTGATCATAAAACATCATCTCTCTTCAAAAGCCATGAAATTTTGCATGGATTTTTGTATACCTGACCCATTACAAACAGCACGTGCAGATAGATATAGAATCATTTAACTGTATCTATGTCTGGAACATTTTATTTTCAGTTTAAACCACGTGAATCTCTCACCTAGAAGGTGTAAACATTTACATACCTCGTATACTCACTTTCTACTTGATGCATGGTCTAACCTCTTTTATCATCAGGCTGAAGACCTACCTGTCATACCATACTACACCTATCAACTAGTCCATGTGACTTTGTATACTAACAGTAGCTTTATTTCTCTTGCTGTGAGGACAACCAGAAGCCCTACCTCCTTTTAGTGCTACCACGTTATATGAAAGCCAGATTCCAGGATGTGGACACTTCCACTAAGACCTACCAGAACGTCTGCTAAATCTGGCAGACAGATTATTTTGAGAGCGCTATGAAGTTGAAGGAAGTTATTTTAGACAAATTCTTTAGTCTAAACATTCAGTTTAAGTCTCATCCCGTTGCAAGTTAAAGACTTCTGTTATGCCTGGGAGGTCCCTGAACCACCACATTCCTCCTGGACAATTTAGGATCTGAATGGAATTATCTTCAAATGGAGAAGATTAATAAATAACACAGCTTATGGATAAGTAGAGTTCCAAGTATGTTCTGGCATGCTGGCTTTCAGGACAACATTACATCTGATATGTTTGTAAGAATATAAGGATCTGTGAGGTCCAAAGCCTTGCTTGAGTACTGGTAGACCTTCATGTACTTGTTCTAACACATGAAGTAAATAGGGATTAGGTTAAAAAAAGAAAAAAAAAAATTGTACACATGGATTCAGATTGTGCATTAGAAAATTCAGGGACTTGCTTTCAAAGCAAGAAAATCTGAGATGTTCCTGTACTATCAGAAGGGAAGGCCTCAGGCTGTTTCCTTGGCTCTCTGGGCCTGTCTACAACGTCAGCTGCTCTGAAATACAGTACAACCTGAAGCCTTTATAGTATGCTGTGTTGCATTGCTGCCTATAAATTACACCTTCACATTTACTGTTGCTGTAGTCCTAATGACTGGGTCAGACAGTAGCTTTCTAGATTAAATCTAATAATTATTTTTATGTTTTCTACGTATACACATGTGTATGTTTGAACCCACACACAATACAGATATGTGCAAAACATCCAGATTATAGCATCTGTTTGCAGTACAGGTGTAAATAAACATCTGACCCACAAACATAGTCCAGTCAGTTCAAAGTCTTCAGGGGAATCCAGGCTGGTATCCTGGAAGTTTACAAACACAGGATCTCAGATCCCACACTCCCACAGGAGACTGTTTGCATGGAGTCAGACTCAGTCATACTTCTCTTATCAACGTATTTTCTTGTATCTTGTGCCATTAAAGCTATGGCTTAAATTTTCTCATTTTTTTGGACAATAAATGCAGGCCCTGGGGTTCCCTTAGCATATGGGCTTCTAATGGCACTCATCATGGGATGCTGGGAAGGCGCACTGTGTCTGGAGTGATCCATCTTGGGAATGTGTTCTCACTTTCACAGATGAGCTGTTTTTTTCTTACCCATTAGAGTTAGGTTTGAAACCATCACCATAAATGCTGAGCTGGGTTGATTTTTCTCCTTTATCACCTTCCAGCAGTAATTTCCATTGTAGCCAGTCCCAAACAATATGTATAATAGTAAGCTTTTCTTTTTTAACCTCATTATTGGTGGAGGGTTGTTGAAGTTAGGTTAGGTTGTTGTTGGCCTCGATGATCTTTAAGGTCTTTTCCAACCTGAGCAATTCTATGATTCTGTTTGCCCCTAAATTATTGATTATTTAATTTAAACAGAACAAGTGTCAGTATGGAGCTGCTCACTGGTGGAACAATGAACATCCCCTTCCCCTTAATGGGAAAAAAAGGCGCCATACATTTCATGAACATCCCTGCCTATAACAATCTGTTATCTGATGACAACTTCCTTTTGTTGCAAGTGTCTAAAGCAGGATTTTACAAAAAAAATTTTTTTAAACCCAATAGATAAATGCCTGGAAGCCTGAGTGTCCATGTGGAAAACAGTGCAACAGCAAAGGGGACAGACAGAGCTCAGAACTCACCAGCTCTGAGTTCAGTGCTGCCTCATATCTTGTTTCCAGTACATGGATGAGAAACAGTTTGCACCACTGAGAAAATAGTGCTCAGGACTGATATATTGCATTGGAAAAGGAAAAAAAAAAAAAAAAAAAACAAGATGTGTCAGGGCAATGCATAATATTAGGACACCCACTTCAGACATTGGAAACCCCCAAAATTACCAGATGAAACCAGGAGAGGGCAATGAGCACACAGAATATTGGTAGACAGAAAGGCCCATGTATCTGAATGGTATGCTATTTTTCCTCTTTTGAATACTTACTGCCCCATCAGCAGCTATGAAAAAGCTGCATTTCTGAGGTTAAGTATCATCACACTGCACATGAGAGGCCTACGGATCTCTGAGAACAAAGCAAAGGTTTCCACATCAATCTTCTAAAATATAAAACAGTTCAGAATTGCTGCTGAGAGTTTCCTCTTGGGCTAAATGGAAGAATGTGTTTAACTGGACAAATTCCCAGAATTAATGCCACAGAAATTTGCATTGAAAAAAAAAAAAAGAAAAGAAAAAAAAAAAAGGAGCAACAATCAGCATTTAAAAGTGGAAAAACCACTGCAAAGATCTGTTCTAAGAAATTGCTTTCACAATAATCTTCACATGAATACACTCCGTGTTGATTCTTTCCCAAAGCACACTGTTTTTAAGAAGTTTATTTATTACATTTTGATCTTTTAAAAATGTTTAACATTTGGTGACTCTGGGGAAAAATCTGTCTGTTCATTAACAAATGAGGACAGCTTTTGTTAGGTTTTCCCAGAAAGAAAGCCTGTTGTTGTATGTGTTGCTGTTAGATCCACTGCAGACATAAACAACATTAAATTGTCCTATTGAATTGAAGCATGTAATTTTCTTAGTTTTTTTTTAACAGGATACTCCCTCTAAAAAGACATGGTACCTTCTAACTTCAAAAATGCTGTAGTATTTTTTTTTTTTAAAGCTGCTTTGGCTGAAATAAAAATAACCTTTTCCAAAAGCAAATGAATAAGGTACATCATTATTCTCAGGTGTAAACAAGTGCAGGGATTTAGACTGGAGATTTTTATAGCTGAAGTGGAAATACATTCCAATAGAAAAATTCTTCAGAAGCTTGAGTCCTGATTTTTTTTTTTTTTTTTAATTTTTCAACCTTTTAATAATCTAGATGGTATGTGTTGGATTCTGTTTTTGTCCTAAAGGTATTGGTTTAACATTTTATAACATAATATTTGAAGTCCTGAGGAATTCAGAATACTTTCAGTATCCGTGGGAGCAAACAAACACACATTGCCTGCATACCTAATTGTCCAGTGGTTTACCATGGTGAGAAACGTACTGCCATATTTTATGGCTTAACCTCGGTGCTTAGTTTTTCATGGGTTCAAATGAGTTGAGTTTGTTTTTCTCAAGATATTGCTACCTCACACTTAACGTATGTAATCTGTTTGCTGTTTGGAACATCTCTCTGAAATAACGTATCTTAAATATAGCTAGGAAAGCATGATTACATGCAGCATGAACAACAACACATTCATCTTCTGTCACAGAAAACTATCAAACTTTTGTTCTTCTATTGTTTATAAAAGTATTATCAGCATGCTGCCACAGGGAGGAGGATGCTCAGTGGGGCAGCACAGGATGCTGAGATATTGAGACAGAGCTGGATGGGTTGTGTTCACCATTTGGAAATTTCTCCTTAGCTCCCGGCCTCTTTTAATGCCTAGGAGAGCAACCTGGCCTGCAGATACCAGATACATTTTCCTTGAGGTACTTCACACTGTGGCAAAAATTGCGAATTGTGAAGCAGGACTGAATACGTGGAGCTCTGTGTTTCCCTGTTCCAGGCTCTTCTTTTAAAGCAGTCCTTCTGCCCAGCATGCCCTTACACTGGAATGCAGACCTTGAATCAGTAAAACAAGACAGAAACTTTTAGAATGAGCAACTCCACTGCTGTGATAATTTGACCTGAATAAATAAATTTTGAGTGGTTAAGAAACCAAATTTTTTAGGCGATGTAGTAATATTTCCACTCTGGTGTTTAGAAACTAAAAACCTGTAACAAAAGGGAAAATGAAGCAACATCTTTGGTCACCCCAGCAGAAGAAGGGCTCAGAATGTCATCATCAGGTGCTCACATATCAGATATCCTGATCTAGGAAATGATTCTGGGAGTGTATGGTTCTCTGATGGCCCCCAGCTGACACTCACCAGTGGCTGTCTTAATCTGGTAGCACTCACAGAATCCTAGAATGGCCTGGATTGAAAAGAACCATAATGATCATCTAGTTTCAACCCCCCTGCTATGTGCAGGGTCACCATCAACCAGACCAGGCTGCCCAGAGCCACATCCAGCCTGGCCTTGAATGCCTGCAGGGATGGGGCATCCACAGCCTCCTTGGGCAACCTGTTCCAGTGTGTCAGCACCCTCTGAGTGAAAAACTTTCTCCTAAACTTCACTGCATCATTTGAAATGAAGACTGCATGCACAACAGGCATCACATCCAGCATCCACCTCTCTACAACAACATGCTCCATTCTCGCTGATAGCAAACCACTGAAGGACGAGAGAAGTAACTCCAAAATAATGGTAGAGATCCTTTTTAAAAAGAGCTGCAGAGCTGCACAGCCCCGCCAGTCCCTCATGAATGAAGGGAACTTTCAAAGGTGTGTGAACAGAGACAGGGAACAGAACATTGCTTTAATTTTTTTTTTTTTTTTTTTTTTTTTTTTGTCTTTTCCAGTTACCAGCTTTTATGCTTAAAACATGCTCGTGTTTGTGTGGCAGGTGTGCTATTGTTTGTGGATGCTCTCTGGAAGACAACTACCTCAACAGAAGTGTTCAGTTCAATACATGAAAGACACAGTTATGTTTTGCTTTGAGGGGAAGGGAAAAAACT
>JAOWBP010004700.1:58424393-58438026 GCA_028571105.1 Tragopan temminckii | reverse complement strand
ACACATTCAGTCTATCAGGTGGTCTCAGACTTGCTCTGTCCTTACAGTTGGGAGGGATTTAGGGACGCAGGGCACAGGGACGTGAGAAATACTAGAATCCTGGCCGCCAATGAAGACCAAGGCAAAGAACTCATTCAGTACCTCAGCCTTCTCTTCGTCCCTTGAAGCCAGTTCTCCTTTTACATTTACCGAAGGAGGTACACTCACTTTGGCCTATCGCTTCTGGCCAATGTACCCGTAGAATATCTTCTTATTTTTTTCACATCCTTTGCCAAGTTCAGTTCTGCCTGCGCCTTGGCTTTCCT
Organism: Tragopan temminckii; assembly: GCA_028571105.1. Classification (NCBI taxonomy): domain Eukaryota; kingdom Metazoa; phylum Chordata; class Aves; order Galliformes; family Phasianidae; genus Tragopan; species Tragopan temminckii. The sequence continues at coordinate 58,437,721 of JAOWBP010004700.1, read as the reverse complement.
GATCCCACATCTGCAAGTCTGGATGGCAATCCTGTATTCTTCCCAAGGAAAGTTCACATACTAATCAATTTGACACTATTGTATATCAGACCTGAAGCCATAAATGACTTTTTCAGAAAAGTTAAAAAGCTAAGAAATCATTTGTTTGTAGCTGAGCTTCTAGAACGAGAATCCAGAAGCTTAAAGCAGACAGTAAACTAATCCTCAACAGAGAGTTAAACTGGCCAATCATCTCAAAGTGAAAGGTGAAACAAGTGACATATATATATATATATATATATATATATATATATGGCAAGTCCAAAGATGCACAGTGCAGATGGCAGCAAATACATTGGCAAGGTACAGGTATGAGCTCTACATTATTAGAACCACCTAACGGACCAACAAAATCACAGTATTCAGCCTTGGATGACACTTGGCTTTCAGAGTCAAGATATCCACTGGTCTCCTTACAAAGTCAGTTTGGAGTTGAATTCTGCACAGAACTTACAGAGATATAATCCTAAGACACCCTTACAATATTCCATAGTAAGATAGAAGCTCAAACCTCGAAGTATCTCCTGTCAGCTGCAGCCCGAAAAAGCAGCATATATGTAAGCATTACATAGGAGAGTTTATAACAAAGAATCTCTGGAGAAAGCAGACACTGCTGAGAACTTCCTATTTTAAAGCATACAAAACTAAAAGTTGAAACCAACACCTAAATTAATTGTTTGAACTTCAGATAACTTCTGATGATGAAGTAAAAGAATTATTCCTGTTGAAAATCTTCATCTTGCTCAGACTATCACATATAGAAGCATTACCACTGGGGAACTCAGAATTACCTAACTGAAAATTGTCAGTTCAGAATCCTCAAGGATAGAGTCTCTTGGCATCTCACATTGAAATTTTTGTGCACAACTGAAAACAGGTATCTTTCAATCTAAATGTTTTTCAGCCACTTTCTGGGAAAAAAAAAAAAAAAAGGCAGTGGAGGCACAAATTCAGTTCACTGAAAAATGATTAAACATCTGAGATAAACACACTGATTCCTTAGTACCAAAACGTAGATTTTCCATCATTAAGTCTATTGAGGGAGTATATGCATTCAGAACTTACTCTATTCATAATCACATATCAGACACACAGGGAAGCCCTTATACTACTTGAGAATATCAGCAGATGATGAATGCAAAACAAATGCAAATCCTGAATAGTCCTTTTTTCCTAGGAGGCATTTCACCACATAGCATGCAGAATAATCACTTTCATGCTTGGAGGCTTGACTGCCTTTAAAGTCATTAGATTATTGCTACTCTGGCAAAAATGTACTTTCTGGCTGTGTAATCACTCAGCCCTTTCAATCAGCATGCAATTATTTATGTTCCAAAACAAAGAAAAACTAGGCCAACAGTCCTCAAAGGTAATGCTATTATACTTTCAGTAAGCTACTAGTTACATCACATTTCCCATACATACTCATAATCTTGCCATTGAGGAGCAATACACTGTAAATCTATGTTTTCATTTTACCTCACTTAAACTTTTAATTGTAGCTATTTACTACATACTGTTAGTCCCAATAAATGAGTAGTTTCTTTAAACAGAATTCCAATAGCTCAAGACAATCTTGTTTTTCCATTTTTGCTGTTCAAAAATTTCAAGAAATAGTGCCTTCAGCACTTTTCACAGAATTTTCCAGTGTTACAGATTCATGTTGAGCTGAAAGAATCCTTCTAATTCCATAACTTCTCTATTTATTTCTCAAATTTTTATAACTGTCAATTCCTTAGTTCTGAGATGCAGCACTTGAAAAATGATCTGCATAAGAAATAGTGATGATTTTATATTTTACTTCTCTATGATATATAATCAGAAAAAGATTTTTGCATTTCTGAAAGTAAAAACAGTAAAGCACAACAGCTGTTGCTTTTCATTTTTAGAAATATCACAAATGTCATTTTATTCTAATTTTGCCATGCAATTCTGAGTTACCCTTCAAACCATGTATACAGAAAGAGCTTCTCCATTTGTAATATATGATTAGCTGTCAGTCTTTAACATACATAATTACAATTATTTACACAACACTAAACACATTTTAACACAGTAAGTTCTATAAGCAACAGGAATAATGAAAGACTCCAGCTCATGTGTGTTGTACCTAACATCCTCTCACCTTCTGTGCCATGGTGTTTCTTAAAACAAGACTGAAAGGCACTGATTTTTTTCCATCACTAGGAACACTTCCCTCACTGACAGCAACACTGATTTGGATTTCTGCTACTCAGATGAGAACTGTCACACATACAAATGGAACTGTACACTCCTGAAACCATCTCCATCAACACTGGCTGAAGTTGATCAACAGGTCCCAATATCTAGAGAATTAGCAGACTAATGGCAAGGCAGGGCTTCCTCGTTTGGTTGAGCCCATCCTCTTCTCTACCCCTTCATGTGGGTTAACTTTAAAGACTAATTACTTTCCCTATGAATCCATAAAGAATGCAATTCGGAAATTGTCTTTAGTAATCAAATTAATTAAGGGTGACTGAAATCTCTCACGATTACTAGCTGTAGACTTGTAGTTTCTACATTTGGACTTATCACTTTCTGCTATCATAATTCTAACTACAAGTTGCAAGACACTACTAGCACCAAACTTTTATTACAGAGGTGACTATCAATCATGCAACCTGTGAGAGTTTCTCTGTTCCTGTCACATTTTTATGCAGTTATACTGAAAACACAGCTGTTCACAACACAGTGCCACTCTCATGCACACAATTCCTGCCTATTACCCTTTTAAAGGTGGCACCTTTCATTAATTATCTTGAAGACTGGTTAAACAAAAATACCAACTGTATCTGTGATGATGTTGGATGTCAGGTATTCCATGGTCACCCACTATTTTCTTGGGCTTCAGGGACTGGTATGGAAGCATTTATAATGCATACTCTCTCTCTGTAGTTTAGTACTGGAGATGCTACCAACTGGTACTATGGGCAGCCTGATTTGCCATTGTTATTCACTGCATTGAGCTGTTCCCTCCTTGGCCTTTGAGAGAGATTCTGAAAAGCTGTGAATACTCCCTGCTGATAACATGGCTGTGAATCAGATGCTCTTCTATGAATGCAGTCTTCCTCCTGCTCTTTTTTTTATTCCTTTATGAAGACTTTCAGTGCCAGCAGCCTGGTTCAATTTTGATTAGTAAGTCAGCTCATCTTGCCCATCCTGTCTCCTCTCATGTCTGGAGGTTCCTCAGTTCCTCTGACACCCACATCTCTCCTTTCTATACCACTACCTCATGCATGCTTTGACATTCTGATCTCTGCCTGCCTCTTGGGCATTCCATGTGTGCCTAAAAAGTATTTCTGAAAATTATATCATGGAAATTCTGACATCACTAACTTGACATTCTTTTATTCAGTATCAAACCCACCACGCTTTGAGAACCTGTTGTTACAATACTTTCTTTCTTTCATTTTCTTCAAGGAAATCATAAAAACAGGTCTTGTTTGAACATTTCACTCCACTGTTCTCACTCCAGCTCATGCCCCATAAAAAATTTATGTATGTAACTTAAATATTCATTTAAAATAAGAACAAAAGTTCAGAGCGCTTTTACATATACTGTGTCATATTCTGGCAATGAAAAAATACAGCTGCATGTATACAAAAGTGTATGCATCGAATCATCACTGTTATAGGAATATCTGAGCTGAAAAACACTGCGCTTCCCCACCCATGTTTCTGTCCACTTATGCTCTTGTGTGTTTATTGTGACTAAACTACCTGGATGATAAAAACCAAACACTGGTTAGAAAAATGTGAACTGATTGCTCTCTGATTTCTGTTGACAGCAACATGCCTATCCACATTCTGCGCTGACATGCCAAATGGTTGAAACGAACTAATTCCAATCAAAAGCAATCATTTTTGGGGCTGAGTCTTCCCTAAAGATCACATCTTAATAGATCCTTGGCTTAGTAAAGTAAAATTTGACAGAAGGCAGCTTTTTCATGTCAGGAGTATACTGCCTCACAATGAGAAACTGCCAAAGCTGCTGCTGTTTTGTTTCAATACAGAACATTAAAAATATTGTTTTGAGAGAGGACAAAATCCAGGATGTCACTAAACACTGCACGTGCTGCTCTGGTGTTGAATATAATGCCAACTTTGTCTAGTCTATCTCCTTACTCTCAAATGGTGACTCTACTGTGGCAAGCAGGCAGCAGCCTAGTTTGAATGAAAAGGGGCTAATGGAGAAGACAGAAATTAATACAGAGAAAGTATGGTAAGGACCTAGAGGGCAAAAGAATGGCTAACCAGGTTTGGGAAGGAAATGGACAGAGTGTGGCATGAACAGCAGACTGAATTCCCCCACTGCACTTCTGGGAAGAGATTGGCACTGGTTGGACAAACAGACAGAAAGAGAATTAGTGGAGAAGTCAGTGGGAAAGAGTGAAAAAAGATTTGTTAAAAAAACAGACAGTTTTGCACTGACAAAACTTTGGCTGCAGCCACATCAGTGGGTTCTAGACTCCAAAACAGAGAAGATTACACAATGCTAAGCATTTCACTTACATAAAAAATGACATTTATATACTATAAATACATTTATATGAATAACAGTTATCTGTATAATTATATAAATATAGGCTTATATATATATATATAATTGTCTCTCTGTACATGCATAAGTTATGCTAAACAGCTCATAGTTCAAGAAACTGAATTTGGAAGATGAGAAGCCTTAAGAGAAAAAAAAACAACAAAACACCAACAACTAATAATCACTCACACAGAGAAGGTATTTACGCCTGAATGTGATATTCATCACTGAATGCAAAATTCTACATCAGTATTGTTAGAAAGACCACAGACATTCCTGTTTGAAGTTAACATCTGGTGTTTGACATGGAAAACTCTTAGGGAAACAGTGGTTTCATATATTCAGTGCAACTTCCATTCAAACAGAATCAAAATGCTGGAGGCAGAAGGAATCCAGCACTTCAACACTGATTCCCAGCATCAATCCAGTTCTATTGAGCAGTGTTAAATCAATGTAACACATTACCGAGAAACAAATGATGTTGGCAGATGCAACTATTACATAAAGAAATTGGTAACAGCTATGCAAATCACTGTCTTTATTTCCATACCGAAATAAGAAAGGACCTGCAACATAATGCCTAAGGTGGAGAAGCATTGTTTTACTACTCAGCATAAACACTGCTGAGGAATGGAACCATCTTCATACACACAAGGTAATACGTGTTCATTCTAAAGTAAAAATGGGTAACAGTGATTCTGGGCTCCTAAAACTGTTCTGAAGTTGACCATATTGTTACTTAAAAGCAATGAGGAAAAGGAGAGAGATATTATCAGATGATCATTAAGTCTTCCTAAACAGATTAAATCAACATTAATTTATTCCTATTATAATTACACATTGATTGTCTACACACAATTTCTAATTTCAAGAGTGCTAACAACCAGAATTCAGTTGTTTTTTTTTTTTTAAAAAGGAAAATGTTCACGGCTCTTTCAAGAAAACCAGCCACTTTCCTGCAAGGTTGCCAAAATCAAACCACAAAACAGCTAAGTGCAAAGAATTAACGATAAGTGTATTATAGAAAGCCAATGAACCATCACATCAGTATTACACAAAAGACTGATTCATACAGTAGTCCCTTCTCTATGGTTTATGGATTGCAAGCAAAATATTTTCATAAGCAAAGAATGTTAAAAATCCACATAAGTAATTATCTAGTTATGCTGCTGTTAAAGGCACTAGCACCAGCAACAGAAGTTTCATATCAATAAATGAATTTATCCTAATCAGACTGTTTTGTGGCTAGTAGAATACTTGGAGTGGGGGGGAGGAAAGGGGATAAAGGCGGAGGGTGGAAAAGAGAGAAGGGAGGGGATTGTGGAAAAGTCCCCCAGAGCCCAAATGAAAAACAGCAACTATTTTGTGCTTGATCCAAAGCCTTTGAAGTTAACAGAAAGTCTTCAATTAAACTGCACAGGACTATGCATCAGGCCCCTTTCATGATTTAATGCTTTTCCTCAGATTAAATTTACAGAGAATAGTGACATTTTAAAATATATTTTTCATTAAAAAGTACATGTTTGTTTTTCTTTTTAATAAATTAAAGCCAAGATCAAAGAAGCACATTTATTAACATCAACACAAATAGAAACCTTTCTATTTTTCAGGGATAGAAAATACAGATGTGACTGTCCCTCCTTGGATGCAGCTATGTGGTTGAAATTGAAATTCTACTTGATTTAGAAACGCCATCTTCCCTTCCTTCCATGTCACAAAGCTGAAAAGTACTAGAATTATCTTTAAAATTTCCTGCTAAGGAAATTTATGTTTTTAAAAGAGTATTTTTTAGAATAAATATTATTGTTGTGTAACCATGTCCTACTCATGTCCTGTAACCCAAGACTACCATTTACTGATACAATATGAGGAACATTATGCTCTAAACAACTATTTAGCAATTGTAATGCTGTAAATTGATTAATACCTCTAATATCACAGCCTTTCATAAAATGCTTTCAACTGACTGCATTTTCATGGTAAATCTACGAAGAATAATACAAAGCAATACAAGCAATACAAGCACTGTGACTACCCTACCCTTACTCTTTTTTGGTTGCTGATGAGACACATGTTGCAGGGTGGGACACAAATTCACATAGGCAACGGATGTTAAATTCACTCACCTTCAAAATAACATCCCAAACTTTAACTGTAGCATTACAGCCTTGAAGTAACCATTAAAATATCTACACCAAGACATCACTAATGTCATTCCTGCATAATCACCTTAAGTACAGGCTTTCTCATCAGGCAACCCAGACTTTCAGTCATCAAAATCATAACAAATACCATGCTGCTCAGTTGAATTCTGGCATATCTGCCTATGGCAATGCATAAGGGGCCTGTTCTACGAGGGCTGCTCTGAAAGAAATGCCTGCTATTTTAAGATCTTGGTCCACTACATCAGAGGCAGATGCTGGTGGTACAGCAGTAGAGGTTGAACCTCCTCACTAGTATTCCATTCCATGTTGTTGCTGTGTGACAGATGGCAGCAGAGAGGCAGTCTGACAGAATGGCTTCTGACATAGAAGTGCAGGTGAAACAAAGGTGACTGGCCTTTGTCTGCTCCCAAACTTGTAATGAACAACTCTTTTAGCATTAGCTTCTAGAGCGCAATACTGATGAACCAAGGCTCCCAGAACAGTTCAGGGACACATGCTACAGTAACCACGTTAAAATGCTACACAGATGGAAATCTGTTTAAAACATTAGACAGCAGGTCTGCCACGTGTTCTTCAATACTAACAACTGGCAAATCTGTTTGTTGCAGACAGCACAGAACTGTGTACACAACCTGTAGAAAAGCTCAGTGAAAACCTAGAGAATAAAGGTTCCGTTTTCAACAGCTGTGACTAAGCACCAACAATAAAGTCCAGCTGCAGTCACACGGCAACATTTAATACAGTCTTCACAGCAGAGTTTACCATCTGTTAATAGCAATTGAGCCAGCTGCAACAATACTGAAAATGGATGTAAAGAGTTTCAGCAGAGGTGGACGAAGGACAGCTCACCCACTGCTTCTTCTCTTATATTAATGTGTTAGCCCTATGATATTTTTTTAAATTTTATAAATGAAACCCAGAAAATGTCTTTTTAAATAGAAAAGTATGCCTACCTTATTCTGAAAAAAAATATGGGGAAAAATAGTAATAGAACATAAACTCTCAGTGGGCAGAAGGAATTAAACAAATATCTTGACTACACATCCACTATGCAAAACTAATATTAAGCATTCCACAGTGAATTAAAAGCAGATTGCCTTTTATCAGTGAAAACAAACCTATTTGGAAAATGAAAACAGCCACAGGATGTTTTGCTTCAAATATTTCAAAACTGAAGTTAATGAAAAGGTAAACAGTACGGTCGACATTTCATGGGATCTACAGAATACTGCTAGAGATAGATTTTTTTTCCAAAATGTTATTATTAATAACTAGCTGTGGGAAAAGATAAAATAATACACTGACATATTAACTTTTATTAAAGCACGCAAAAGATACTCCTTTCAGCAGTGGGAATGCTATGGCTAGCCGGTGGTTTCAGTGGCTCAGCTACCACTTGTTAGGAACTACAACAGTAGAGTTAAACTGTTGGTTTAAAACAGCATCAGAACTCATCCAAACACTTGTTTATTTTAAAATGAGACTAATTCATTATAATAGGTGAGATTAAGTCTTTCATACTGCTGTAAAACCCTACTAGCAGCACAAAGTGGCACAAATAAGAATTTTAAAAAACAAAACAAGTCCATCAAGACACCCGCATTATATATGTTTTCAAGGATTATGGCAAAATAAAAGCCAATTTTAATTAAATTTGGAAAATATACAGTCAGCCATGACTATGAAAACAAGAATCCTATTATCTAAGAGAAATATCCTGGGCTAGGAAAATTTCATAGCCTTCTCCTAACCTCTGCCATCCCCTGCTTATATCTGAAGAACTTCTAGGAAAAGAAATGGATAGATAAAACGAACTGGTAAGATTACCAATACTCCCTTTTCTATTCTTGGCAACTGAAGAATTGTCCTCTTAGACAATGCAATTCCAAACATATAAACCCATAAATTACTTCAAAACAGCTGAATCAAGTATTTCATTCCGGGGCTTCTACATTTGAGAATGCAATCAGAACAAGGCTGATGCATTGAACATATGATAGATGGCAGCAGAGGGGCAGAATGGTGTCCACCATATCTGATGTCATGGGCCAACAGAATAAAACAGAAGGTATTACTTTCGGAACAGTTATCATACATCAATAAGATCCAACTTGTGTCCTCTCTAGTATACTAATTTCATTTTGCTTCAGTGATATCCTGCTGCATTCTATGCTGATAACTGAGCTGCACCATACATGGCCATGCTTTGATAGAGTGTAATTACATCACTATAGGAGGAAATGATCAAACACTGCATTAAAACTTTGACTGTGCACAATGTGCTTTTCAGATCTCAGATGCTCCACAGCCCTCAGCTGTCCATCCAGAGGAATTTAGGAAGATTTGGAGGAAAACCTACCGTTTGTTTTACTGATATTTTTGATTTGGAGTTGCTTTCTAAGATCATTTCTGCAGCAAATCACTTCGAAAACTACTTTTTTCTGCTCTTTCCAATGTCTTCATTTTATCTCCAACAGTTATCACTAGTTAGTTAACATTTAGTCAGTGGACATCAGGAGAAACACTGTGCTGAAATGGCTGTGTTAAAATTTCACCTTTATTTCAGGCTTATGTTCTTTCCACATAGATAAGCTTCTCTCTGCCTCTCAAGTATTTAAAGCCTATTTTCATATGTTGTTGAAAGCGTAATTATTTACATTAACTAATCCATGTAAATGTACCAGAAAACATGACAAACCTATTTATAAAGACTATGCTTCCTGGTATGCAATTACTGTTGCTTGATGTTAGCCTACCAGCCTTAATGAAAAGCCACTTGTGCTAATATAACTGTACAATTTTTTTGCAGACGTGTCCTATCGGAGTGATGACTTTAGAAACAGAAGAAAGATTTATAGTTAAGATCCAGTATAACATACATCGCACACTATGCAAATGCAGGTAATCCCTCTCACACTCACGCATAAGGTAAATACATCATCATAAGGGGCTCATATATTTTCTCACACTCACAGATAAAGAGCAGCAAAATCAGCAAACCTTACCTTTCTGCAGATACTTTCAAAATTAACTTCTTTCCTAAGTGCAAGTCTGGTAACTTGGTCTGGCTTTATATCCTGTGAATGAAAGACATTTATTCTTTTTATGATCAGACTTTACTACTATTTTCTAAGGCTTATCTTCCTTACAAGTACTATTATTTCATGGTATCTTCCAATGATTTCTTAAAGGAAGAAGATCAGTTGTTATGTACAGAAATTTTTGATGTTGTTTATGCAAATAATGTATTTTCTTATTGACATACACAAATATATAGGGCTAAGGCCATGAAATTGAAGTTGAAAAGTAAAACAACAACCAAAGAAAACAACAAAGAGCCCTCCATTCTCCCTTTTGTGGATATAATGAAGATGCAATTTTCATTCCCAGCCTTAAGAATTTCCATTAGCAGTGGAATGAAAATCCTGTGCAAGTGGAGTTGGTTAGAAGTTGGATATTTCATGAAACACACAACTGACAGATTTTTCATTAATATACATGCTGTATACAAACTGCATTACAAAATGATCTGTTAACCTTATCAGTAAAATACACTAAGTATTGGCCTTTTCTTCCTAGGTCACTGCTTCTAATAAATCATGCAAAACATCAGTTGTTTGCCAGATGGTGACTTTAAAAGCAGCTTAACTTCTGATATACAGAGCCCAAATAACTTCCATGTATTCATAGTTCTGAAAACTTTGTACAAAGACAGCTAGTTATTCTGATAGTTGTTGTGTAGATATTGTTTGTACCACAATGCTGAAGGTTTCAACTTGAAGAAAATTGTGCTGAATTTCTGTAACTCCACGAAAGCATATGCCCTAAGTCAAATTTATAGTAAACTGCAACACTTGTGGTCAATTAAGATATTTGTGTCAATATTTGTTAGTGTCAGAAGAGCTTCCTCATGCTGAGATCTAAAGGTCTGCAAATTCATCTCCCATAGGTACTGGTGGAAGCCCAACCACTTGGCACACAGAACCCAGACTGGAAAAACACTGGTGAATGTAGGAAACTTACACTGGCAGATGGACAGACTGGATGACCTAATAGAATCTAGAGATGGAAAAGACCTATGATTCAGTTTTCCATGACTTTCAAAAGTGTTTTACAGATGGTGAAACTAGGACACAGTAGTTAAGTGACATGCTTATAGTCAGAGTTGGCTAGAAGTTATGAATGAAGAGCTGGAACCCAACACTGTTCATTAAATCTAGGTGTTTCTTTATATTAAAAAGAATCTATATAATGACTTATATGATCTTCATTCTACTTCCCCCCAGACAGGAAAAATGCATCTATTTTTTGTTTTTTAAGGATTTAAATGCAGCATTCTCTTTTAAAGGAAAGCAAGATAAGCTTCAGCCTTACCTGCAGTTCTTCACCCCAGTCCCACCAGCAGCTGTGCACAGGACACGCGCTATCCCCACTCTCACTGCAGCTGGCTGCTGGAACACAAGCTGTCCCTTGCTCCAGTGGCTGAAGCAGAAACCTTCAGCAGCTCCCTGCACCAATGGCACAGGCTTGGGGTCCTACATCCTGGTCTGACTTCATTTGCTGGCCCTGTATCTGCTCATGGTTGTCCCAGCAGCAGCTGTTACTGCTGTGCTTCATGTTGCGCGTTGAGACCCACTATCCACTTGCACAACAACGTCTGTCAGCTATAGCACTTGCGTAATTGGTGCTGGCCATAGCCAGATAGCAGATTCCACTGTAAACCCAGGCTTTCATCTCTTTCCTACAAGAGCAAAAGCACTCAGCAGGCAGGAGAGCTGGACCTTTCAATGGCTGTTTTTTCATCATCCCTTGAGATGATGATGGGTAGGCATGAGACAATGGGCAGACTGTGTTCCATTTCACCATCCATCATGAAGGCCCCGTAAGAGACAAGGACACATGCAGAGGAAGGATCTGCAGGCTGATGCACACAACATGAAGCACAGTGGTACTCTCACCTCCCTGGTGTTCAAGCCAAGATAACAGCCTCCACAGGGGCAGCAACAACAGGCCCCCTAAATGGGTCTGTCAGTCAGATGGGCCTTGTTATGGCTGCAGAAGATGACTAGGCCTTGAGCTGAGATTAAACCGAATAAAGAGGATGTGAAAAACTACTGGACATAAGAAAATTGCTGAATGTGACAGATAACGCAAGAAGTTGGCAAGGCAGTTACAGATCTCTAAGGGAGAATTATGTGAAGAACAGAAAAACTTCAGAGAAAGCTGGAGAGGAGTTCTGGGAGTCTCGTGGGGAGGAAATCTTACACTTTCGCTGGTACATACGTAGACCTACCAGTAACAGCACATACATTCACATCGATCTACAAAGTCACATCAAAATAACCAAATTTGGGTGTGGTATAACAAAACTGGCAACAGTGGGAAAAACAAATTACGGGTGGGCAAATACTAGACTGGGACGGAAAAAGGGATAGCCAGAGGCAAGGAAAGGCTGGACTGTGAAAGGGGCAGATGGGACAACACAGCACGCAGCCAGACCGCTGAGCACTGCTGTGGGGCAGCCCTGCTGCTGCACGTCCAGCACTGCAGGCAACAATTTCACCCTACTGCCTATGGAAGTGTAAGAAAGGCTGTTCTTCTGGTTTGGGGTTGTTTTTGTTTTGTTTTGTTTTTGTTTTCAGTGATTTATTTAAACTGAAACTGTCTTACGTACGAAAACGAGACATGTTGTACAAAAGTATGTCAAGCATAAATGGCATCTGAAAATACAATGCCCTATCAACACTGGTAATGGTGGCTCAGATTACTCCTTATCAAAGTGATACTGAGAAAGATACATGCTTTAACCTAAAGCAAGTAGAAATGTGATTTACAGAATAGCCAGGGAGGACAGAAAAAAACTCCAACCTTGTCATATGAGGTTTTGACACAACTCAGAAACGCAACATTATTCACACCAAATGTACTCTCAGCTATGCTGTCTAAGGCAATTTCAGATGACTCAGAAGAACAGTTTGCCAGTGGTGGCCTGTGAAAACAATTCAGGAGTATCAGTCCTGACACTATTAAAAATTTTACCTATCATCCACAGAAAATTTTGTTTTGGCTACTATTTTCCTTTTACCTTTATCAGTTCAATCATTTTTCTCACTATTTTTTCAGATTTTCTTACCTATGCAAGTGTTAAGCCTTTCCTTATGAAATGATGCAATATCTACCTTCACTACATGATAATTTTATTCTTCTTACACTTGAAGAATTTCTCTAAAAATATTAACTGAGTCATGACATATACAAATTACTAACACAACAGCCATACCTAATATCAAATATTTTTGGTGAAATTTCAACTGTAGTTTGTTACTTATCACTGAACTTAGATCTTTTGAGACATTAGCATCTTCCTTACCTTTGAATGAGTGTTTGAGGCTACCTTCTCATGAACAAGTTTCATATGTATTTCTTTACCCTTTGGCCTCATTTTATTATTTTTTGTAATTTTTCTAGGTTCTTTAGTAATGTAGAAAATACATTCATTTCAGAACAGATCTGCAGATCCTTTTTTTTTTTTTTTTTTTTTTTTTTTTTTTTTAATTTAATGA
>JAOWBP010004700.1:58398323-58424293 GCA_028571105.1 Tragopan temminckii | reverse complement strand
GTTCTGGATATCCTTTTTTTTTTTTTTTTTTTTGAGTGTGTAATTTAATGACTACAGGGCTTCCAGTCCTAAGCAATTTTTTCTCTTTTCAAAGTCTCTAGAAGTTCAGTATTTTAGTTATTATTCAGAGCATAAGTATTCTTTGACTCACTGTAAAATACTATCACTGTGAAGCATGCGTTTGCTTACACAAAAACAGATAATGCTCAACAGAGTATCTTCCAAAGAGTGAAAGGAATCCACTATGGCTCCCGAAAAAGATTATATGCTTTTAAAAATACACTAAATCCATTATCAGACTATGAGTTTGTTTGAACTGTGAAGGCCTACTGTAAAAAAATGCAATACTATCATTGGTCACAGCAGATTGATTGTGAAGAAAAAGTGACACTAGCTAGGAAATTTTTATCCCTGAGACTTTAGAAAAAAGAAATACTTAGGCAGTAACAATGACCCAAGCATATATACACACTGAAATATCTACAACATATCTATATAATTTTCCAGCAGACAAGAACAAAAGCACTTCAGAGTAGTGGTTACCTTTCTGATAGTAGTTACAAACCAACTACAAAGTAGTTAAACTTTTCTAATGAGGGATGAAAATTTGTCCATGCATTGCCTATGTATATATATGTATATACATATTTTTGTATTCGCTCTTATTTTCTACTACAGATTTAAGGGGTAAAATGGGCCACAGTTTCTCTCTTGGTAATATCATAATGAAGAAGGGGACTCTCATTCCGGACAGAGAGCCCGTAGCCTTCCTGACTCCTGGAAATTCAAGCTTTCACTTGGCTTTAGTTTTTTCCTCAGTGGAATCCTGGCAATCCAGGTTACACACATCTTTATCCATTACATTTAAATTACATAAAATCCTTCCAGAGAAGTCTACAGAAATCTGCAACAAATCAGGAGCTGTAACTTGATGTTAGGTGAACTCAGAGCATGTTATCTGCTGCATGTTCACAACTGCAACTTCTGGAGTACAGCTTTTGACAGTTGAAAACCCACTCTTAGGTTTATTGAGTTTTCTGCTTTGTTCACTGCAACACGTAACTCAGAACACCCATTTGCATTCTCTGGCTGAAGGACACTAGAATGCCTGAATGATGCAACCACACCATTTGCTTTACCTGATGCTAAGAAACAGATTGGATAATCGTTAAAATCTTCCTGTCCAAAACTGACAAAAAAACAGGCTGATTTCCACTAGGTGAATCAATATCGTAGCAATATCCTAGTACTAAAAATTCTATTGCTAGCAGCCATGAAAAATATCCAGTCCTAATATCCATGTGTTTCTATTAAAAATACAGCACAGTTTGAAATGATGGCAAATAATAAATGGAATTTTTCCATCAGGAATTCAACCTAGAATTTCGCTCTTTCCATTCTAAACAGGCCTGCCATCATCCTCTGCTGCAGCAGACTGCAAACAGACACTTCCCTCACTTCATACACGTGGAAGAAAAAACATCATGCTGGAATTACCGAGTACTGCTGAGGAGGTATGAGGTTTTCAGCCCACAAGTGAGAATCCTGTGAGGGCTTCTAACAGTCTGATTGGAGGTAGGTGGATACACATGGAGTCCAGGATGGCACTGTCACTGTCATACCCGTCACAGGCCCAAATCTGAATGATATTCAGAAAGTTAAGAAGGTATACTGACTTCTAAGTCACTTGTTCAGAGTAACTGCCCTTCAAAAATATCTAAATATCTCTGTGAGGTAAAATACATCTATATTTTAAAGCAGTCTTTTGGGAAAAAGAAAGAACAAAAAACATGTCTAGTCGCAGATGTGTCAGTTCCACAGCCCATGCAGCTGAAGGCCTGACTCACACTACCACATTTTGGGGCACGGAAACTCCAGCACTTAAGCAATTTACAGAATAACTTCCTCTATGCTTCCCCTGGAAAGGCCTTGTTATGTCTTCCAGGTTACGCTCAGTTCATGCTTGGTTTAAGTAAAACGCAATTAAAAGCATTTATCTGTAGACAAAACTATGCCAACTACAAATTTATAAAATGAGTAGGTAAAGAAAAAAAAGATGCGATATGCTCAGTCTACTCACATTATGTTTCAAGATCTCTCTGCTTTCCCCCTGGCAACTTGCCTCTCTGACAAGACAACATTCAGGACTTCTAATGTTTGTGCATGTTTACTCTACAGCCTGCACCCTGCACTGAGAGCAAATGAGGGAAGCTACTCACCAGCCCCTGCCATCGTCTGTTTGCTATCTCCCTGGCATCAAACCTTGCTTTTAAAATTACAGATGGAGATGAGATGTGATGCATGCATTCAGGGCTTATAAAAATACACAGTACCCTACTGGTTATTAAGAGAAACTATAAAGGACAATAACAAAAGATTACAGGGTGACTGTCTTTAAGAGAATGAATTCCCAATCATTTTCATTTAGTACAAAGTAATACACCGACAAAGTGAAGACTGAGTGTTTGAGATGCATACACTCAAAGTTCATACAGACAAGGTAAATAAACCAGCACAATTATAATGTATTCTTTTTTGTAAATTAAAATTACAGGTCACATTACAGTGAGAGATATACAGTAGGAATTTACAGTGAAGTAGCAATGCCCTGCATGTTGCACAGACTTCTCTCTATTAAATTGCCTTAAGAATATGTACTAATATTGTTTAAATAAATGCTGTTTCAGAAGGTTTGTATGTTTCAAGAAGGACGCAGCACTTTAATAAAACATTCCACCAAATTAAACTTCTGCTCAACTTACAGGCAACGTGGTCTGGTGCAGACTGAAAGTAAGTGGATACACAGATTCAGTTTTCCACAGAAATCAAATCTTACTGTAAATACTCAAATCTTACAGAACAGACAGCTACCAGAAAGCAAAACCACAACAAAAAGAGATCTCATAGAAGAATGTTCTGTTCAACCATACAACCAGCACAGCCTTCCCCCACAATCTGATGGGTGACTTGATGCTATATCATCACATACTGAAACCAGAGGTTTCATCCAGTAAAAATGAATACATTTGATCTCTAACTGCAGACAAATTAAATGAATTATAATTTAAATACGTTCTCCTGTGCCATTATGACTGAAGATTGTCATTACATCCTACAGTAATTTCAGTATTTTTCACTTTTCAAACACCTAGATCCTGTATTTCAATGAAAAAAAAAAAAAGATAAAAAAAGAAGGGGTTTTACAGTTGCTAATTTTTCGAAAGTGCATACTCAAGGAAATACCACATTTTTCAATGTGACTTTGCATTCTTCATCAATTGCCTTACATTTCTAAAATTTTTTTAGAATCAAATATTATTCTAACTTATATACTACATCTCAAAATTAAAAAATGTCTTCTTTGAAATCATTAATTTTCAGCTTTGTTGTACAGAAAACAACTTAGGCAGGAATACTACAGTAAAGATTAAGAAAAAAATAATAGAAGTTATTTTGCCTTTTAAAGTAACAGAATGAAAGAAGTCACTAGAGGAAATGATCAGAATGAAACAGAACAAAAGATCAACAGCTACTGCAGCCTGAGTTTAGGTTAATACATGGCATTCAATTTTGATGAGAATTAATTCTCACTAACCTGTTAAAAAATGCACTCCAAAACTACAGTTAATCACTGGGAATGTAAGAATGTATTTCAAGGGAACTAGCCTAGCAATTGTTCTTTTTGTAATCTATACTGGTGTCAGGTTTTTGCTGGCACCAATTTTAAACATTACTAAATGTCTACAGTATTGCTGTCTCAGTTTAGATCCAAGTGAAATTCAATGTCAACCTGTGAGTTTTTATCTAGGTTTCACACTAAAATTCTCTCAACTTTTCTGTTTTTAGTGCTATCTAGAAAAATAATGCTATTAAAATTCTCATCAAACCAAACTCGTTATTATTCTAAATGGAATCTTGTATAAATTATTTCCACTTTGTAAATATTCTGCAGTGCTAAATTCTGCTATTTTATACAATCTCTCTTAAAAGCAAACTGTGAACCTGAGGGAGCAATACTTAGCTATAGTTTAATAACAAAAGAAACCTTAAAACCAACTCCCCAAAACAAGAGTTAACGTAGCTAGCTTTTTTAAGCTGTTGTAAAATACCCAAATTTACTTGGCAAGTATAAGCTGCTCTTTTCTGCCACGTTTATAAACTAATTTAATATTTCAAGAGGTATGCAAGTCAAATGCCAGTAATTACATCAGCCTACAGAGATGAACACTGTGAACTTGGCATTTTATTTAGTTAATTACATTAAATGAATTGTTTAATTTTGAAGGTTCCCATTTGATTCAGTAGCCACATTCAGGGAGCAACAGTCACTCTTTTCGCCATAGCACAAAAAAAGAATCAGAAAGTCTGTAATCTTGTGGCAATTTCAGAAGAGGCAGGTATTATAACTACAATGAGAAGGATTCAAAAAAGCTATACAAAAAGGAAAAAACAAGCTATGTTATTCAATACAGCAAACATGATGATGCCAAACTGATCATTATTTAAATATTTTTTCCTTCAACATCTTTTGATTCTGAATGTCAGTGTTCACTTGGACTGGTACAAGCTGTAACTTCACTCTGTACCAGCAATTTGTTCCATACTGCTTTTCTATTATTAAAACAGCAACCACATGCAATTTCAGGGTTAACATACTTCCAAGCAGCCTTGTGTTGGCTGGAACTATCTTCAGTTTTGAATTACTATCCCTGGTATTCACAATTGTTGCCAACAGCACTTGTTGCCAGATGAACTGTTTTTCTAAAAACTGAAGAAAAACAGCAGTGCCTGCCAGAAGGGGACGCTACGTACAGCTAGCTACACCTCTTTTCTGTGCCTGCCTGCAAAAGCACAAAGCAGCCAGGAAAAAGATATGCTACAGAGTTCCCGCGGAAGACAGTGACAGACAGATGGATGCCATTCGGGTGATAAGCTCTACCTGCTAGAATCTGCTTTTACATAGAAATGGAAATTATTAATGAAGGTAGAAGAAACCAAAGAGGTGTGGACAGAGATGGAAGAGCACAAATACAGAGAACCACGTACATAGCCCTTTTTCATCCACTTCCAGAGGACACGAAAAAAATGAGTTCACAGAACAGATACAGTGGAGCAAGAAAAGACTTTTTCCAATCCCTTCCTCTCAGAAATGCTCCTTCAATCTCAAAGTGTATAATAAAGAAAATAAATTACCTTTGACCTTTCCTAGAGATCCTCAAACCTGCACAAGGTAAACCTTCTGTTTCATTTGCCCAAGATGAGAAAAAAAGAAAAAAAAAACAGTGTAACAGAACAAGCTAAGACAATCATTTCAGATAGTTTCTCAGACCCAGAAATCAAGGATGCCAAGTCACACCTCTTATCATCCTTGCCACTTCTCTTTATACTTCTTTTAGTTGAACTTTTTTTTTCCCTCTCAAATTACAGTATGAAGACTTACACAGTGTATGGGTAAATAATGGATTCAAACAGGAACAGACTGTCTTCTGCCTGAAGACATGGAATAACAATACAGCAATTTCACACAGCTATGGTAACTCCAAAATCCACCTCACTGATAACAGCCAATTCAGATCCAATGAAAACAAAGCATTAATTCACTACCATATGTATTATTTTGCATGCATTACTGCAGAATTTCTTTAGTCATTTCATTGCCTAGTTGTTCCATTTCGTGATTCTGTTCTGCAGTGCTTTGGTGCTCATATTTTCACTACCTTAGGATTCAGAACCATCAAGCTCTGCAACATTCATTCTCATAGACCCCCACAGAACAGCACTGCTATCCTTCCAACACTGTGACAGCTAGTCATACATGTCTGCCTTCCACTTACTATGTCCAACTCTTCGTTAGGAAAACAAGATTTTTTTTTTCTTCTTAAACAGAGGCTTTGGTGAAAGATGGCTAAAGACTGTTTAGAAAGTTAAGACTAGATATTGATTCAGTGGGCGATATTTACTGCATGTATTGATATCTTAGAACTTCCACTCATTTGCAGGACGTTACTTTCATTTCCTAAACGTACAATTATTCTGCCTTATCCTATTCACCCACATGCTCACTAAATCTTTTCCTTAACAGAAGTGCCAATGAGACTGTCCAGCACTGAAGTCATGTTTACATTAGTATTACATTCCCAGAACAGACTTTATACATATTCCTTGTAAGCAGGAGGCAACCATGGGGGAAATTACACACAAAAGCAATCAATTAGAATAAAAAAAATCATAGCAGCTGCAGTCACCATTCTGAATTAATTAGTTTCTGTGTGACCATAAAGAGATTTACAGTAGGCCTCCTGCTTCCCTCAATAGAAATAAGAAATTTTCCTCTAGAGGAAATAAGAATAAAACCTTTACCGCATTATTTAAAAAGAATTTCTTTTACAGCTTGAAGAATAAAAGATGTAATTTCTGTGTCAAAATTTCTTCAGAAGATGGAGTTCCAGAAAGGACAGCTGATTACGGGGCTGAGACTAGTGCAGGACTGAGTTTAGTACAGATCCACCACAATGAGTAAACAGACTTACTATCTACTGGAGATACTTCTCTTAGCTGCTCTAGAAAAACATGAAAACAGAGTGGTATACAGCAAAGGAATGACTGGAACTGCCGTAGAAATACACCACAGCATGAGATGGCCAAACTACAAAGTAAGCTTATACAATGCTTACAGACATACTCTTTTCTACCTCAAACTTATATGAATTACGGAAAAACTTAACAGCAAAAGAAGTGTATATTTGGAATATAGGTACATGTTTTCAAAATGAGCACAAGAACATGCTGACACTTCTCTGGTTATTTTGAATAATAGTAACAAGAAGTGTTTTGGTTTGCTGTCACTGCTCAATTTTCAAATAAATTAAGGCATATGGGTTTCATTAATTTGTTTTTGGTACTACTGCAAAGGTTGCATCTTTATTAAAGCAAGCAATAAAAATACTTATGTAGAACTCAGAAAGGAGATGAGTCTCATCTGTGAGCCATATTGCTAAAAAAGTGAAAATAGCTTATTTTGCATTCTTAAAAAAAAACAAGAACTCAACAACAACGTAGTAAAATTCTTATGCAAGACTCAATAGGAAAAAGCTTCATCTGCAAGCCATATTTTTAAGATAGTTGACAGCCTCTATTTAGAACCTTCTTTAATATTTTCCTCGAGTTATCTGAAATCCAACAAAATGCTGTCTTTGTAATCTGTTTTCACTTTGTAACTAAGAATCTAACGTGCACAAGAAAAGGAGCACATGATAACTGCTTCTATTTAAGTACTTTGTCAATGATGGAGCCTTAAAATGAAGCCAGTGTTATATTTACTGTCTTTATATTTAAGAAGTACAACCTAAAGCAGTATTTGATGTAAAAAAATCATTATTTCTGTAATCATAATGAAATATAAAAGTAGGAACGGCTGTCAGTTGCTTTTACATCCCAACTTGAAAGTGTACAGTATAAGCTTCTTCCCCACATTTTTCTCTCAGTTTTCTTTTTAATAACTCAACATATTATTTTACACTTGCAATCTAGAAAAAAACAACAACAACAACAAAAAACCACCAGCTTTCCAATGTAAAGGTTGCTAAGTTTGCTTAGGTAAAATATCTTGACCTTCTGAGAAGGGGGAAAGAACAGATACTAGTAGACTGACTAGCAGTTCTATTAAACACGAGATTACTCATTTTGGCATCGACATGATTGGAAGTAATGTACAAGTGAAAACATGAAGCACTATAAAGATTAAAAACGGGACAGAACTGATGCCTCCTGTTTTATGACATTGGCCCCCAGCATCAGAGGTAGATGTTGGTGGTATGGCAGCAGAGGTTGAACCTTCCCACCAGTATTTAATTACATGTTATTGCCATGTGACAGACGGCACCAGAGGGGCAATGTGACAAAATGGCATCTGGCATGGAAGAACAGATGAAGCAAAGGTGTGGAAATGAACTCCTCCTTGTGGAAAAACTGCACCAACTGATACTCGTAAACACTTGCTGAATGTTTATGGAGACCAAACAGTGGATGCTGGCTCAGTGAGTTGGCGGGTGGAACATTTCAGCAGTGCTGACAGTGATGTGAAAGACAAGCCATGTTCCAGATGGTCATTCTTGCTGTCATACCACGAAATGAAGAGTGTCGGCACAAACTGGCAGATTGCAACCAGAGATCTGTATATGGAGCTAAAGATTGGCTACAATTCATTGGAAATGATGGTGGCAATGCTAAAATATCACAAAATTTTCACCAGGTTGAATGCTCAAGCAGGAACAGAAAGAACAGTATTTGTGTTTGTCAGGACCTACTGAACCAATACAAGGCTGAAAGTGACACATTATTATCACATTATTAGCTGGTACAGGATGTGGTGCCACCACAAGCCAGAGTCAAAACAGCAGTCTATGGAGCGATGACATGAATTTACCATTAAAGTTGAAGATGCAGACCTCAGAGAACAGAGTGGATATGTACTGTCCTTTGTGACAGGAAAGGGATGATTCTTGTGTATTTCCTGCAGCCCGGACAAACCACCAACACAGATTACTACATCTTGATGCTGATTAAGCTGAAGGCTCAAGCTTCCAGAATCAGGCAGGAGAAGACTTAATTTGTCTTGCAACACGAAAACACCAGGTCTCATACCACTCTGACGACCATGGAGTACATTACCAATCTGGACTGGCTTATCATGCCCACTACGTAGTTTGTATTTGGTACCTTCTGAATTCCATCTGTTCAGGCCGATGTACAATGGACTGCATGGGCAACATTTTTCTAGCAGTGATGCTGTCATAGCAGCTGTGAAATGGTGGGTCAGCTCCACTGGTACAAACTTTTATGAGCCAAGCATGCAGGCTCCTCTTCAGAGCTGGTGACAGCATAGCTAATGGCGGTGACTATGTTGAAATACAGCATTTTGTAGCTGAGAATTTTCTCTATCAAACAGTGTTATTGTGCTCTTTGTATCTGCTGTAGTTTCCATGGAAATAAATAGGAGGTATTACTTCCAGAGTGACCTACGTAGAATTACGGAATCATTTACATTTGAAAAGACTGTCACCCTCACCTATGAAGTTCCATCACTAAAACACATCCCTTAGTTCTTGTGCCTATAGGTCTCTTAAATACCTTCAGGGATGAAGATCCCAACCCTGGGCAGCCTGTTCCAATGCTTGACCATACACCAAGTGCTGAAGTTTCTCCTGATATCAAATCTAAATTTCCTTTCACACAAACTCAAAATTGTTTCCTCTTGTCATATCATCAGTCACCTGTGAGAAGAGACCAACATCCTCACTAAAAACCATCTTCTGCCACTATTTTAATATAGCAATTTTTAATTTCAGAATGTGAAGAAGTTCTCTTAAGAAAATTTTTTTTCACTATCAGAAAGTTGTAGCACTTTTGAATGTTCATCAATTACCGAAGAATTATTCCCTGACTAATACTGGAGAGAAGGAATTCCATGGAACTTGGTGATTACAAGAAAGTGAAAAGTATCTGTGAGCACATCCAACATACCACTAACAGGCAAGCTGGAGACAGAAGACATTGCAGATGTGAAAAAGACAAAACTGTAAACTTTAAGTTACAGCATTCAACACTTTTCCATTCTAAACCAGTACCTGAGATGCTTTAATATTCATATATAAAAATTAAATACAGATATACATGGGACAATCTCAGGTATGTCTACAGAGTGGAAGAATTCTTTGAAAGCAGCCCTGCAGAGGACTTGGGGTCCTAGTGGGCAGAAAGCTGGGCATGAGCCAGCATGGTGTGCTTGCAGCCCAGAAGGCTGACTGTATTCTCACTACAGTCTTCCAGTACTGGAAGAGAGCTTATAAGCAAGAGGGAGAACAACTTTTTACACTCTTGTATATTGATACGACAAGGGGGAATGGCTTTAAAATAAAAGAGGGGAAATTTACATTATATATTAGGAAGAAATTCTTTACTCAGAAGGTGGTGAGGCACTGGAACAGGTTGCCCAGAGAAGTAGTGGCACGGAGCTGGGTCAGGGGAGGGTCAGGACCAGTGTTAGGAAAAGGTTTTTCATCAGAGGATGGTTAGGCATGGAACAGGCTCTCCAGGGCAGCAGTCATGGTCCCAAGATGCTAGAGTGCAAGGAGCGTTTGGACAATGATCTCAGATGTATGGCTTGAATTTTGGGTGGTTCTGTGTGCAGCCAGGAGTTGGGTTTGTTGATCCCTGTAGGTTCCTACCAACTCAGGATATTCTATCATTCTGTGTTTCTTTATCCACTCTTCCTGCCCAGCTGCCCAATTCATCCCTCTCAACAGAACCACAGAACTGTAGATGTCAGAATGGAAATCGTCAAACTCTAGATCAGTTAGAGATCAGACTTCTACTGTCCTACCCCTCTACTCAAGCAAATCAACTGGAAAACATCCCCTCGGGGAATGTCTGGCTCCATTCAGACAGGTTTTGAGTATTTACAAGGATGGATACTTTACAGAACTCACTGGGAAACCTGATCTACTGTTTGATACTTACAGTGAAAAAGCTTCCTTTTACATTTAATCTGATTTTTTCGCATTTCAATTTGTATTTGTATTTGTACATGTTGAAATTTGTATCCACTGTCTCTTGTTCTATCAGTGGGCACCACTACCTCCATCAGGTATTCAGACACACTAATAAGATCCTGCTGAGCTTTCTCTTCCCCAGGAATAACAGTCCCTGTTCTCTCAGCTGCTCCTTGGTCCTGCAGTCCCTTGATTATCTTCAAGATCCTCCCCTCAGCTTACTTCAAGATGTCCATATCTTGTACTGGGGAGTGCAGAAGTGAACGATGTGCTTCAGATGCATCTCACTAAGGATGAGTGAAGGGGAAGGATCATTTCCCTCAATCTAGTGGCAACATTGTTCCAGCAGCTCAGCAGTGTGTCTATATCCTCCCAAGCAGTCTGTCCCTACTTCCCGTTTATTCATGCTGTCTTCTAGTTTCAGAAAAAAAGTTTAGACAATTCAAGGTAAGTTACTCACTAATAAGAATTTACTAGACAATCAGTCATATTTGTATAAAGGAACTTTAAAAAATATTCTAGCTTCACAAATATGGTAAGAACAAGTCTATAGTGGATAATTAATCCACTTTGGAGGAATCATCACACCTGAAAAACAACTAGAAACAATTACTATACATACAATACAATTCACTGTTTCAAAACACTAAAACCACATTAGAAAGACAAGAATGATCATTTTTTTTTCTTACCATTATTCATTAATTGTCAAGTAAATAATGTATACAGTTTTGACAAAACAAATCCTGAGGAACTCAAAAAACACTGTTCTATTCCAATAGTTTTGAGAACTACTGCAAGCAATTAACCCAGTTCCTGCATCCATGTAGACGGAATTTTAAACTGTTCTCCTTTCCTGCACTGTTTGTTTCTCCTTGTTTTGCTTGAAACATTTTCAATTGTATTTATCTATGAAGTTCTTTTTAATCTGCAAGTTTAACAATGGAAACACACATAATCAAAAATTGGCATTCCAACAAGAACACTATATATGCTATGAGCGAATTCAAATAACAGATTTGTTTTTACTATAGCCCAGCAACAAAATTTCTTAAGTTTTCAATATATTACTATGCATGCATAAACAGACAAGATAAAAAAAAAGCATAAACAAAGCCAGACATAGTTATTTACCTGAAAACTAAGCATCTAATTCTGTTAACTACAAGGAAGCAGTATATATACAGTGAGTTTATGTTAGCAGTGTCCTTTCGGGTCTACTCGAAGATATGGTGTAGGGATATGTAGATACGCTTTGGCAGGGGGGTTGGACTCAATGATCTCTGGAGGTCCCTTCCAACCCCTATGATTCTGTGATATAAAAAAGCATTCTAAGGAGTCAGTAATAAGGCAGCAGTCATCAAATGACAGCAATCGTATTATCCTCCCTATAATATCAGATTGCAATTAGTACAGGTCCAAGCTAGAAAGAGAAGTTTGAAGTCTTGTAATTTAAAGTTCATTTTGGTCTCTTTCAGAAAGTACAATAGCTCTTGCCTCATACATGGAAGTGTTCAAGGCCAGGTTGGATGGGGCATTGGGTAGCCTGATCTTGGGTAGCAGTCAGTCCATGGCAGGGCTTGTGTCTGGATGTGCCTTAAGGACCCTTCCAATCTAAGCCAGTGGTCCTCTTACACATCCTGATGAGCTGCAGGCAAACACTAACAACAGATATGCTATCAAGCAAGTTTTTGTTTACAGCCCAGATGAAAGAAGACATCTCACTCCAATAAATGAATCAGTACAAAAGACTTCTTGGTCTAATGGCAGTTGAATATAGAAACTTATTTCTTGAAAGGCAAAGAGTTCTCCCTCACTGGTATTCCAACTCCTCAGATTTTCTTCCTAAGTAAGAGAATCTTAACTCAGTGAATTAAAACAACGGTGTCAAGGTGCCAGCATTTCAGACTTTCTTCCCAGAGCTTGAAACAAGATTTCTTTGAAATAGAATTCTTCTGATACCCTCCTGACTGATGGAAGAAAAGACTATACTTAGAAAAAAGCGTGCTCTCTGGCAAGTGTGGGAAGAACTCAGAAGAACAATGATATTGTTTTCCTTCTCTGGGATTTTCAAGGATATGTATTTTATCAATGTACAGAAACACTTTAAGACTTTGTCCAAAGAACCAATAAGTTCTAGATAAGCAGCCATATAAAAAAAAAAATCTCTTATCTGTAAATGCTGTCAAATTCTGATCTAATGTCTACTTTCTGGCTCCTATCCACTGTGGCCACAGCGATCAATTTTTATTTTTAGGCATGGCAGTGGGCGTTTCTCTTTTTTTTTTTTTTTCAGCTGAAATTCCATAGATTTGCAGCCTCAAGTCTAAACATTCAGTAGGAGAGAAGAGAGATTTTTCTTACAGAAAACACTAAGCAGTAGTAGCGCATGGACTATTTCTACCAGTTGTAACAAAAATAATCTGTTTCTCTACTCTGCACATACAGAAGTTTCAAAAGAATTTGCACCCCCTCTGACCTGTGCTTATGATCCACACACTGAAACTGCTGGATTAGTTTGGATGATGCAAGTCTGTTGTAAGTTAAGTAGACCAATAATCAATGTACCTTATTAACCATTTCTATTCTATTATTTCCTGAAAAACTGAAAATACATTATCATATTATGTAAAGAGTTCTGTATGAAATCATTGCTCAATAACTCAATAACATTGATCAATAACTTAAGAAGAGGTTTCCGAGTGTGACGTTTTACCAGTATAAACTCTACTGTGTCAAGGAATTTGAATGATTTATGTGAAGGCTATCTTGTTTCTCTTCCATGATGCATCAAGAATATTTCTATGCCAACTCTGTAAAGGTCTCTTAGTCTAAAATCCAACAATGCTGAATAAATATGTGGACAGCTAGTCCCTTTCAGAACTGTGATTCATAAGAAAAAGAACAGGTGTTTTTATTTAAGAAACAAATACACTGTATAGTCAGAAAGTGTCTATTTGTTCACTTTAAAAGACAAAAAAAAAAAATCAAAAACAACCAGGAAAAACAATTTTTGCTTTAAAAATTTTATGAATATTGGTGCACTTTTTTTTTTTTTCTTTAAACAAAAAGGAGTACTGATTTAATAGGTATTTGCCCAGGAAGTTGGAGAGTTTTTCCTACTTCTCTGCTGCTCGCTCCTACTATTCAAACTATTTCAAAGCAAACTTTATTTACCACTCTCCAAATTACAAATCTGTCCTCTCTCAACAATCAGTCTTACAGTTAACACTTACAGGTCCTGCACTTATGAAACTCAAGTAGCATCAGTGTGTCACTACTGACAACAGAGGTCTTCCTTTAATTCCACACGGCTCATTCTCTGCTTGGCCAAATGACAACCTCACTATTAGAGGTTTTTTGTTTTTTTTTCAAAGAAGTATGTAACAGTATGAATACCAGAATCTGTCACTTAATTCCAGATACCTCAGTTTAGAGGCCTTGTTATTCTAGATTCCATCTTCACAGAAATAAGTAGCCCAGGAAGGCTGTTAAGTGCATACCATGTCTGTTTCCTTCCACAGACATTTCTACACCCAGTGTATACACAAACCAGAAGGCATGGAGGCATTTTAACTGACACTGTAAGTTACCTAGAATTAGGTGGGGTAAACCAAGTCCAACTACTGTTGTTAACTGCAGGAGCACAGGGAAAAAAGTAGACTGAAAGAAAGATTCTATCAACTTACAAAACTACTTGAACGTATGTGACCAATACAGCCTTGAGTGCCGGCAGACACTAGGATGTCTGTATGAGCTAGTTCTGGAAGTAGAAGCACACGTTGTTTGACTACCATTTTACAGAGCAGCACAGCGATAGTGACCTACTGAGGAAAACCTACTTTAGCAGGGAGGTTGGACTCAAAGGTCTCTTGAGGTCCCTTCCAATCCCTGCAATTGTCTCATAACACTTCCTTTTCCCCTTTACTGAATTGTGGAAGCTCAGTTGTTTTACAAATAATATGCTAAAAATCCATGAGATTCCATCTGATGAATCTGGCAAAAAGCATGTCATGGAAACGGATTAACAACGCGTTTCTATTAACCAGCTTCTTTTGAAGACTGTGCTAATTGATAGATAAATAAATAAGCAGGTAAAGGTCATTCAACCACTGTAGTTATCAAGGAAAAAAAAAAAAGAAAATGAACAGTCATTTAACGTCAAAGTAGTTCTCTCATGCAATAGAGGATGCTTGTGCTGAAATCTGGAGTCTGCACCCATTTCAAAACACAGTTGTAAGCATTATCTGCTAAAATCAAGACACAAAAAATAGAGAACATTATGAAATTATAAAATCTCTGAAGCACTTGCTCATACATCATAATGCAAAAAAATACAAAAACTATCAACTGACAGCAGAAGGAAAAAGAAAAAACTGAATCCCATGCTACCTGCCTCTTGAAGATAAACTTTCAAAAACTAAAACAGAACTTTAAAGCTGAAAGCAATATTCCAGTAGTATGTCATTTAAAGCTATGAGAACTGATACTGACAATACCATAATCAGTTACACAAAACATTTCTTACCCTCTTGATTGACACAAAAAAATTAATTCCTGCACTTAAGCTGTCAAAGTACAAACTTCAAGCACACATCAAGTCCAGATGAATACAAGTTTAGTATGGCAAGACTCAAACTCTTTAACACCTTGACAGATGCAGCAAACAAAGATGGAAATATGAAAAGACCCTTGATTTTCCAGATATGTTAAGGTAACAGCAAAGCTGACTTAGAAAATATTTCAGGTAGGATTCAGTAATGCAGTCCTAAAAAACAAAACTTCTTATTGCTAAACTTAAGCACATTCAATATGCAAATGTATAAATATGGTAATACCTTCATAGCGTGGATTTCTTCTATTAATCTCTCAACTCGTTTTTGGTTCTTTAGCTTCAAGTCTTCTGAACCCCTGCAAATGAAGTCTTTATTTAAAAAAACTGAGTTTTGTTCACTTTCTTATTAGAGAATGGTCAAACTAAGTATCTATCAACCTATCGTAAGAATGAGCACAATCACATCCCCTTGATGTGATAAACAGTGTGGTGAAGACTGGTTCAGCTGTACAATGTTTCTCCTGTTTTGAACAGAAGAAAAAAAACACTGAAGATTTAGCAAAATGATCAAAAAGACAAGCATTACTTGATTAAAAGAGAATGACTACAATTCCTACCACCAACACATAGGAGATATTTCAAATACAACTGCATTCTAAGATCTGCAGCATTTAAATATAGATGTTTACTATGCCCATACAATTTGCCAAGTTTATGGAAGAACAGTACATTCAATTTGCACTTCAAACACTGTAACAGATTTATCTTTATCTCCAGTGAGATAACACAAGTCGCTTTGGGCCAGTTATCTTCAAAAGTATAATCTTGAAAATGTTGCTTTAATAGTATTAACCCTAATTGTTAAAATAGCATAATTTGTATAAATATACATACTAAATAATATTTTTTGTTATACAAATTTGCAGAGAACTGCAGTGAGAAAATAATGGACAATTTGTGATCAAGAGCAGAAGAGCATAGAAGATCAAGTCTGATGGTTTTGGAAGTGCTGCAGAATGCCCTTTGTGGTGATTAACTTCCAAATAGTAAATCCTTTTAAAACACGTTTGCTCAGTTCTACTTCATGAAATTACTTTTCAGTTAATATTTTGGATCTATCTAAAATAAAGTAAAAATACAAGAAATAGTGTAAATATATCAGCGTGCCTTAAGTTTTCTATGTAATGTATGTTTACCCCTTGTCCCTGTTACTAAGAAGATAATCCAGTTACTATCTCATTTATTAAAACACAAACAAGAACAATGATGTTTAAAACTGACTTTTTCAACTTCAGTTTCCCGATGTGTCTGGTCAGCCTGCGAATGGTCAGGACTCTGGCTTTCTTCACATCTTTTCTCATCTTCACAACCTGTCAGAAAGAAGGAAGACAAAATGAAGCTCCTCTGTCTTGATGAATTTCCGTATAAAATACGTGTTACATTAACTTACATTTTAGAAATCAACAAAAGCCATTCTTGAAAATGGAGTGCATTCTGCTGATAACCAAATTCCAGTTGAAACAAATTGAGATTTCATTTAAAATCAAGCTGCTTTCACAAACATCTGATGAGGAACAACCAACAGTCTAAAAAAGCGTCTGAAGTCTAAACAGAAGACAGGACATTCCTAACTAGCCATATTTTAATATTATCCTTAGAGCCAGACTGAGCTACAGATTTGTAAAGACTCATCTTTTGCCTTCAGTTTATTTATTTTTGTCCTGGTAAAACAGTACTTTCGCATTAGTACATCTTATTTTCATTGTGAAACGTTTTAAAAGATCTAAGGAAAGATTCTTAAACTAAACACTAATTATTATTACAAAAAAAAAGCAACTTAAGATATGCAAATCTTTTTATGTATCAGATTTTTGTTAAATATAAACACATACAGAGGTATTCAAACAGATATTCAAAATCTATATACAGATATTCAATGTGCTACACTCAATTTCAACTTCCTACTCTACCCAGTTCCCTCTACCTCCCAAAATGTATTTTAATATTAAAGAAAACTTGACAGGGATGTTCTGGTCTTACTTCTCTCCCAAAAATAAGAGGAAAATAAATTGTTAGTAAAAAGGTGGTACTAACAGAAAAATCTTTGGAATCTTTTGGTTTAAAATTCCATCATGGGAAACCTTAGGAGAGAACACAGTCTTCACAACGGAGCACATTTTAGAGAGATAGATTCAACAACTACTTACAGTATTGCTAAATTAACTCTCAAATGTTATTTATTAAAATACATCAATATTAAGATTTTATATTTAAATTTACAAAATATGAAATATTTAAACAAAAACATCATTGTTCCTGACAAAAAGTCAAATTTATCTTAAGTTCATGCAATGCGGGTAAGGCTCAAAAGAAGCTGGCACCTCTTTCTCAAGTAAGTTCTTGACCTCAAATTTCTATATTGGATTATAATTTCTTAGAGACAACATGAAAACGACTGCATCTTGCCCAAATATCTAAGTTATCATCCAATCAGTTCTCCCAGGGAATATTAGCATTAGAAACCACAATCAAGCTCAACCACAAAACAAAGCAACAACAACAAAAAACTTCAAAGCTCACTGAGGAACATTTCACGTTACAACATGATGGAAAGCCTGAGACCAAAAAGGCAAGAAGTCATTACTTGTTTGAAAAAATGACATATTTTGCACACACCTTATTACATTTGTAGCTAGGTTACTTGTATAAGTAAGCATTTAAGCTTCATATTGTGCTTAGCAGTGATTCTACTGAAGGACTAATCTGTTGAAACAATTTCTAGGGACAGGACCCTTAAATTACAGGTTCCTCCTCTTGTCATACTGAAGGAAAAAAAGCAGTGCTTCTGCTGAAAGTAGGAGGGCAATTGTTCTGTGGTAGTTATTTGAAATTGCAGAGAGAAAAGGGAAAATATGTTGTTTGGTGACAGGCAAGAGGTAATTCCCTCTCGCGAGGCTCCATCTGCAGCATTCCGCTCAGGAGCCCTCACAAGAACAGAAACTCCTCCCATTAGAGGAGTCCCATTAAAACAAGAACTGGAACACTTCTGCTAAAAGGCACTGAAGGAGCTAGGGTTGTTTAGCCTTGAGAAGAGAAAGCTCCAGTAGAGACATGATTGCAGTGTTTCAATACCCAAAGGAAAAACAGAAGAAAGATGGGGATGAGCCTTACTACCAGAGCGAGCAGTGAAAGGACAAACTGTCATGGTTTTAAACTGTAAGAAGGAATATTCAGATTAGATGTTAGGAGGAAACTCTTAAGTCAGTGCGTGGTGAGTCACAGGAACCCTGCCAAATCTATGCTAGATAGCTGCACTTCGTAAGTCTCCGTGCACTGACAAAGAAATGTTTGACATTTGCTATCTTAGGGTGTAACCATTATTTTTTTCTAATTTGATATTGAGGGGAGTTATCTTTTTAAAGAATAATTCTCTGTAATAAAACTTCCTGTAAATGGAGGAAAGAAAATAAAGCATATTCTAGCTGAATATCTCTTAGATACCACATGTGTTCAAAAAGATGTAAACTGGGTACACCATTTCAGAGGGAAGGTGGTTTTTTGTTTGCTTTTTAAAGTATCTCTAAGCTACAAACTCATTTGAATTTGAAGAATTCATACAGTGACTTAACATGGTAGTTACTGCATACCCAAATACTAAGTATATTTAACTTTCTCTCCAAAATGTTTTGTAATTTATTTTTATAGAAATCTTAATGCAGACACAGCATGTTTCTGGGGCATAAATGAGCCAAGACCCTGCCTCTCTAGCTGCCAATAAAATCTCTGTAGACATATGACAGCAGGAATGAGGGAAGGTATTCACTCGTTGGCAGGCTAGGCACATCAATTTATGTAATCCACAGTCACTTCTTTCACACGGGACAGTATGCATCAACTCTGTTCTTGGAAGTACTCATGGAGTTCTCAAGAAAGCAGTCAGTTATTTGGAAGAGAAATGAAAAAGTCTTTGCTTCAGATATACAGTGTGCCTGTGGCTACCAGGACTCACTGAACCATCAGCTTCTTGCATCAAAAAGCAAGGCAGGCAAACAACTAAACAATGAAAAAGAAAATTAAAAAGTCAAAGAACCCCCAACACTCTTCAAACAGAAACAAGTAAACAAACAAAAAACAAACTGTGGTGACTTTTAAAAATTATAATAAACATTTACTCATAAAAAATAGTATTTTTTTGTAAGTAAGTAATAAAAGACAACAAAAAAGGATGAGGATTTGCACTGAAACTTGCAAAGGCTAAGCTATCAGACAGGGTCAGACTTACCAATGCTTTAGGGCACAAAGACAAGAATTTGTAATATACTTAAAGGCGACAGTAAGCTCAAAAAAATAATTATAGCCGCAGGCAAATCTCAAAGCAGACCTATCAATAGCAATATATTCCAGGATTCCTAGAAATTCAGGAAGCATGCTGTTGTAAGTGGAGGTAACCACTTAAAGGATTCTTTGCAATAAAAGTAGATGGGATGCCTTTTGTTTTGGAAGACATTTGGTTTTGCAGAAAAACATTACCTAAGAGGCAACTGCACTCTAATTATTAAATAGTAAGAAGAACTGATCATAGTTACCAAGAAATATTCCACAATCGTACTATAGATAATTTATAAATTTTTAAATCTATAAGAAATAATAGTGGAAATTAATTCACTTTCAAAAACAAGCCAATATAGTGAAGCACACTAGCCGAAAAGAATACAAGAATCTTTCAGAAGTAAAAACCTTAGCTTAGGAACTGCACCAAAAACTACATCCATTCTACATTATGCCTTTCTTAGATACCACAAGGAGAATTTCCATTACTATAAATCCTAAACAAAGATGAAATGCAAAAAAAAAAATACCATGTGTGTAGCTATTTCACAGAATAGACTTCCACTGCCCTCACAGTTTGCAACATAAACAAGTGTACACCAAAACAGGATGTATGTAGGTTGCTCCGAAAGTAATGCCTTCTATTTATTTCCATGGAAACTACAACAGACACAAGACGTACAATGACACACATAATGAAGGCATTACTTCTGGTACAGCCCTTGTACACCTGCCAGGTTCATATAAGCCTTTTCTTGCCATATGCAGAAAGCAGTTTCTTCTCTTTAAAGAGATTAAGGGAGACAGGATCATCAGGAAATTACTAGCCTGACAAGAACTGTGTAATCTTAGAATCATAAAATGTCCTGAGTTGGAATGGATGTTGAAGATATTCAGTTCCAACTCACCCTGCCATGCAGAATTGCCTCTCTCAAGATCAGGCTGCCCAGGGCTCATCCAACCTGTTCTTCATCACCTCTAGGTATGGGGCATCCACAGCTCTGGGCAGCCCATGCCAGTGACTCACCACTCAAAATCCTCTCCTATCATTTTACTTTTGCCAAATTAGTGCAATTTACTGTGGTGGATTATAACAGGAACTGTTCTTTTCAGTATAACATATATTAAAAGGATACTGGCCACACAGGCACGGGCTCCCAGTACTTGTAATGACAGTTACTGGGAAGAGCATGGATTCTTGTGGAGGCTATGTTAAGGAATATGGAAGGCAGAGAGGTGATTCAAGACAGCCAGGATGGCTTCACTGAGGGCAGACTGTGCCTGACCAATCCGACAGGTTTCTACAATGGAGCAACAGCATTGGTAGACAAAGGGAAAGTAACTGATGTCATCTAACTTGACTTACACAAAGCCTTTGATATGGTCCCAAACATGTCTTTGTCTCTAAATTGGAGAGAGATTTAGCAGATGGACTACCTGATGGAGAAGGAATTGTCTGGATAGTCATATCCAGAGATCTGTGGTCAATACATCTATGGGCAGGTGGAGGCTGGTGACAAGTCATGTCCATCTTGGGACTGGTGCTCTTCAGCATCTTTACCAATGACAGACAGTGGAATTGAGTGCACCCTCAGCAAGCCTGCTGACAACACTAAGCTGACTGGTGCAAGTTATATAATGGAAGGGATGCCATGAAGGGAGACCCGGACAAATTCAAGAAGTGAGTCCACAAGGAACTAGTGAGGTTCAACAAGGCCAAATGGAAGATGCTGCACCTGAGTCTGGGTGATCCCAAACATACATATGTACAGACTGGGCAATGTGTGGATTGAGAGCAGCTCTGTGGAGAAGGACATGAGGGTGCTGGTGAATTAAAAGCTCAGTGTAAGCTGGCAGCAAACACCTGCAGCCTGAAAATCTAACTCATAAAAAACATTCACAAAAGACTGTTTAATCATACCTTTGGTATAAAAATTTCCTTCTACTATTTTCTGCGAGAAAATAGTTTTGTTTGCATTATGGTATTTGAACCACTGTTACAAATCACTTAATTACAACTAACAAAAGTCTCAGAAGGAATGAATCTGTGCTAGATGTACTGGCAGGAGCTTTTGATCACACACAGTATCCTTTTTAAATTAATGGGATACAGTTAGTGCATATAATACAATACAAACCATGATTCTTGCTATTTTGAGGAAGTTATTTAAGAGTCTTCCACACAATTAACTGCTGTAAAAAAACCTTTTAAGCAAATTATCATGTTTCCTGAAAACGAGACAATTTTTAATTATTAATAATAACAGTAATTATAAAAGTTCCAAAAACCTACATGACTATGGGAAGGTCCTTAAGATCCATGATGGCAACAAAATCGCAATCAAGCAATGCAGACAAAATGACAGTACAGGCACATTTCACATTCAAATTTACACAATTAGTCAAAGATATTTGCATTCACATTTCTAAAACAGCAGCAGCAAGGTTCTCAAAGAAACTCTACATTAGAATAAAAAGTTACTTGGTCACTTCCAAAACTTGTTTTGAGGCCTTGACAGGCAACATGCCTCCAAATGACGCAAGTTTTCCATCCATTAGGAAAAAATCTAAGTGTGACTAAAGGTTTGTGGATGTATTGAGAAAGGTATGTGTCTGTTCCAAACTGTAGTATCAACTATGCTTCACACAACAACAACAAAAAACAACAAAATCCAAAACATTCTTAAAAAAATAAATAAATCAACAGACTAAGAGAAAAAATAAGCAATAATATTTTTATGCCCAAGCCTTCTTTAATATAAACTACTGAAAAATAATAGAATACTAGCTGTACAGAAGATCTAGAACTCAACTTTGCAGTTGGCTTCAGTTATCCAAAATGCTTAACAGCCAATAAACTGACGGCCATGTTTTTTTCCTCTGAGCTGTCTGAAGAATATTTTATTCCGATCAATGAATACCAGCAATGTTATACAAACACACAAACACTGAACCAAGACCTTCTTCCTCCCTCCTAAAACAACGATGTCTCTTCTGTATCAAGATCAGATTGAACGCCCAGGCACAACTACAAGAAATTTTCATTCACAGTTTGAAGATATTATTCCAATGCAATGTTCTGTAATTCTATACATAAACATCTGAATTCAGTTTGGAATACAAGGTCCACTATGTCTCTTCATAACAACTGTTTCAGCAAAACCAGATAAGCATGCTGGAAATGCTCTCCTGGTAGAAATCAAAAGTCCTCTGACATCACTTGATGCCTGAAAAAAAGAGGGTATTTTTGAGTTTGCTCCCATACTTGAGAATCTTCATGTGCTTGCAAGGCTAACAGGCTCTATCACAAAACCGTATCTGAGAGTGGAATGGCGACCATAAAAATTTAATGATCTACGTAGTAAACTCTGGCTCAGAAAGCCTATTTTATATATACGACGTATAGCTTTCAAGAAATTTTTATACACCTACAAAAACTGTGTCTAGTGAATGAACTGTTATAAATGAAATACGTACAAGCTGTACCTCAGTCCTGGCTGAGACCTTTCATAACAAAGGAATCTTAGCAGACTGAAATCGGGTTTTGTTCCATTAAGACCAGAATGACTCAAGAAGAAAGGAAAAAAAAAATCTTTAAATATGCTCAAAGGAATACAATAACTTCCTGACTGTACCAGATTACAACTGAAATCCCTGAAGTTTAAGTAGACCTGCTTATGTATACAAAAGAAAAAATTCATTAGAAACACAAGGAAAACATTTCTGAAGGTTGCTTAAGTTATGCATGCACAAAAGTCCCAAGAAGGAATCCAGCTTAAAAAAAAAAAAAAAAAAAACACAAAAAAACGCATGTTTTTAAGCTCAGTATTCAACATCTCTCCAGTACCTAGAAGAAAAACATGGAACTAAGTAATGTTTCAGTTTTCACAGAGCTTTATTTTCCTAGGAAAGGGCACACCAAAAGCATTGGTTTCATTTTTGTTACTTGGCAGTCTTCTAACCAAGAAATTACCATGGCAATGTAGTATTCTGGACGTCAAATTTTGGTGCTCTTTGGCAACAGTGAGTTCTCAAATTCAAAACACCTGCAGCTGGATCACATATTAGCCAGAATGAACAACAGTATATAATCTTCTGAGTGAATAATCTAAGTGAAAAAATGTTTTTGGAACTTCATTACAAATATTTCCCTCTATTATCTAGAATGTCAGCTTAAAATATCTAACAATTTTTCAGATTCTTAGGAAAAGTTATCAATTCCCAAATTTACTTTTTTTTTTTTTTAGTAAAAAAGATTCACTGTATTACAGTGTGAATTTTATGCATGTCAAAAAAACTGGAAATAGCCACTACTAGACTTACTGTAGCTTCACACATTTGCATTATAAAAGCGTGTGTAAATAGGGAGGTAAAACAGCATGAATAATCTATATGCATCTACAGGGCTCAGCTGTTTGGTTCCAAGATTGTTTCACACAAATATATACCCACAAAATAGATTCTAACCTCATGAAAAAAAAGAAAGCAAGTTCAATCTCCAGTCAGATCAGGTTGCTGTACTGGTTCACATCATGGTCACATGAATGCTTGTTAGTTCCAGGGCAAAAGAACAAGGTGGGAACACACAAATGGAGACACAGTGAGCTAGGAGACCACAAACCAGACTTTGATCAGTAAACTATCCTCTTATTTAATACCAGGATCAGATCCCAGCAGGGTAAGAGCTAAGGAACACACTGTTTCTTTTTGTTCCTATTTGCTTAATTTCTTCCCAGTATTAGTCCTGCCTTTATCATCTTTCGCTGCAGATAAACACATTTGCAGCAAGTGGACTGGATAGTACTGCAATATGTCTAAGCAAATGTGGATGAGGGAAGCTGTGACAACTTTTTCTGGATTGAAACAGGGCACCCTGCTACCTAAAGCTGGCAGAGGTACTGGAGGCACCTGCCTGCAGCCTTTCAGGATCCTGCCACGGGGTTCCCAAGAAGGGCTTAACAATGAATGAGAACAAGCAGACTGCATACCTAGGCAGGTTTTCACCTTTCTCACTGGCTAAGCTATGCACATACTCCCTGTGAATTACCATCAAACCCTTCCTCTATAGCCTGCCTATGCTGTTTCCCTCATACATTATCAACTGAAGCGCTGAAATGAGTCTTTCAGTATAAAATCCTTAAATACAAAAAAATATTTTCTTAATACATAAACACTTTTCCTCCTGCATGAAAGTAGTTGTAATTTCTACCATAATTTCTCCATATGAAAACCACAATGACTGTTCAGACTGCTAGTGTTTTCATCTAAAGGTTTTGAAAAGTGATTCAAAATATCTCAGATAGTTGAGAGGGAGTAAGACTAGACTAGAGTTACTTGCTTGCTGCCAAAGACCAAAATTTAATGGATTTACTACTTGAAACTCTGTCTCACTGTAAAGAATTGGGCTGAATACAGCACTTCAGAAAGCATGTGAGCTCTCAGTGCGCCTATCTGGCTAGAGGCTTTCCACACCTTAAATAAACAGCAGTAGCAAATGGTCAGATAAGAACTAAACATCCAAAGATGCCACATTAATTACACTGGGAAGGGAGTGGGGGTGGGGACAACTGATAAGTCTTACAAATCTGAGGGCTATGAGAAGGTGATTTGTAACCCTGCATTTAACTGATCAGCTGGACACAATTTTGAAAACCCACGGTAGGCATTATGCTAAAAGTATCTCCATGGAATGCTGCAAGGGGATGCGACCAAGGCAGTCAGTACACTAAGCTCAAATCACTGCATTTCTACAGTCAGGATTTCTTAATCAGACCAGAGAGCAGGCAAGAAACCAAATGGGACTTTCACATCTCCTTATGCTTTGATTTCGCAGGAAGACAGTAATAGAAGCTGCAATTACAACACAAGAATTATCAACATACACACACAAGAACAAATAAAGAAGAATGTATCCGTATCCTTTTACTCTTCAGTTAGTGAAGCTTTCAAAAGCAGATGAAGCATCATGAATCCCTAGGTTCTAAATAACCTGAAACACGCTAACAAAATCTATAAAACTTTTTTTTCAGTAATTATACAATTTGTGAACATTATCCAAACTCGGAATTCAAAAAAATTGTGGCAGAACTGGGTACAGAGTCTATTATACAAAAAAAGTCAGAAACACAGTAAGAGCATTCCCAGTATTAATAGCTGGGGAAGGAGGGGGGTATTGTTTTGTTGTTTTGCTTCTTCCTCCCTGATTTAAGACACACTTTAGTGTTCTTACTCTCTTTTCTTTCATTCTGGGAAATACAGGCACCTCTCTGAACAACCTGTACAAGCTTTTAGAACAGTAAGACAGAATAGAGAGAGATGAACTGACACCCATTCTCTGAAGTTATTCTATATTAACCTGAAAGGTGCTATTTTTAAAAAAGTTTTTGAAGTTCAAAAGGAGACTATGACTTCAAGCTGTGTTAAGTCAACAGGAGATCTAATAGTTACCAACTCCTCTGCAGTGAACCTTGAAACTAAAGCACCTGAATAGGCATCATCCTTCTTGCAAGCAAAGCAGCAGCAGAACAACCAGACCA
>JAOWBP010004700.1:58382723-58395360 GCA_028571105.1 Tragopan temminckii | reverse complement strand
GATGATATTACCTGATATAGCTTACTTTTCAGTCTTTTTGGAAGGACAGGAAGAATTATTTCTGTTAGGAACAGACAGTTAACTCTCTACACCAGTTAGCATTTTTTACTCCCTCAAAATAGTTGATAGAATTAATTTAATGATAAGACATTTTAGTAAACACATATATATTAGAAAGTCATGTAATTGAAATGTTTAACTTTGCTTGAAAAAAAACAAATTAAAGAAATATCTAACAATCTGTATTGTCCTGGATGTTTCTTCGTGACAAAACAAACTGAGGAAAAGGACAGGTGTAAGAAGTATAATGAATACAGAGCATAAGATACACCTGCCAGACACTGTTTAACAAATACGCCTTCAAGCAGTTAGTTCTTCATCAAGGAGCTGCCAGATTTAAGAGGTACTGCAACTGTCCCAGTGTAAGTCACAATTTCTAACTGCTCAGTAAAGCTCTTGCAAAATCTTTGCTCTGACATGACAACCACTCACACTATCCACCTATTTTAGGGATGGTATGTGTATTGTTCAGCCATTCATAAAGTCTCTCAAACATCCAGTGCTGGCTCCTTTGAGGCATTCTTATCTCCTGAAGCTTGCTGCTTACTTCTTCAGTCTCCAACTTTTCGACACCAAATACACTCATTTCCCTTCATGAGCTCTCTTGCCCCTCATGCTATTTCCTCCTCTGGCACACATTACCCAGCCACCATTTCTGACAGCTGGAATACCTTTAGTGCTGTCTCTGTAATGCTCACTGTAAAGGCTGTTGCATCTCTCTTAGAAATAACCAGAATGGTGGAAGGGAAATCACTTCAAGAGCAAGCAATCACCTTAACTGCCCTCTGCCTTATATCGTCTGGAATTCCTATTTTATCATGCAACTAAATTTAAGTTATGCTATCCTGTTCCTATGTTACTTATTTCCTTTGCAGCAGTCCTCTAGAGATTTTTGCCTCTGGATGAAATCCCTTATTCATTCCTTTGAACCATCTGCTACTCAAAACAGTTCCTACTAGCTTCTCATGCAACCAGTACATCCATTAGTGCATCAGCATATCTGTGCAAGACCTCAGACTTTTTCAGAGATCTTTTCACATCACTGCAAAGAGCCTTGGCACTTTCCAGAAGACACGAACATATCACCGCAGCAAAAATTCTGATGAACTGAATACCTCATGCATTTTGGAGGGTAAAAATATAATGGAAACTGTTCCCCTAGATGCTTAAGGATTTGGACATACACATCCAGCATTTAATGTAGCTTTATACCAGTTATACACTGCAGGTATTGCTTATGTTAAATCTCATTTCTCTGTCTGCCCATCAGCTTCAAGTAACTTTATGAAAGGGATGGATTTTCTTTGAACACTCTCATTCAAGACAAAATAAATGTTATTTCAATATTTTTAGTCTAAAAAGCTGTAAGAGCTATAGACACTAGAAGTAGTTTTGTTTTCCACCAGTCAGCTTTATATTGCTGGCTAGTTTTCACTTTCCATTGAAAGTATCAAGGTCAGAAACTAGAGAAGTGAGCTATGAACTCATGAGCTGCAGAACAAAAAGATGGGAAGTAATGAAGACAGAGAGAAATTTATAGCCACTTTAAAAGCATGTTGGGAGGCTTTTATTGGAAACTGTATTATTCTCATTTTTGAGTCAGAAATTGAGTAAGCCAAACCAGAAAATGGCACTCTGTTTCTTAAACAGCTTTACCCTTACCTGCACTTTAATACACAGTAGCCTAAAGATGGGAAATACGAAGTCCCTAACATGACATCCCTTGCCCTGAGCTTGTGGCTCCTGTTGGATCCTCACTTCT
Organism: Tragopan temminckii; assembly: GCA_028571105.1. NCBI lineage: Eukaryota > Metazoa > Chordata > Aves > Galliformes > Phasianidae > Tragopan > Tragopan temminckii. The sequence goes on along the minus strand of JAOWBP010004700.1, from coordinate 58,393,538 downwards.
GCTCCCAAACAGTACAATGCACTGTTGAGATTTCGTTCAATTTTAAAGACCTTCCAACCCAACTTCTCATCCTACCAAACTGCTATCCAATCATAACCTGGCAGTCGCCCAATTCAACTGCCGAGATCCACTTTATATCTGATGTTTGCTAGACTATAAACAAGTCTTCCAGCCTGTGAGAAACTAGCTTTCAACACAACTGAATGACTCCAACCAGACTTCCAGATGTCATACTCTAATTAGTGAATTAGTGGCCCTAGTTTATTTCTGGTCAGTATCAAGCTTACTGATGATTTAAATGAAAGTTCTGTATGAGCCATTACAGAAGTACTCTGCTGGACTCAGTTTTGGCCTGCATGCTCATTACAGAACAAAGACGAACAGACTATCTGCACTGTAAAGACATGCTAACTGATTTAAATTCTAAGTAAATTTTGAATACACATACACATTTCATTTGGTATTAAATGCACCATGAATAAACATTTACCATTGTGACCTACCTTTAGAAGAGAATAAGTAATGTACTTGTAACTTTTCATTAAAGCATAAGCACATTTTTAAATCCTTTTCTTAATATGATTTAAAGGGCAATCAAAGAGTCACTTAGCAGCTCATCGTTTTTGTGCCAAAAACCCTAACTGAAAAACTTTTCTTTTAATTGCACTGCTAACCTCCATTAGCACAAGATAAACTGAAAGGAATTGTATCACTGTTACACCAACCACCAATTCACAATGAATTCACAACTGATTACTATTCTTCTTCTAGCACACTCCCCCCTGCTCTAAAAATCTATTGGGAAAAAAAATCCAACACTGTAATATTCAACATCCTTTTACCCCATTTCAGTCTTTCTTCTTTTTCAGTCAGCAGCAAGTTTCATGCCTGATAATGCAGAGGTTGTAAAAAGACATCTGCAATGACAGCAGCAAGCAATTAAGCACATCTACTATAATAAAAAGCATTTCTAAAAAACCACAACATTTTAAGTATGCATATACACCTATATATTAAATCTGATAGCATACCGTGCACTGCAAGTATCTCACAGCTCCTTTCAAATACGAGTTAAAGTTTCCCATGACTGTGTTTGCATGTTTTTTTCATTACTGTACACCACCACACCAAGCAACCACAGATGTTTTATGAGAGCATCTTGCTAGCCTACGTGGCCTACCACACACACTTTATATAAACCACTTGTGCTATGAAAAAGTTTTCATTTCTGTTCTGAAGCACGATAGTTTGATAAGGGTTATACACAATCTTGCTAAAAAGCACAGTTTGCCATGTTTAATCGCTTCCGTAATCTGCTAAAAGAAAATCTGTGTCAATGGTTGATCAGAATTTGCTGTGTTTATTAGTGTAACTGATGATGTGGCAACTCTAGAAACTTTAGAAACAGCTGCTGGAACTATTCCTAGAAAAAATAAAGCCACAACTCCTCAGAATTCTATCTCACAGAGTATAAGTTTGGAAATTTCATAAGCTTTCAAAAGACCTTTTCCTTAGGACATTTACATGGTCTGTAAAAGAATGTCAGTAATTTAACACTTGAACTGTTTTAAACAGAATTCAAGCCCAATCTAGCACAGTTTTTTCTCCTTCAAGGAACTGCTGCACTTAGAATTATTTATTAGTAACAGAAGGAATGCAAGAATTTTTACATGCATTTCCATAGAGCTAAAATATGACTGCTGTCAAGTACTCCAGAGTTTAAAGAGAAAGCACTGTTAGCCTTCTAACTTTGCAGAGACTTAAAACTTACAGCAGAAGTAGTAATTTGCCAGCATATTGAGAAAAAAGTGATGGAATAGATTAGCTATTTGGTTTTGAATTGTGTAATTTCTTTTCGTCTTTTTTTTTTTTTTTTTTAATCGCTTGCAGCTTTTTTATATATTATCTTTCCAATAATGACATTAGATTGATTTCAGTGACATTTAAGAGACAGTATGATCATCTTCAATTACGTACTTAAGAATATGCATAAACCTGGAATTTGCAGATCTTGGCCATGCCAGAACTCTGCCAACAGCTTCAATTTCAGCCACAGAACATTCCAGGCACCTGTACTTTTCCTCATAGAATATTAAGTGTTTGCATTTAGATCAAGATTAATTTTGAAGTGATCAAACAAAAGCTGACTCTGGTTGTCCAAGAGAGATGTTCTGTCTGATACAACCTGACCATACCAGTAGGTCGCTCCAAACTCTGCCAGAACTGGTGTCCACCACCTGAAGAACAGGCTGGGTTTTGTAGCACTTACTGTCACTGAAAAACCAAAAACTGCAGGATGTGTTCACTGCAAAGGAGTCCAAGACAACCGCTTCTGCTTAAAGAGAGTGGCTTGACCTGCATGCTATACTAAGATGGTGCCGGAACAAACAAGGCTCATGAGCCAGAGACAAAATATTAAAATGGAACTCATCTGTAGAGCTGCAAGAATTTCTTCAGAGTAAATACTCCCGAGTTCCACTATTTCCTCTGAGGGAGCTCATGTATTCTATGTTAATTGTTGGATAAGCAGCCTCTGGAGCACAGCCAAGAACTTTTCCTAAGGCAGTACTCCCACTAGCTAACTTTATGGCCAGGCTCCCCCTAACACACATAGTCGACCTTCTTTCCTGGGCAGAAGCCTAGCATCTGTTATTATTTGTGATTAGTGCACTCTGCTGGTGATTGAGATCACAGGATTCAACTCATCTCAGACCGAGGAATAGGACACCACAGAGCAGTTTTCTCAACTACCATAATGTCTTTCTGACGACTAAGCTGTTACACAAAAATGCAGCACTTTCTTCATCAGACAGACACATGCCTTGAAAAAGAGCACAGTATTTTGAATTACCAGCAATAAGCCATCTCATAGGTCAGTCCAACACCAGACAACTAGTCAGATACCACAGCTCATGCTTCACTTCCCCTTTAGTCAGCTAAGTTGCACTAAAGGAGCTCCTAGATCCACCACACAGGCCAGAAGACAGCACACAAAATGGATCTTTGAGGGCAGCTATTTTATTTCAAAGAGAAGCTTGGATAACTGCGTTGGGCTGGCTGCCCAGTATTTTGGACTGCTTTAAATACCATAATGCCTAACAGCACTCAGTCACTGTTATTTTGAAAGTTTCAGTCTAGAATTCTTTTTTATCACTAGCAAGAAGGTCCAGGAATGTACTTTAAAGTATCACAACATTCCTTAGGTAACATTAGCTATTTGGACAAAATAAACTAAAAAACTGAATGCTCACATCAGTTTATTTGACAGTGAAAACTGACTTTAAAAAAAAAAAAAAAAAAAGCTGCAGGAAATACAACTCCTGAAAATTACACTTTGCTTTATTGATTAAAGGGCTGAAACTTGTTTTAAGAGTTCTTTTCCTGTGGGTAAGAGACCAAATTTTTTAGCCCCCTTAAGATATTCCTGTTCACATTTTCCAAAGATAAATATAGATTTTAAAAAAGCATAATAGTAAACTGATAAGATTCTTTCATGCTGGTTTGTAGCTACTCTTCAATGTACTCATTACCAAGATTAGACAGATCTAAGGGCTCCTCCAGCCCTTATGGCTCTTGGAACCTCTTTAGTGGTCATGCTACTACAGTGCTGGTTACTTTCAGTAAAACAGACACCTGTCAGACAACGCAACCGCACATCATACAATCATCCTATTTCGGTTTGCTGGTCGAATGCTCTCCCAATTGTTTATTTCACAGAAATGCCACAGCCTAAACAAAGCCACTCCACTGACAGTGAGCAGCCTGCTGCGCTGGAAGGGGCACAGCCCATCTCCTCCCACCCACTGCTCCCCTCCCAGCCATCCAGCCCCAGACCCATGCTGCAGATCTCTGCTAACTTCACCCAGCAGCAGCAAACTACTTCACAGCAAGAAGCATGCTCTGCTCAGAGGCAGGAAGGCAGGGGCAGGCAGGCCATGCAGCTGGAAGAGAGGAGCAAGGAGAGCGAGCAGCTTCCAGTCCTGAAGCAGCGAGTCCAGCAACCCTGACATCGGCCTGACACTGCACGCTTGGGGCACATCACGTGTTAAAGATGTCACACTGAACAGCAAAGCAATTCTCCACAGAGAGCCTCAAATTAAAGATTTCTCAATGTTAAGAGCTGTCCCAGTTACTATTGTTGAAAATGTGGAAAAAAAACCAACACAACAACAGTGAAATACTGAACTACTTGTCTCAAATGTCATCTAATGTCAGTGGAAACACGCAGAGGAAAATCACATGTGAGTGATGCAGCAGTCAAACACTGAAGACTGAAAGTAAGGAAGAGCTTAAGTAACAGCTTTAATAAATACCCTGGAGTAGTCTCAAACTACATTTTATCTGGAATGTCTCTGCAGAAATGGTGACTACTGAATGACAGAACTTCCTTTTCACTTGAGGCACATTTTAAATTGACATTTATGTGTAACGAAGATGATCACTGGCCTGGAGCATCTCCTGTCCAAGGAAAAGCTGAGAGACCTGGGGCTGTTCAGCTTGGAGAAGCAAAGGCTTAGAGAAGATCTGATCAATGATTATAAATGCCTAAAGTGCAGGTGGCAATTAGATGAGGCCAGACTCTCTTCAGTGATAGGTCAAGGAGTAACGGCCAAAAACTGGAACATAGGAAGTTCCACACAAACACGTGGAAGAACTTTCCTGTGAGTGATGGAGCACTGGAACAGGCTGCCAGAGAGGTTGTGGAGTCTCCTTCTACACAGATATTCAAGACCTGGCTGGACGCTGACTTGGGCAACCTTTTGTAGGGAACCTGTGTTATCAGAGGCTTGGACTTGATCATCTCTAGGGGTCCCTTCCAGAATAACAGAACCATGGGTTCTATATCAGCATGCTAGACTTACTTCATCAATAACAGAAATCCCTTACGTGCTAAGGACAAGCATGGATAAATAAATATTTTACACTTTATACACCTTACAAGAACAACCCATTTCTGGACCATGCTTCCTTCCAGTTGTGATAAATGATGCAAGTTTCATAGAACTACATATTTAGCACAAATGCAGTTTCAGACCTTCAGAAAGCATACTTCAGTCCTTTTTCACACGCTATAGTTACTTCCTGCAGCTACACTGCAAGACTCTACTCTGGTGCACACCAGCCTGAAGGCCTAGCCACATGCTCAGATTACCTTCCAGCCTAGATAACCCAGAAGTAGACAGCTGTAAAACAAAGAAGGATGAGAACCTTAGTGCTGCCACACAGAATTTCACAGCTCAAAGTTCTGGGATCCAAAAAACTGCTGAGTGGAATTCACCACTTTGAGTCTGAATGTTAGGTTTCTCCATGCAGAGTCTTTTTAATCTGCACTTCAGTTAGTAGACTGAAAGATTTGTGTGCATGCATATTACTGTCAGGATGGACTTCTATACTGACCCTGCCTTTAAGCAAAAAAGAAACACTTCAAACGGAGGATAAGCATTTATCTAGGCATCAGCTTTCGCTTTTAAAACAACACAGCTTTAAAAGTCAATTTATGTGACTCATAGGAACAACTCTGAATTCTGATAAGACAAATACACTTCACAAAATACAATGACTTATTAACATACAGCTTTGGCCCTTACAGCACTCGTGTATATTACAACTACACATATTAAATGCATTCACACAGAGATCATTTACACAAGCTCATGTGATTTCTGAGGCTTACTTCTGTGAAGTAGCTGTAACCAACAGTGAATTCCAAGAAGAGAAAAAAGGAGAGCAGAGCAATAACTGCATCTACAGACTGTGAAGAAATGAAAAAAGGCGCATCTGGCTTGGTTTCCATTCACAAGTGTCTGCTTCATACTCCCATGTACTTCTGATGAACAAAAATAATTCTTCACATGAAACGTGGTATCTCCCTTCAGGCTTGCCCTGTCTGTAGTTGTTGATGATGTGCTGCCACCTAGCACATGCTTCCAGAAAGTTTAGTTCATACACATTTTGTAGTACAGCAAGCTATTCTGTGGTACCTGAAAATCCTTGAAATGCTCTCTAAAATAAGAAACACACATCACACATTTTTAAGGATTCCTTCAGTGTGTATGCCTATAAAATTAAAGATGAGAATACAGTTATAGCCAAATGTAGACAAGCAAGGCAGAAAAACAACCATATGTATTTGATACATAAAAGTAACTCATCTTTTTATCTTGTTCAATTTATGCGTTTTTTTTTTTCTCTAAACAAACAAAAAGAAAGTGAAAAGCAGTAAAGAAACACTGTATTTTCCACTTCTTTCTCAAGAACTCTAATCGTCACATTTTTACTTCCCTTTAACTCTCCGCAACCTTTACTCTCTCTGTAATTCTCTGTCTCCTACTCTGCCTTGGGCATAGATTTCAAAATGCAACAGAAAAACAGAAATGGGATGTCTGAATCAGACACAGACACACATACACACACACACAAAAAAATCCCCACCTTTTCTCACACAAAATCACACTGCAATTATACAGTAATCACATTTAAATGTTTTCATTTTCATTCACAATTAGATTGAAAGAGCTGGGAGTTTGCTGTTCCATGGGTGCTCTATTTTCTATGTAAATGATACCTTTTAAAAGACTTCCAAGGTCTCCTCTCCAAATTCTCTGAAATTACCAACTTAACTCAAAGACTGTCAAAAAGAAAGGAGACACATTACAGTATTTTATTTGTTTCATTTCCCTGGATAAGATTTTCATAATATTAATATAGTTTCCTTCAAGATTCTCTGGTGATAAGGGAAAAAAATCACCAAGACACTTCCACATCTTACTTCTTGATAAACAAATGCCTGCGTTGTCCATTACGAGCACAAACTTGTTTTTTTTCTGTTTTGTGGTGTTTTCACTATGACAGTAATAGTGATCTCCTGTCACTGAATACACTGACCCTATTCCAACAGTGATTGCTCATTCCTCTCATACAGAAATAAACAAATATATCTTATTCATACAGCTTTTAACTATTCCAAAACAGTTTACAGGAATGCCATTTACACTGCAGAAGTTGTTTTTGGAGATTAATAACTATTTGCTCCTTTAAAAACCAGTAACAAACATACAACAAGAGTTAATGAAAATAAGAGTCAACATTATGAATGGTATCAACTGATGTTACCTGAAAAATGCAATTCTTGAGCTATTTGATCTTCCAGTTAACTGGTTAACAACAAACTGAATTCTACCATTCTAAAATCTTGTAGGAATCTACTATTTCATAGGCAACATAGTTTCTTATTTAATAGCAGAGCCTTTATGAAAATCAAAATTAGAAACATGTAAGTATAACAAAAGCAAGTCTATAAGGGTTTATAGAGTACTACTGTAAATCCAGATAAGATGAAACAATTTTTATTAGCCATTTAAATGTAACTTTCTTTCTGCAATAATTGCCATTATGTCTATTTGATACAGTCTAACGGGTGCACTGTATAAAACTGATTTTTACACACTAATATTACCCCTTCCCAAACTGGAAGCACATGCAAGAGAAATTTAGTTCTAATACAATTACTTGATTCACGCCCTCACACTACCATCCCACCTTTATCAAAGAAAGAGAAATATTTCTTCACAGCAAGACAAACTCTCAAAAAAGCTTCCCAGGAAGTTAAATACACAGAGGATTATCCTGGTGAATAAAATTTTATGACCACTTTCTGCAGCAGATAATACACTAGAGATGCTTTATGATAAGTTGCATAAATGAGAAAAAAAGTTAGGTCTATAGACAGCAGGTCTCCATCAGAAAGATGTGACTCTTTCTCTCCACCAGCTTGATCTGCTGTCCCTCTTACTGGGCTGATAGCAAGGATTTCAGCCAGCACTGCAGAATGTCTTAAATTGATGTGTTTTATATGGTGCCTAACTTTTTGTCTCTGGAACGTTCTGATGCAAGTTCACCCCTTCAGGAACCTCTCAGAGAACTAACTTCTGGTTTCTTCTTGCTATGGGGTGATAGCTGAGCTGTGAGAAATAAAAACATCACCAGTGTCTTTACTGAAACTGGTCCATCTTCTCTACACAAAGTACTAAAATCGTTTTCCTGAAGTAGGGTTTAGCCATTCCTCATTCAAGTACCATTTCTTACTCCAATCCTTCCCTCTTTAGTAACTGATGTCCTTCACTTAGAGCTTACAAAACTACCAACAAACTCCTGGCTTCAGTAAGGAATGAAATGCTCTTCTTTGGAATTTCTTTAGCATGCTTCAGTGTGAAGCTGCTTACATGTGATCTCATTTGGCAGTCACAAGAACCAAAGGCTTGTAATCAGCTAGATAGCTGCATTTGATATAACATTAAACTACACATTTTCTGATGAACAGGTTACCTCTCCCTAAATTCCTGAGTTGCAAATCACCCCCTCGGAGCTGTTATGCGCTTGGAACATAAGGCTTGCTTTTAACAAGTTTAGGAACAGTTAGATAAGCACCAACTCCAGTTCTCTTGCAGATGATGAATAGCGACTTTAATGAGTTACCCAGGCACAGTGCCCGTGCAGCAGAATCACCATGTCTAAAGGTGCGCAGCAGATAACTCCGGCTGTGCCAGGCTCATCACATGCAATGACTGACTAACAAAACCATGACCACAACGGAAACACACCACAATACAGCGCGGTACTCATTCCATAAAGCGTGAAAGCAACATTAAACCCGCTAAAAGAGAGGACAGGAGAGGCTCTGAGGCGTTGACTCGCCGCTCTCAGCTTCTCCACCTGCAGGGAAACGGGCCCGGCCCGGCTGAGCCGCGGTACGGCGCGGCGGAACAGGCGGCTGGGACACGCGGCGACGGGCGCGCGGAGGCACCGCCTCACAGCCGGCCCGGCCCTTCCCTTCCCTTTACGGCCCATCTCCGCCCTGTTCGCCCCCAGCCGCTCCGCGCCCCGCTCACCTCGTTGTTAAGGTTCAGCACCGGAGCCATGCTGCAGTCCCCACGCCTCTTCGCCGTCTCAGCGAAGCAAAACTACGCGCATGCGCTACTCGCTCCGCGACGAGGCCGCTCCAGGCTGAAGCTCTATGGTTGGAGCCGCTCTAGGCGGCATCTCGCAGGCCGCAGTCCTCCCGCCCCGCCTAGGCGCGCCGTTTCCGGTTGGCAACTTCCGGTCGCGCTTTCCGTCCGGACTCCACGTGCTGCGGGGGTGCTGCGGGTGGGCGGTGTGCTTCGTGGTGCGGCATTGAGGACGCCTTGCAGCGCTGGGTCTTATTTCCAAACGTGCGGGGTAGTGCATACGGCCTGTCCTTTCTTCCAACTCTCTGGATCTATTCCTGCTTTAATACATAATCTGGAGCAGTAACGCTGGTCCCCATCAGCGCACAGAACAGTGCTGTGTCTCAGGGCCTTCCTTCATGTACAGGAATACACGAATTCCTGTTTGTTTTCCCAATTGATCCCAAAAGGTCAGAGAATGTTCTCTCCCCCTCAGATCGGTACGATTTCTCCACCAATGCCCCATTTCCCCACAGTTTGCACACTGCTTTGGGTCCAGCAGGAGCGGAGCCCTCCATGGCCTCTTCCAGGCCCCCCCACCTCTTTCTGAGGGGATCTCTGGGTGCTCGGGCCCTGTTCTAGCGCAGCAATGGTAGCACCTACTGGTCTTCCTTATGATCTCTGTTCGTCAGTCAGCTTTCCCACACTGCTCACCTCTCTTCGTCCTGACATCCCTGTTACGCCTCCCTCATTATGGTTTGCCTTCCTCAGCCTGTGTCTTTCCCAACCCTTTTTCACTTTCCAAACTCTCATAATTACAAAAACGACTAACTTTATGTTTCAGTTTCAGCTCCTCCCCTCCAGAGGCTTTCAGTGCTAACACTGGGATTTCTGGTTTCCTTAGCTCTCTGTGATTGAGGGCTATCCTCACTTTCAACGCCCCAACCCCCTTTTGTAAGCAATGCTGTTTACAGCATCAGTCTCCAGCCCCGGCTCACTCTCTCTCTCTCCTAGCATTCTGCAGGGGTTGCTCTCATGCCAGTGCAGATAAACTCACTTTTCCTTTCACCCTTTTGCCTTTTTATGCTATTCCATTATTCGTACCCCCAATTACGCTTCCACAAACCCTCAATTATGCTTCACTATCCCATTAACAATTACCCTTTCTTATACCACCCAGTTTGTCCCATTCCCTTCCAAACGCATGAATCAAACAATACAGTTCTTTAGTTTCCACAAACACCCATGTTTATGGAACAATGAACATGAGCCCAAAGAGTTTATGATTAGAACTCACAGTTATATAAAAACTGGTCCTCTTACTTCATTTATGTTCCCGGTTTCTTATTCAGTGCTCCTGGTGGAAACATCCAAAGAATTCATCAGCACAGCATCTCTGATGAAACAGATTTTATTCACAATTGCAGTGGCACACAGAAAGAAGGATTACATCATTTGTGTCCCATTACCCGATGCTTCTCTCTTCCTCCCCTGGTTCCTCATTGGCTGAGTATTTCAGGTTCACAGTCTTCCCGACACTCAGCTGAGCATACAGATACTGGCTAGACATAAATTGTTAATTTATATAAATATATATATTTATAATATACATAATATATAAAATATATAATAATATCTAATTATGTATTATATATATTAAATGATATATATCATAAAAATATATAATATATATAGTATATAATATATATTTATAACAAACAAATATATAATATATATAATGTATAATATATGGTATATAACATAAATATATGTATATATATAGATATATATTATTATATAATATATATAATAAATATATAAAATATATATATTATAATATTATATATAATATAACATATTGCTAATTAATTGACTTCTAACACTTGCTTCC
>JAOWBP010004700.1:58349746-58376013 GCA_028571105.1 Tragopan temminckii | reverse complement strand
AGGGAGAGAAATATTAAATCCAGAATAATCCATCAATTTACTGTATACACGTGGCCTTGTTTTAAAATAAAAAAAGATCACTTGTCCTTCCAGGTATTTCTCTGCCACTTTACTGATAAAAAGATTTACAACAAAGCATTTTTATTCTTCTAAAGTACTTTTGGGAAAAGTAATTCCCTGAAATGAATCTATAACTTTAAAGAGTGAATCAGCCAATAGTGTGATGACTGCCTATTTGGGATTATTGCTAGTCTTGCTGCAGTTACACATGTGCTGAAGATTTAAAGACGTCTCAGGTGGTCTAAACCTCTTGCCACCCAGCCTGATTTTGGCTTTAATATACTATAAATAAATGCCAGAAGCCACACATTGTTATTAGGGAGTGCTGTGGTTACTTTTAGGACTGGCAGTAAGTCAGTGGAAATGATCTGTTAAACTGAAATAAATAAGACTGGTAGATTCTTTTTCTATTCTATAAGAAACAATTCTAAAATATTGCTTTTTAAGAACTAACTTCCTACAACTGTTGTATGGCTCTACAACTTACACTTCAATTTATTACAGAAGGTGTTCTTAAAGATGAAGCTAATTGAATACATGAGTACCATAAACGAGAACCAACAAGACCAAGTACGCCTTGAAGGTGAAAGCATTACATAATATAATTTGCATTGATTTTCAAATTATCGTATCTATTGCAAAGCACCTGTGCCAGAAACACACAGGTATTTTCAACAGGACCTCATAAAATTAACACTTTCAATTAATTAAAATTAATTAATTTGAGATATTTTTGGCTTTAAATGTGCCATAAGATGCTAAACACTATCTTTTTCTAATGAGAGTCAGTTCTGGAAACACCTGTACTAAAGAGCTCTGTGCTGATCTACTGTGAAAATTGGCAGAACACTCTCACATTTACAGAATAATACTGTGATGAAAATCTATCCAGTGAGTTCTTAATGCAATTTCTTCCAAATACTATGCAATTCATGCACCCTCATGTTGGCTTAACAAAATTGATATAAACAAAATACTGCAGCTGCGTTATTGGTAAAGTGAATGAAGTGGGATGATGGGAAGGCTAAGGACTTTGCTTGTCTGCAGAGAAATAACTGTGTTCATTCATTATTAATATTTAATATGTGTAGAAGATAAGGACTTAAGAGTCAAGGGTTAAAAGAGATATTGAAGGTTGTCCTGAGTAGCGGTGCCTTTGCTGATGGAACAATCCTTTCTGCCTTTTTTTGTTTCTGGTACAATAAAATAAACCAAATTATTTTCTCTTGAATGTAGGGGCTGATTTTGTTCATAACTTGCCTAAACCACAATGTGTAAAGTTGTCATGAGAATTTAGGAGGAGGAAGTAGTAAAGAGAAAGATGGATTCACACACTCCTAAGTTTATCTCTACCCAGAGGTATCTCTGTCCCTGGGGGTGCTCAAGACCAGGTTGGATGGGTCCTGGGCAGCCCAGTCTAGTATTAGATATGGAGGTTGGTGGCCCTGCCTGCAGCAGGGAGGTTGGAGTTGTTGATCCTTGAAGTCCCTTCCAACCCAAGCCATTCTATGGTTCTATGATTATCCACACTCTCCTCTCTGCCTTCATTGCTGCAGCCAGAGAAAAAATAAAGTTTCTTCTTAAATTCTACTGAGAATGTGAAAAATCTGAAGGACCACAAGACTATATTAAGCCTGTTGGTGCAGGTGACATAACAAGCACCTCAAAGATTCTGGATTTGTTGATAAGATCTATTGTCTCCTACTTCTTGAATCAACAGGAGGCTGAGGAGGACAAAGCTGTAACTTACTGATGTCTTCAGACAGTTGAGTGAATTCTATTTCCTGCTGACATGAATAGGACAGAAAAGCAGAGTAGCAGTACAATATGCCAGGACAGTATCAAACCTCTGAGCCCTGGACTGTTTGTTTGAACCCCTTTTAGAGATCTGCAAGTTTAAAATCTTTGTGACCATTTTCTAGGACAGTTGAAAATCTCTTTTGTCCTTGCTCCTATATTTTGTCATTCTTTTTTTTTTTTTTTTTTTTTTTTTTTTTTTTTTTTTTCCCCCAGGTATGATGGTAATGAGGTCTAAAAGGGAAAAACATAATGAAAACTTTAGTAGAAAATAAATCAGCAATATCTATATCTATATCTATATAGATTTCACTCTACAGTGAAATCTAAAAGGATGCTTCTTGCTATTATGTCACAGTCAGATCTCAGATTATGTGTGATACAAGGTTGGCTCGTAATCTAAATTTTCAGCTATATAGGATGAGGCGTAACAAAAAACATGGATTTGATTGTAGTGTTACAACAATTTTGCCTCAAATTATTCTTTATAGTAAAGTGTATTAAACTCAGTTTTTGTTAACAGAGCCTCCTTTAAATCCCAACTATAGACTTGTTATTTATTTCTTAACATGTTAAAAAGAAAAACCAAAACAAAACAGTGCTTTATTCACATGAATGAGCCCCACAATGGGCCATGAAGAGAAACAACATTGTGGCACCAGTCTCACTTCTTAACTCTTGCCAATTTATTTGTCTTGCATCTATTATATCCTTAGGATTCATCCTTGCACAGAAGATAAAAATGTTTCTCCTTGTAATCTTCAGGAGCAGCAGATGGTACTTGGAGAACAGAAGAATTTCATGTCTTTCTTTATGGCTACTGAGTTGATGCAGGAGACAAGGAAGGAGGTCAGTTCTATGGGAAATAAGGTTCAGCCCAATATCTTATGATAGTTATTCTCAAGACTGCCTTTTTGCTTTCATTGTATGCACTAAAGTAATGATCGGGGACCTTAGATTTATGCTTCAGCATAGGAAAAAATAAGCAATGCCAAGGCCATATTCAGAGTTTTCTGATACACTTCTATCTTTGTTATATAGCAGTTGATGAAATAGTACTTGGTTGAGTAAGTTTTCCCATTTTCTGTTTCTTACTTCTACGTTTACATTAAATATTGCTCAGTGAAAAATATTAGGTATATGACAGATGGCTGAAGTTTAATTTGTTGTCTCTTAACTGAAAAAAATGGCTTGGGTACAGTATTAAAAAGGATTTAGTTGTTGCATCTGCATGTACCGTTTACTTTTTCCTGATATTACTGCTGTGTGAACAACCACTTGTTTGGTAGTGTAGAATGTCAGTCAGTAACCGGACGAAAGAGAGTGAAGAATGGTTGGGAATTTTCAGTGTAACTCCTTTGTGGTATAAATACGAAATATATTGGTGCACAAATCTTTAAATTCTCCCATGACCTTGTCTAGGTTTCTTGGAGTTATACAAATGCAGAGGTAAATTGGTTTTAAAAAATCCTTGTATTTATTTTGAGAGGAATTAGTATAAGGTCTTAATCTACCATTTTTATTTTTTTTCCTCTGAACTTTAGGGTTCCATGCAAAGCATGGAATCGATGGTGTTCATCCTTACTGTACCTGTAGCATAAGGGGAGAATGCAAAAGTTGCTTGAGAGAAATGAGAAGTAATTATACACATTATCTAGATCTTTAGCACAAACTCCAGCTTCAACAGATAGAGTCTTTTCTTGCTACACTTTAATGGAGTTTGCTATTCAGACTTCATAGATTTTTTTATTTTTTTTATTTTTATTTTTGTGTTTGCTTTTGCTTAGAGTAAATTGCAGTCTCACTAAATCATTAAGGCTACATCCCATAGCCACAATATTATTGACTTTGTTTTAACAAGGAGAAAACACTAATTTTATAATATGGTCTGATGATTTGTCATTGCTTTTCTGATAGTACAATTACCTTCAGGAGAATTATTTTGATCACTGGATGATATGGTAGGTAAAGTTAAAACTTCGTATCTTTTACTTATAGTTCAGCTCAAAGAAGTCTGAGGGAAGGGGCCCTTTTCCTACCTCTTGGAAAAGGTCAGAAATACAGTGTTTCTAAAATAGCAGTAAAAAAACTTACGTACCAGGTAACTCATTACAGCGTGTGATGAAGTTACTGCACAATGGATTTTATTTCATGCAATAGACTATGAAACATATACCAATAAAAAAGAGCTCTACTCTGTGAGGTGAAGTTAATATTTCACTGCTGGTAAGGCACTCTTGCAAAATGCAAGAGTTCAGATATTACCACACAGAATTTAATATGCATTGGTGATCTTCAAACAATGGTGATACTGTCTACTAGAGTTTCTGCTGTGAGCTCCTACAAAGCTCATTGACCTTTCATGCAGCATGTCGTATAAATCAGCAAGGTTTAAATAGTACTGCCCTCTTGAACACCTGCTTATCTGTCTTGAGAAAATTCTGTAGTGTTTTAAATGTCATTTTTGACATTGGAGGTAATGCCTACTTCAGAAGTACTTGGAAGAGCCATTAAAGTTAAGAGTCTATCAGCATTTCCATTTATAAAACTTGATTTCTGGGGGTTTATAACTCAGCCACTTAAAAATGCATTTGACTGAAACCTAGGATATGAATCAGTGTTTGTTATTTTTTTAATACTGGACAAATTGTTTCAGGTGGTCTTCTATTTGTGGGAGGAAAAAAGAGGAAGATTGCAGATATAAATATTTTTCTTTACAGAGCATTTTTTTTTTCTCATAGGCAGTGGGCTTTGAATGTAGATATTTTATTTCCATACAAAATTTTATTTCCATACAAAATTTCTATGTGAAAGATCTTGTGATGGTATATGAATTAGTAGCTTGTGGTCATCATATCCTGTATATGTATCCTTAATGAGCACGTAACTTTTTTTTTTTTCAAAGATCTTATTAAGACTTTTTAAAAATTATTTTTTATTTTTACAAATGGCATTATCTCAACACTTCATGAATGGGAAACTTCTAAGTTGGGGTTTATAATGATTTTATTGTCACTTGTTTTCTTGAAGGTCTAAAACGCTACATCTTTTACCTTCTAAGTACATCAGTGACTTGATGTCTTATCCCATTTTCTTCTTGGTAGGGGAAGCAAGGGTGTTATTTCAAACATACTTACAAGCTGGCACTTGTTGAAAACACCAGACCTGAATTACCTTTGGAAAATTAATCAACAGAATTTAATAAAGAGAAACAAAACCAGAAGAAGTTGTCCTAAGTGCTCTTATGAAGAATTATAAATCTCCAGATTTCTCAGCCATAGCAAAATGCAATCAAGAAAGAATTTTGTGCTGAGATGCTGATACGCATTCCAGACTGCATAGTTAAAGCAGCACTCAAAATTAACCTGCAGACACATTGGCAGTGATAAATGTAAAGTACTCTCAGCAGAAAACACAGCTAGGTAAGTAGATTGTTGCACTGTGTGCCGTTTTCAGTATCAGAATACTGGTCTGTTTGAGGAGCATGACAAGAAGTCATAGAATGTGGATATCTCAGCTGAAGTTTTAGGGAATTATTGCTTTTCCTATTTTTTGGTAAAAACTTGTACTCCTACTTTATGATTATATGTTCCTTAATATGACACACTGACATTTAAATTACACTTCTGTGCAGGAATGAGAAGTTATCCTTTATTCTATTTGCTGAATGCTCCTGTAGTGATTTGATGTTTTCTTTCTCTTTCATTTGTTCTTTCAATCTGGATTTAAAGTAAATGTTTATTCTTGGTTTATGAAGCTGGATTATGTGAAGGCTACTTCAAGTATTCTGCACTGTACTGGAGAAGAACACAGGAATGTGAAGGGGAAATGACTTTAAAGTGGTCGGAATTTCTATTTATTTAAATTCAGCCAGCTGGCTTCAGAGTTGTAACTCAGTTTTGCCTTGTTTTAGATTCCCTTGAACATATCCATATATTTCAAAATCAGAGGAAGAGGCTTCAAAATGTGTCGGGGCTGGTATGGCTAAGTGTAGGAAGTTTTTGGTGGACAGGAACCGAAGCAGTCACCAGGGTAGATAGAAACATGTTCTGGGTGGACGAAGACGTTTCATTCTCTGCTTTGCTCAGCATTAGAGGACTGACATACATCTCTGTGGTGCTAGATCTGCACATTCACACTTCATATTTATCTCTGGGTAGTGCTGAGCTAAATTGTGCATAATAGAAATATGCCTTATTTGTTTAATGGAAAGTTTTGCTTCTATTTCTTCAGTTTACAGAAGCTCGTCTATTTTGTCAGAGGTAACTCTGCAGTTGTAGCCTTTTACACAAAACAGAAAATAGAATCTCTTCCTCACTGGGTAGAAACTGTGTCTGTTTTCCTGTATTGTTCCTAAACTATTGACAGTCCAACTGAAATCACCTCTTTCTCATCCACCTGTTGTATTTATCTGTTGTGCTATTGTATCATGCATTCATTTCAGAATTTAGCAGGGCAATAGAATAGCAGCACCCAGTTCTCTGCTTACCTCCCATATCTCAGAGATCTGTCACTTTACAGAGACTGTATCTGTATGTCACATGCTGTTTCTGCTCTGCACAGTCTAGATTAGCTTGAACAGAAAATGTATGGTTGCTCCTTGGTTAGGGAGATGAACTAAATGACCTTCAGAAAGCTGCCTAGTCTTTCAGCATTGTGAACACCTTGGTTGTCTGTGAAAGGATGTATAAAAAATGAGACTCAGATGAAAGGAAAGCACACTGACAACACAGTGCTACTTCTCTATTGGCTTGCAGTTGGGACTTATAGCTGTATTCCTCAGCTAACTGCTTAGTGATACAGAAGCTTTATTTATTTCCAAAAAATGAAATCTTTTACTATCATTCATTTTTAAATGAAATCAGAAGAGCAAACAGTATGAATGACCTGTAATAAATAGTATGATGAACACGTAAGCGACATTAGGTTGATTTGCCATGATTGAATGAAGCTAATGTGGTTGTTGGGTAACAGCAGAGTTAAAAATTTGGGATAGATGGACCATAGGGTTTCACAGATTTATGACTAATGCAGTTTTACTTTTGGAGTACTTTTTCTACTCTTGGACTGCCTGTACTTAATCAAATTTACAGCCTTCTGAGTAATGTGTGTAGGGAAAATGTCTTCTGTGAAATAGTAAAAGTACGTAAATAGGCAACTAGTAATTTATACTAGAAAAGATTTAGATGGTTGCTCCTAACAAACATACTTACAGCTGGGATTACAGGCTTAGCGAAAGGTGAACACCTAAATAAATATATGAAGTCTACAATGTTTACAGCTGTGATACTACAGCTAGTATTGGAACAATGTCCCAGACAGAATGTGTCATAAATTCTTCAAATTACACTAAGCGGAAAGAAAACAGTGACTGCCATTATGTGTAGTTGCTTCATAGCTCTTCATCCTTGAAGGAAAGGAAGGGAAAGGAAAAAAAAAAAAGTCCTAGTTAGAAATTTGGTCGTTATCTGAATATTATAGTTGTTGTTCTCATTCCTAACCAGTGAGATTTTCTTCCCAATAGTCAGAAAAGGTGACTCATGACATGTTCCATGTCTACACCTCTAAACTCCTAATCATCTTTAGTTATTCTGATTTTCTGTTTAGCCATTAGGCAGTGAAGTCTGCTTGGCTGAGGTGGCCCACTTTCTACCAGAGGCCTGGAAGAGAAACTCTGATTATCCAGTGTATGTGCCAGACTGGAATGTTTGCAGTCATAGTGGATTCCTTGTGGTAAGACCACAGTGCATGGTGGCTGTAAGACTTGTCTGAAAAAGTCAACAATAGAAACAATAGAAACAATCTCTCTTTCCAGTGATTGGTAGCCAGGGATGCCAAAGTTTCTGACAGGCAAATATATAGAGCTCTGAGGTATTTTCACCCAAGTTATTGAAAAAGGTGGTGCCTGCTTACCTCTTTTGTAAACATTGGTGATGGAGATCCACAAGTTTGGCATGAAAAGCAGCCAAAGTAGGAAGTCTTTCAGCAGTCCAGTTTTGCTTTAAGGTTGCATGAGCAAGCAGGTAACCTTTCAGCACAGTATTTTGTCAACCGCAGGGACCAAAATGATACCTTTAGCTTTACTAACTGTGAGAACAATGTAGACGTTAACACCCCTCAGTATGCTAATTTACTCTTAGAAAAAACTTGCTAAATATATATTACTGTAGTACTCAACTCTCCATCCAAACCATGTTAAATGTCACCCCAGGCAGGGAAACAGATAAAGTTTAGGGTACAACAGGAAATATCGTGAGGAGAAAATGGGAGCAAAGCAGAGACAAGAGAGATGTGGGGAAGATAATGAAAAGGAGACTGAAGGAGACAAGAGAAATGAGATGAGAAGTTACACTCCTCTTCCTTCACCTTTGTTGGTAAGCATTGCGCCTCACCTCTTGGTGAAAAAGATTAAGGATAGCAAGTGTTTTGCTAGCATTAATATATTATCATATATTAATGTTACTGCAATTACTACATTTATCAACGACTATCCCAGTCTCTTATATCTGTTGCTTCAATAAATCATCTACCCTTTATTTGTGATTGTGTCCAATGGAATTCCTGAGGGAACTCTGGCAGGCAAAATCAAAACCACACTCCTAACGTGACGGGGAAGTACAAATTTAGCTATCTGTAATTATCATTTTCTGTTTGCGTATTACAGAAAACAAGACGACCAGAAATAATAATAATAAATGCTCTGTCATTGTCTGTCTTGGAAAAGATTTTTTCTGCAGCACTGGAAGGGAATGGACCCAGCAGTAGTGGCCAATTAAGCTGATACATTGATTAAAAATATCCAACAACCTCTCCCATAACATACTCTGAGCTATTGTGTTTTTTCAGCAGCCTTGACTCATGTTTCTGTCTTCAGCGCTGCAGTGATTTTAGGGTAGCAATAGGGAACCATTGCCTAAAAGTAATGCTCTTTTAGCTAGCCAGTAAACAGTGCACTGCACCTATGTGTCATCAGTGCCAAGCCATCAGTGCTGTACCTCTTTTCACTACAGCACTCTGGTGAAGTCACCTAGGCAGTTCTGGCCTGACTGATCTGTGGAACCTGCCCAGGATCTGCTTGTGTGGAGATGCACCTTTGAAAACTGTGCATATGATCTAGTGCTTAGTCCTTAGCCCTGCTCACTGTGGTATTCCTGATTCAGGTGCCTTATACTTTTCCTGCCTGCTGATTCTTTTTCTGATTCCTAAGTATAAGGTGAATGTTTAGACTCAGAAGTGGAGCAAGTCCATTTTTATCTGTCTCAAATCACTGAACTGCCATCCAAAACAGATCTATTTTTTCGTAGTTCTTTTGCCTGAAATTGGAGCCTAAAAATGCCTTTAATATCTATTTAGCATCTAGCTGCTCTGGATAAATTCCTGCTTGTCTACCATAAGGAATAATCTCATTTCAGTTCAGAAACTTATTTACTAGCTAACATTTACCCTCATTTTCAGAAACAGTAGGAGCAGTCACAAATTGAAGTCTAAGGAGGCTATTCAAAAATGAGGGAACGGTGTTATTTGTATTTTCTCTGTTCATCATAAAACTGGAAACTCTGTAAGTCAACACTTTAAAAAAAAAAGCACCCTCTTTGGAATGATAATGTGTTCAGCAGCAACTCAGGAAAGGTGCAAGTGAGAATGTACCAGATGGTAGTAGTTGCTGAATAGTGAATTGAGAATTTACTCCATTGTATGCATATGTATTCTCAGGTCATTCTATCATTTTCTGAATTATGGAGGAAATGACTGATGTTTCCCCAGACTAAGAACATGGAATAGTCATTACATCATCTAATTTTCAGAGTGCAAAGTACTTTATAAAAACAAATTTGCCCATGGGAGACTTCCATTTTACATAACACTTGTAAAGAGTTTTCCAGTTACTTTTAGAGAAATACCATCTCTTCCTTTCTTCCCCTTCTCCTTTCTCTTCCTCTTGCACTGCCCCTTCCCCTTCCCTTCAGCAGTTTGTGAATGTGTTCTCATGTTCTTATAAATGCTAACACAGATTGTTCAACTTTGTACTTCTAGGTTTCATGTCAAGAAGAGATGATGTGCAAAATTCTGACTGCAAGTAAGACTGATTTTTTTCTTGAAATGGAGGTTTGCCTTCAAATGCAGAATCAGATTTGAGGACTTCTTATATAAGAAGATATCTGTTGTAGCAGGAGTGGTAGAATGAGAATTATAACTTTTAGAAAATATGCTTGTTTAACTGGGTGTAATATACTGTAGGTCTGGATGAATGAAGAGTTCTGTACCTTCAGTGTCTTTCCAACATAATTTTGCTTAAAGCAGACTTTGAATCTGGAAGGTCTCTGTGGGAGTTGCATTCTTCCAAAGATTACGTTTAGCCCCTCTCAACACCAGTCATCTATTAACTTATTAATAGCTTTTAACATCCTCATTCTGAACCATTGTCTGTTCAGTCACTGTTGTGCCTTTACTAAAGGCTACCAGATATTGATTGCACAGTTCAGAGGAACTGAGCAGTATGGATTACAGTCCATTACTCTGGGTACCAAGTGAGCTCATTACTCATTGTATTTGAACAGAGACTCTTATTTATTATGCATTCTTAAATGCTATAATAAGGAACTTAAAATTACAATCAAGATCTTGTTCTTCTAAAATTGAAGGAGTGCTGGTTGTAACTTGGTAAATAGTGCCTTGGAATGCACTTAGACACTATTTCTTCATTTGGCTTGGTTGGCAAAGTCAGGAGCACGTGTGCTTCTCTGTTTCTTTTGCTTGTTTTCCAGACTACAAAATACAATTACAGAAATATATCAGACATCATATTACACCGTTAGGTCATGTGTTGAACACGTTGCAAAACCACACTAGGATACAGCTGACTCTGACCATGCCTGGCGCATTCATATCAGCTCTGCTGGAACTGCTGTGCTGACAGGTGCTGAGGAACACAAGGATGAAAACTGTAAGAAGCAGTTTCTCCCCTTCATTAGCTCTCTAAGTTTGGAAAAATATCTGAAAAGTTGAACGTGCATTGTGTGGGGTGCTTGATACAAGTCTTACCGTTTTACTTTTTCCTTTCAAAGCATAATTTTTCTTCCAGTCAATTAATTAACATAAATAGCAAAGATCTGATCTTATATGTATCTAAATTCTCAGGGACTTTAGAATGGAGTAGAGATGAAACTGCAGCAAGAAAAATAATTCTGAGGGTGCCCCTGGTCTATTAGTTGAGATGCTGTCATTGCAGCTTACCTGGCCTCTAGGTACAGTGTGAATGGGATGATTTTGCAAGCTGAGGAGGATCAGGTATCTGTTTAGTTTGGACACATATATGCACGCTGAGGTTTACTGATGACTATCAGAAAAGTAAGTCATTACTGGATAGAACTGAATAGAAGAGTCTCCGTCGTGTGGTGTCCTTTAAGTCTTAATTCAGTGATGTTCTTTATTCAACAAAATAAAGTTTTGTATTTCTAGCTTCTATTAAAATTTAGTGTAAAAATATATTTTCTTAAAATAATTTCCTTATTAATCAAAAGCTACAGAAAACGAAGTGGAAAAAAATTACTCCTTTTATCTAAGTCTAAACATTGTTTTGCGTTTACCACTTAATCGCCTAATTTTTTTGGCAATGGAGACTTTGTTAACATTTAATATTTAATTAAGTATTTGTTTTGGCTGTTACCATTTCTGTTATATGGAGGAATTGCTTAGAGCTTTTTAAAGCTTGCTTTTCAAGTCTAGCTTTTTTTTTCTTTCTTTGTTTCCTTTTTTTTTTTTTTTTTTCCTGGAGATCAGTACTATTGTGAGAATTTCAGAATTTCCAAAATTGTATGAGATGACCTCTTCTCATGCTCCAGCAAATATAAAATTCGCAGATCTTATTGCTTAAATTATGTTTGTCAAACTGTCAGTTCATACAAACCTGGACACAGTACAGACATCTTACGCGTGAACAGCTGACAGTCTGCCAGCCAGTTATCATGAGCTTTTAGCACTGCAGTGTACTTACACACAGGAAGGAAATTTAATACACAGAGCTTGACATTTCTTACAACTTAGTGCATCTGGTACACTCTGTGTGTATATGTATTTTTATCTTCCCCTGGGAATTAGGATTTAAAAGATTGCTTTGCCATGTATTAAAGGAAAACACACATCATTCTTGTGTAAGGAAACCTTTTGTGTTCAAAGGCTTTATTAGTTACAGACAGCTCTGAGCAGTATGAAAACTGAAGGATATATGGGAGTCATTCTTTTGGAACGGTTGCAAATGATTACCGCATGTTTATCTGAAATAACCTGGCTCTGCTTTTTCCCTGCCTTTGTTTACTTTCAAATTTAGTGGACTTGTTTGCAGAAAGTCTTTGAATCAGCTGTGCTGAAAATATGGGTCTAGTATTTCCACCCTTGTTCACGTGAAAAATATTTGTTGAGGTGATTAAGCTCTGTGAAATAATAACTGTGGGAATAGAGGTTGCCACGTTACGTCTGATCTGATCAGGGTTGCAAATTTTTTTTTTCCTTCCAGCTGTGTATTTTGTTAGAAGATCAAACAAAGCCATACAAATGATGGTAATGTACTATACAGGAGTGTGTGTCAATATTTCTATCATTGTGGTACAAGTATCACGAGCCAGAGAGACAGCTGTTTTCTCCCTACTATGAAGACATAGATGCATATTAAGCTGTGGTTTCTGGCTGCCTTTCAGAACAATAAGAAACTGCACACCTGTCAGCTCTTGGCAAGCAGAAATAGTAAAATTACCAACTTTGTTTCTACAGCATTCTCTTACCGACAAACACCATTGGCTTCATTTTTCTCCCCATCCCTTCTCAAAAGGCTTAGATTTCTCCCTAGAGGCACAGAAGAATTAAATAGCTTCACTATTGCTTCTCATAAATGGCTTACTTTTTAAAAAGGGTACGTTTTTATGCTGGTCTTGCTTTATTACTACATTTCTTCTTGAACATTTTTTTTTTTGGCCAATCAGTATATTGCATCTGTAAGCCTTTATGTCGCGCAACACTCATCTTTCCTAAAGGCAATCCAAAAACCCTGTGAGCTAATGGCTCATTTAGTGATAAATTTGTCAAATAATTTTTTTCTTTTTTTCTTTTTTCTTTTTTTTCCTGGTAGTACAGTGTAGGTAATACCCATATGAATGACTCCCTCTCATATGTGGCTTGGTGGAGGATTTGTTTTGAGAAGTACAATGCAGACCTCAGCAGCCAAGTTTCGCTCTTGCTTGTCAAGCTTTTGATCATGGTATTCAGATTTAAATACAAAGATGTGAATTGGTATAAGAAAGAAAATCTCTTTCAGAGTCCTTAAGGGGCTGCAATAGTCAGGCTCCTAATGTGGACTTAAGGGCTGACTTCAGTCTTGGCTTGGGGTCTCTAGGACTTGTGGTTTTAGCTAAATCATTAATGCTGTAGAAATGCTATTAGTCTTCATATTGTTTTGAAGTAGGTTTTTTCTATTTTCTTTTTTTCCCCACTTGATATGTTAATAATAAAAAGAAGCCGAAGAGAAAGATGGTTAAAGATGTTTTACAATACAATTGAAAAATTCTCTACATTATTCCTGCCTCCATTCCCCCTATCTTCCCAGCTCTGCACCTCCCTCCCGCTGCCCCCAGGTTAAAAGTACAAATCATGAATTCCTCAGTAAGTCTTTTACAAGGAATGTTGAAATCTTTGAAGACTTTAATCAGAAATGATCTGTCAGAGATCTAGAAGAATGGAATCTAACTGAACTTTAACTACTTTATCCTACTTAAGCCAGAACAGAACTGCTGAGCTGAGCAATTTAAGATTCCCACAGCTGCACTAGCTATGTTTTTGTTCATGGTACTAAATTGTTTCCCTGAGCCTGAAAAGGGTTATAAAAACTACAATCAATTTAGTTTCTGGGGCATTGTGTTTTGAATACCGTTTAATAGGGTGTGACAAAAACACATAATTTCTCCACATGTTCCTCCATTGCAAGCAGATTTTACTTGGTACTAGGCATTGCACCAAATGTTCTGGACAGCAAAGAAAGCATTGGAATTGGAAATAGAAAAACAGTATCAGACAGCTAGAATGCCCAGGGCATGACAAGAATCTTAAGTGCAAGAGATGAGCACAAAGGAATTTTTATCATCCATTTGCTCATCAGCTCCACATTTGCTATGGATAGAAATCATTAGATTTGTTTAACGTAGGGGAAAAGAATAGATTCAAAAACTGGAAACATGAGTGAACCTAATTGGACAGGAATATATTTAATGTTAATATTAATAAGCAGAGATGGCTGAATATCATGAACAGCTGTGGGCAGAAGGAGGAGGAGGATTCTTGCTGCCTTCCAGTGAATTGAATCACTCAGCCTGCTTTCTCAGCTTAATACACCCACAGTGTTTTAGTTACATGAATAACCACGTTTATTTTAATAATGCTTCTTGGTGGGAAGGATAGGTTGATTTCCTTACCTTTACTAATACTCTTAATCTGTTTATGTACCATATCTTCTTACAGTGCTAGGATTTCAGGTTGTGTTTTGTATTCACAGTGTATCTTAAACTAGTCTGTCTTCATCAGGAATTGTGACTAAACATGTTCAAGTAAGTTGTATGATTAGTAAAATAAAAATACAAATAAAATTCTACCTTTGCTTTCAGATAGGCACTGGCAGGTAGTAACTCTGGCAAAGCAAGGAGAGACATTTCTGAACAGTGATGTGAAGAAAAATACCTTGTCCCATGATACCTTGTACCTAACACTGTATTTTAGTGGTTTTGTAATTGTGTGTAGAGCTACACTGTAGAACATGAATACTGCACATTAAAAAAAATGCTGTTGCTATTTCTGACAGTGGGTGAGCTTAATTTTCTTTGCTAGGTGTTTTATTATCTCTTAATTTATATTTTATAATTCTTAAGCAAAAGCAAAATAAATCTGACAAAACTCACTTTCAGTCTAGAAATAAAATTAGGATATTAACAAGCCAGATCCTTGCCAGCCATTACTGGAGGTTAAGGAATGAATCAACGGTCAGGATGAAAATGCATTGTTAGGTCATAGTGCAATGATTTCAAGGTGTGCTTTGTTTTATTTCTGTGAGAATTTTTAATGGGTCCTTCTAGAGATCTTAAATCTGATGGGAAATTTTCCAGAATGAATTTTTAAGTAGTTGCTGCTAAAGGGGGGCATTTTAAGTTTCTTCTTAGTAGCATGCATTGCTGTTATTTAATAGCTATAAGGTTACAGGAGATATCACTAGTTTTGGTAATTGCTGTATAATGCTGGAACTAAAGTTAGCTTAGCAGCTAAGACAGAGAAATTAAGGAAAAGTAGGTCTTGAAGGGGTTTAATGAGATTATGCAAACTGTCCTGTTTTCCCAAAGATGAATAAAGAATCCATCATGCCTCGGGATGTTTCCTTTACTTGTTCTTTCATATTTCCACCAGCAGAGATTCAGCAAACTTCTCAACTCTATTCCA
Organism: Tragopan temminckii; assembly: GCA_028571105.1. NCBI lineage: Eukaryota > Metazoa > Chordata > Aves > Galliformes > Phasianidae > Tragopan > Tragopan temminckii. The sequence goes on along the minus strand of JAOWBP010004700.1, from coordinate 58,360,686 downwards.
GTTCTTTTCTATGGGGGAGGTTTTCTCCATACCTAACCTTATGTCCCCTGCTGGCAATTAGTACTGTAGTTTGGCTCAGAATTGGCAAAGAGAATGGTTCTTTCTCTCCTTTTCAGTTATATATTTATTACACACTTTGAGACTGTCACACCTCTTCTGTTATTCTTTTTCATCAACAATGTTCATTACCATTACATTAACCAAATGTTCATCAAGTTACATGAATCAATGTTCTGATGAGTCCATTTTGCCCTTGATGGTAATTGGTAATGGATCTCCCTGTCCATATCTTAGCCCAAGAGCCTTTTTCATAACATTTTCTGCCTCCTGTTCTTTTCAGGGGGGAAAATGAGAGAATGAAATGGTGTAGTTTAGTTGCCTATCAGGGTAAAACCACCAAAATTTTTGAGTTGGAAATATTTTTAATAAGAATAGAATTCTTTTTTATTCCGCGGTAATCTAAAATAAATAAAGAGGGAGGAGATCCTGCCCCTCTACTCTGCACTGGTGAGATCTCACCTGGAGTACAGTGACCAGATGTGGAGTCCTCAGTACAGGAGAAACAGGGAGCCGTTGGAGCACATCCAGAGGAGGGCCACGAAAATGATCCTAGGGATGGAACAGCTCTCCTGTGGGGACAGGCTGAGAGCTGGGGCTGTGCAGCATAGAGAAGAGAAGGCTGTGGGGAAGGCCTGAGAGTTGCCTTTCAATATCTAAAGGAGTTTATAAGAAAGAAGGGAACTCTAGCAGGAGCAGTGGTGGTAGGACAAGGTGAAACGGTTTCAAACTGAAAGAGGGTAGATTTAGGTTAGATATAAGGAAGAAGTCTTTTACAGTGAGGGTGGTAAGGCACTGGAACAGATTACCTAGAAATTTGGTGGCTGCCCCATCCCTGGAGACACTCAAGGTCCAGCTGGACCAGGCTCTGAGCACCCGATCGAGCTGTTGGTGTTCCTGTTCACTGCAGGGGAGTTGGACTAGATGACCTTTAAAGATCCCTTCCAACTCTAAGGATTCTATGACTCTATGATTTTATAAGGTCCATAAAATCTGAAACTGGTTTGATCCTAGTCTAAACTACTTTGTTATGGCAATTGTAGAAATTCGGCAACTGTGTCAGCATGATGTTATCTCTGTTGGGTCAGGGTGGAAACGACAGTTGTTAAGGGACTCTACTTGCATTATGTGAATGAGTGCTAGAAAATAAGTGGTTCCTGGCCTAGAGACAACCTCTGTGGGAATCCAAACACACTGAAACATGAAGACTTTGAAGGTAAATTCAGTAAGCAGAACTAGCAGTATAATAGCAACAGAGTCAGGTGCAATGCTGCAGCCACATACCATTCAGCTTTTTCAGAGCTGGAGTCCATTCCAAAGGACCTGAAGTGCTTTGAATGCCTTCACAACAGAGTTATGAAAATGGATGAGGATGGGATGAGGAAATGTTAAGAAATACAAAACCTTACAGATAAACAAAACCTGTAGGAGTAGTTTAATTCATTAAAAAAAAGTCTTTTTTGTTAGATATGACCCATGGCAGATGGGAAGAGGTACCAGTGCTCATATCTGTAATGAAGAAAAGTTGGTGTGCTGCAATTTGTGCTGGAGTGACTGCACATATTTAAGATTCCCAGAACAGAAGCAGAACAAGACATTCTGGCAAAAGGACAGTAGTTGGGTACAGTATGAGCGTGTGAGTACCTAAGCTATCTTGGCTATTTCCTTGGTGAAAGTGAATCAAAGCCTTCCCAAACAAATTTAATAACTTACACAGTTTAACACATTTGATGAAGAAAACTGACTAAAGATGGCACTATTAGCTCATGAAGGTACAGTAGGTGGATGGTTGGACTAAACAATTTTAGAGGTCTTTTCCAACCTTAACTATTCTATGATTCTATGCAATTGGGCTCTAACTTGAGCTCATAATCTCTGTTGGTACAGTTCTGAAAATGCATGCAAACCAAACTGATGAGCGAGTAGTGGAAAAGTCCTTCTAGAAAAATTTATTTAAATTATTCTTCCTCAGCTATAATAATGGACATAAGTTCATTTGCTGTCTCATCTTCTCCTTTTTGCTTTGGGATTTTTACTCAGTAAAAATCAACATAGAATTCTTATCCACATTATTCCAGTTAATGACCAGCCTCTATAATTCTTTCTTAAAATATATTTGCCTTCTACAATTGTTTGTGATATCTCACAGAAGAATTAAACTGCATATCACAAAGCCTGGAGTGCATCAGGAAGAACATGGCCATCAAGTCAAGGGAGGTGATCCTCCCTTTCTGTTCCACCTTGGCGAGGCCACCTCTGGAATACTGTATTCAGTGCTGGGCTCCTCAGTCCAAGAAAGATGAGGATCTTCTAGAGGTACTCCAATGGAGAACCACAAAGATGGTCAGAGGCCTGGAGCAACTCCCTAGTGAGGAAAGGCTAAGGATCCTGGTGCTGTTCAGACTGGAGAAGTCTGAGAGTGATCATGTATCTTAAGGGAGAACATCAAGAGGATGGTACCACACTCTTCAGCAGTGTCCATTTACAGGATGAGAGGCAACAGACACAACTGAAACACTGGAAGTTCCATCTGTATATGAGGAAAAGCTACTTTACTGTGAGGTAGAGGGCAAGGAAATAGGTTGTGTGAAGAGGCTGTGGAGTGTCCGTCCTTGGAGATATTCAAAACTCACCTCTGTGCAATCCTGTGCAACATATACAAGGTAACCCTGACTAAGGAAGTGTCAGAGGACAGGATAATCTCCAGAGGTCCCTTCCAAATTCAACCATTCTGTGTCTGAAATCTGACATTTAATGTTCAAACATTGGAGCTCTGTAAAAGATGCAGTTAATGCATATTAAACAGTTGCGTTTACTAAGGACTTGCAGGGAATGTCTTCATGACTGTGTCTTCATTAAGCTGCAAATGGTGTTCAGATTAAATTATTAATCATCTTTTGAGAAACTCTGCAGAACCTGAGTTTTCAAATGTATTCCTAGAGACATCCATTTATGCTTGCATTTTGCCAATCAATGACAGTAGGAAAACACTGCTGGACACTATTTTGCATCTTTTTGACCATCATTGTAATATCAGTAAGCTAGAAGCCTAAAATTTCGTACTGTCAAAGAAATTGAGTATTACATATTGTTATTCTTCAGACTTTTTTTGTGGCTCTGCTCCTCATTCTTCTGTTATTCTGCTCATTAGTACTGAACTGAGAGTCATGATGCTTCCTCTCCATTACAGGTATCTTGTTTTTTGTAAATAAAGTGCATCTGAGAGAATGAAGACCCTATTATCATAGTTGCTCTTGTTAAAGGACAGTGCCTGGTCTGAAGAACGTGTTTGTTAAGTAATTACTTTGGACTGTGGGACAGCACTCAGATGACATGCTGATAGGGCAGTGAAAGCTTGTGGCTTCTCTTTCTGTCTCCACACCTGCTCTGAAGAATCACTTGTATTGAAGTTACAGAATGGGAAGGTAGGGCTCAGGAAACTGTGAGTGGGAAATAAAATGGATGAATCTCAAGTTTTATCTTATCTTCTTTTTCTAAATCACATCTTTCTACTAAATAGTCATTATATAAAATATAAAATCAGGATGTCTGCTGTCAAAATGATTTATATCCCCTGACTTTAAACAATGGTATGTAGCTTCAAAGAAATATTAATTTTTATGGTTGTCTTTTCCTTTCCCTTTGTAGCTGTGTACATTTTTTGAAAGCATGCTATTTTTCTTTTTTCTCAATTAATACAAAAATATTTCATATGGTCATTAATAGAGTACAATTGATCTGAAAATTATTTTCATATTAGATATGGTTGAAAGAGACTATGTAAAAAGCACGATTTTAGAGGAAATAAAAATTTTTTAAAGAGAAACTGAAAAAAGTATATATTCCTAAAGATCTCTGAGAATGTAGATATCAGAAGGGATATTGCCTGAAATTTCTTAAAGTTTTTGGTTCATTTCAGATTTTAGCTTTTTGCTATTATTGTAAAGGCCCAAGGCAAAGGTGTGAAATGTCAATGTATTTAATTTTTAATATATGTGCTTGGCTATACTGAAGTGCACTTTGTTTAGATTTGTGGAATATATTAAGTAGTCTAGTTCCTTCTTCATCCTTAAATCTACAGGCATCACAAAATCACACACAATCACAGAGGTTGGAAGGGACCTCTGGAGATCATCTAGTCTGACCTGCTGCTAAAATAGGTTCTCTGCAATAGGTTGTACAGAAAAGTGTCCAGGCAGGTTGTACCTCCAGAGAAGAAGACTCCATAATCTCTCTGGGCAGCCTGTTCCTGTAGAAGGATCACCTCCCTTGACCTGCTCACCATGCTCAGCTAGACTCTGCAGCACTGATGACAACCCTCTGAGCTCTGCCAGTCAGCCAGTTCTCAATCTACCTCACTGTCTGCTCAACTATCCCACACTCCTGAAACTTACCTACGAGGATGCTGCATTGTCTGTCTGGTCCTGAAATGGCATGGTCCAACTTGAATGCATATATTAGCAGTCTTTAATTCTCTCACTGGCATCATACTTCAAACAGAATGGGAAGCACAGTAGCAGTACGTTACTAGAGTACAGACAAAGTATTATTATAAATAACGAGCAGAAATTCTGAAAGTTGAATTGGAGTTTATTAGCTACGAGCAAGTGCAAATCAACTTATGGATTTTTTACCACAACAGATTGAGCATCTGTTTAAAAGTAATGCTAAATAAATTTCTAATGTGTGAACTTTTTTTATTACTTAGATCCTAGACCATCACAGTATAGATTGAAGAATGCGGACAACCTTTGTTTTCCTGCAACCATCTATGTGTCCAGCTTCTGTTATCACAAAAGAGTAGTCAGCTGTTGAGATGGCACTAGCCTTGCTCACCCTCAGTATCTTCATTTTGAATGAAAACATTTAGGTTAGCTGAAACTTGCCATCTACACAAGATGGTCTTTCATCCTCACATTACCATCTATATTTTTTTTTCCTATGCCATAAAAGTGTTATAATTACCTTCCTCAAAGAACAGACATTTTAGTTAATTCATTTTTATGATGAGATTCTTTTTATTTTCTTTCAATATGAGAAAAATCCTGTTTGTTTTTTAAACAGACTATTTCTTTATTATATAGTTTATGTTACACAGTAGAATTTTCAGACATTACATGTTTTTTTATTTAAATCTTACTGCATGAGTGTAATTGAATTGGATCTCCTCTGTTCATCAAGTTATTTCTGTGAAATGGGGTTAGAAATGTTGATGCTGAGATGTTTATCAGCACGTATCAATTTTTGATAGATTAGATATAAGAAGAAAATTAAAACTTGCCATTAATATAAGAATAAAACACCACAAATATAGTAGAAATTAAAAAAAATTACAGGAGAGAAAAATAATCTCAGAGTAAATAGAAATTATCAAGTTTCTGCAATTATTATGGTTTTGTGTTAGAAATAAGCCTGAGTATAAATGAAAGCTTATTTTGAAATTCATCAGCTGGCCTTCTTATCAATATGAAAAATGTACATGTGAAAAAATAAGTTAGAAATTTTAAGCTGTTGAAATCAAGATCTATTTTCCATTAATTACAGGCTCGTTCCTGATATTAATCTCGCTTTGTATGCTTTTATAGAATGATAGAATTAAATCGCAGAATGTTTTGGGTTGGAAGGGACTTCAAGGATCACCATTTCCAACCCTCTTCCACAGGCAGGTCTACCAGCCACTAGATCAATTGTTAAGATCAGACTGCACAGGTCCCCATCCAGCCTGGCTTTTAAACACCTCCGGGGATGGGACATCCACAACCTCCCTGTGCAGCCTGTTCCAGCACCTCACCACTTGCTCAGTAAAGAACTTCCCCCTGATCTCTACTCTAAATCTTCCTTCCTTTAGATTAAAATCATTGCCCCTCGTACTGTTACTATCTACTCATGTAAAAAACCAAACAGGATACCACTGTCCTTCCAGAGTGCAAGTTCACACTACTGGCTCATATTCAGTTTTTTATCAACTAGAACCCCTAAGTCAGGAGGGCCTTGTATTTATTTCTGTGCAAAGTACCACAAAGATACAAAGAGTACAGTAACATTAATTGATAGAGCAAATTCTCAGCTATGAAACACCATTTTTTCAGCATAGTCACAGCCATTAGCTATGCATTTTTGCTGGTGATGAACAAGAGCTTGCATGGCTCGCTTGTAAAAATCTGCACCAGAGGAGGTGACCACTGTTGCTGCCACCAGTGCTGAAATGCACCACCCACTGCCTCACTGTGCTCACATCTACTGTTTAGACTCCATAAATGTTCAGAAAGTGTCAATGAATGTCAATGGGTGCCAACTTTTTCCCCATGGAGGAGTTCAGTTTCACACTTCCGCTTCATCTGTACTTCCATGTCAGACAACGTTTCATCAGACTGCCACTCTGCCGCCATCTGTCACACAACAACATGTAATGAAATACTGTTGGGAAGGTTCAGCCTCTATTGCCATACAACCAACATCAGCCTCTGATGTCATGGGCCAACATAATAAAGCAGGAGCCATTACTTTCAGAACAGCTCTTATATTTATGTGTCAAATGTAGCTGTTACTTCCAGGTCTGCATTTGAAATCTTCCTGTTTACTTTCAAGAATAGTTAAATGTTCTTCTTTGCAGCATGGCAGTCTTCTTGTTTTGCTGTTTCTATGATCTGAACAAACATTTTTTTTGGCGTTTGTTTTAAAAGAAAGGCACAACCGGTCCGTTTGTTTCCATAAACCCTCAAAGTTTATTCTTTTCAGTATTGAACAAAAAGACTTTCAGTTGCATGAAAATTGTAAAAAGTTCAATTCACATGGTTTGCTCTAATTACTCAGATCTTGATTCAAAAATGTGTTATTTGCATCTCTTGTTTCGGAGAGAATTTCCTCTTACACCTACTTAGCTTTCTTAAGCTGTAGACACTCGTGGTCTCTTTTTCCTTTATGCATGTGTCCTTTCTGGCTGCCAACTCTGGTTTTCTTCACAAATTCTTCTATAAAAGCAGTTGAACGATAGCTGCATCTTTCAAAGTATTCAGATAAAATACGTCCAGAGGCCTTGATATACCCCAGTGATTTTAAATGGCAACTGCTTATATTCCTTCATCTGTTAATTGAACCCTGTCTCCAGACTCCACATGTCCAGCCAGGTCCTTGTTGGAAAATGTCTATTCAGCCATTAGGAAGTGTTCTATCTTGATCTAAAGAAGACCAGGGAACATGCAGAGAGTTCACAGGATGGGACAGAGTAAGCAGCGAAGGAGTCTAGCCGTGAGGAGAGCTCCTGGGATGCCAACATAGTGCTGTTGGATTAACAGTCTTCTTTTTGTACTTTACAGACCAATAATATTTGTTCTTCCTTTATATTTCCTTAATTTTTAACTGTCTTAAACTTTTGTCTAAGAGAAATTCTCTTGGCCCCTTAGTCTGAACCTACTAAGCTAGGAAATCTGTTGAAAGCTGTGAAATCTTTCTGTCAGTTTTCTGGAATTGTCTCTTTCTATCTTTACTGCCCACTTGCACTTTTTCCTCATGTAAACCTTAAAGTTCCTGTCATTTTTAATAGAAATAATAAACGGGAAATATCATGTGCTGTAAGTCAAATAAGCATGTAGATAATGAGCCAAATCTGTAAGTAGACTAAGTAGTCTACTGAATAGTCTACCATGTAGACCACTAAATCATAGTCTTAGTGAGCTAAATCGGGCTAAAGCCCAAACAAAGGATGAGATACCCTGGGAAACTGTCCTTAGGGACAAAGGCATGGAGCAGTGCTGGTAGCTCTCTAAGGACACTCTACTGAGAGCTCAAGAGCTTTCCATCAGCACAAGAAATGAAGAAGAGGCAGAAAAACTGGCATGGCTGAGTAAGAACCTCCTGGTCAAACTGAAGGAGAAGAAGGAAATGTACGTGTGATGGAAGCTGATGTATGTGGTGTGGGAAGAATACAGGAATGCTATCCAGAGAAAAGGAGAGGAGGCTAAGAAAGCTGAGGTGGAGCTAAACTTGACAAGGGATACAAAAAATAATAAGAAGGGATTCTATGGATACATTCTCAGGAGAGAAAAGCCAAGGAGAGTGTACCGCCCCTGATAAATGGGAAAGGAGAACTGCCTACAACAGACATGGAGAAGGCTGAGGTACTCAGTGAGTTTTTTGTTTCATCCTTCACTGCTGGTCAGGCTTCACATGCCTCCTGTGTCTGAACTTCTAGGCAGGGCCTGCGGGAGTAAAATCCATCCCACTGTAAGAGAAGAGTAAGCTGGAGACAACCTCATGAAACTGCATGTGTACAAGTCTATGGGCTGGACTAATACAGCCTAGGGTTCTGAGGGAACTGGCTCATGCACTCTATACCGCATTTGAAAAGTTGTGGCTGCGAGATGAAGTCCCCAGTGACTGGAGAAGGGGAAATATCACTCCTAATTTTAAGAGAGGGAGAAAGGAAGACCTGGCAAACTACAGCTGGTGAGCCTCATGACTGTGCCTGTAGAGATCATGGAACACATCCTTTTGGAAGAAAAGTTAGGGCACATGAAAGATAAGCAGGTGACCTGAGACAATCTGCATGGCTTCACCAAAGGCAGATTGTGCCTGATCAGTCTGATGGCCTTCTATGATAGAATGATGGCATTAACAAATAAAGAAAGGGCAGCTCATGTGATCTACTTAGATTTGTTCAGGACATGGGCCTGCACCACCTCCTTATCTCTGCAATGGAGAGTTATGAACTCAAACAGTGGACTGTTTGGTGGATAAAGAATTGTTTGGATGGTGGCAGCCAGAGAATTGCTGTATTCCAGGTGGAGGCTGGTCTTGGTGGTCCTGGTGGTCAAAAAGCTGGGTGTAAGCCAACAGTGAGTGCTTGGAGTCTGGAAAACCAACTGTATCCTGGGCTGCATCAACACAGGGGTGACAGCAGGGCAGGAAGAGGATTGTCCCCCTTTTCTCTGCCTTGTGAGGCTCTGTCTAGAGTACTGCATCCTGGTCTGGGTCTCCCATCGGAAGTATGTAGAATATTTGGAATGGATCCAAAGAGGGGCCACTAAGATGGTCAGAGGGCTGGAGCATATCTCCTATAAAGAAAAGTTGAGGGAGCTAGGCTTGTTCAGCCTGGAAAAGAGAATGTTCTGGGAAGACCTGATAGTGTCCTTTCAATGCCTGAAGGACGGGAGGGGACTAACTTTTTACATGGTATGATAGTGATATAACAAGGGGAAATGGTTTTAAACTAAGAGAAGGTGAGATCTACATTAGATTTTGGGGGAAAATTTTCACTGAGAGAGTAGTGAGGCACTGGAACAGATTGCCCAGAGATGCTGCAGGTACCCCATCCCTGGAGGCATTCAAGAACAGATTGGATGTGGCCCTGCGCATCCTGATATGGCATGTGGCAGCCCTGCATATTTTAGAGGGGCTGGAACTGGATGATATTTGAGGCTCCTTCCAACCAAGCCATTCTATGATTCTGTAGTTATTTTTACAATAACAAACTTGTAAGGTAGAAGTTTGCAGATGAATTTTATCCAGCGTTAGGTTACTGTTACCCTTCTAACTAAATATGGAGTTTCTGTGAGTGAAGACATTGTGTCATAAAGAGCCAGCAAAGTCAATTCTTCCTATCATTTTACGACAATTTTCAGTTTGAGATTATAAATCTGTGATGTGTGGTAATGTCAAAGAAATTCTGGAAGGCAAGCACATCTGAAAAAAGCAAAGCAGTTGGGCTATATTCTTCCATTTGGTCTGTTAAAGCTAGTGGAAATTGTTAACAAATAGCAATGTGTTGTTTTTACCTTGTCAAGGTGACCAAATCATTCAAACTGTCCCTTCACTGAGAATGCAAAATAAATGTGTGCAGTGAAATATAATGATTGAGTTATACATATGTTCATTTAGAAAGGTAAAGAAAAATTTAGGGATGAGGAGGATCACCTCCCTCAACCTGCTGGCCAAGCTCTTTTTAATACATCCCAGGATACCACTGGGCTTCTTGGTCACAAGAATACACTGCTGTCTTATGGCCAACCTGTTGTCCATCAGGACCCCCAGCCCTTCCCTGCAGAGGTCCTTTTCAACAGGTCATGCCCTAATGGGCACTGATGCCTGCAGTTATTCCTCCCCAGGTGCAAGACTCTATGCTTACTCTTGTTAAACTTCATCAGGTTCCTCCCTGCTCAACTCTCCAGCCTGTCCAGGTCTTGCTGAATGGTAGCACAGCCTTCTGGTGAGTCAGCTACTCCACCCAGTTTTGTATCATCAGCAAAGTTTATGAGAGTGCACTCTATCCCTTCATTGAGGTTATTGATGAAGATGCTGAACAAGAATGGACTCAGTACCAACCCCTGGGGAACACTGCTGTTACAGACCTCCAACCAGACTCTGTGCCACTGATGCTTGGCCTCCCTCTGAGCTTGGCCAGTCAGCCAGCTCTCAACCCACCTCACTGTTCCAGACTTTTAAAGTTTCATAACAAGGATGTTGTGGTAGACATTATCAGCCTTGCTGAAGTCACGGTACACAACATCCACTGCTCTCCCTCCATCTACGCAGACAGTGATGACATCATAGAAGGCTACCAGGTTCGTCAAGCCATTCAGCATTTCCTCTTTGTGAATCCATATCGACTACTCATGATTACCTTCTTCTCATCAATTACTTGGAGATGGCATCCAGAACAAGTTGTTCCATCACCTTTCCAGTGGTGGGGATGAGGCTGACTCATGGGAATGCAAAACAGCCTTTTTTTTTGTCATTTTTCTTCCATTTGTAGGATATAGCTCTGGAAAGAAAGAGAGACAACACTTTTATTTGGGAGAGAATGCTAGCTCTAGCAACAAAAATAGTACAGTGTTGTGTGTAGGGATCTCCGTATGTGACTTTTAGTGTTGTGTCTAAATGTGTGC
>JAOWBP010004700.1:58320328-58330721 GCA_028571105.1 Tragopan temminckii | reverse complement strand
ATTGATTTGGGCATCACACACCTGAAAGAGCTTACAATACTGATCATACCTCTGTAGTGATTCTGCTTGGCTAAACTCATAGGGATGCAATGTGATTTGTGTTCCTTACCAATGACATTTTTTTAATTTCCTGGTAAATACAGGGTGGAGGAAGTAGCAAAATCTTGCTCTTCTGAGCTTCCGTCATGCGCAGAAAGAGTAATGTGTCCGTTTTTGCTGGAAAACAGAACTTTTGGAGCACTAACTCACAGTCTTTTGCGGAAAATGTTGGAATGAACTCTGTTTATAAGTTCCATAAAAAAAACTTTTTTTTCTGTTGTTTGTAGATGAAAATTTCTCTTTTTTATACCATCACACAGAAGCTAGTGTCATTCACTTGATAAGTAGTTGCTGCAATTTTTCATTGTTTAGCATAGCGTTGCTCTTTGCAGTATTTAAATTTACCATCCTTCTAAACAAGAATCTTTGTCTGCTCCGTTAATGAAAATGGAAATAAGGTAGCATATAACATTTTAAAATTAGATCTCTTATGACCCATAACTGAATAAAGGTCAAAAGCTTTGAGAATGTTTTAAATGATTTCTTCATGTAAGCAAAATGATATCACATTCACTCAACTTGTCTGTAGACTCTTCTGAGTTTGAGAAAGTTCATTTTGTATTTGTTGATTTTTTTTTTAAATAAAAAGCACAACTCGTTAATATAGCAAATTAGTTCCTTCAAATTAATGATTTGTTTTCCTCTTACCACTCACTATAGGTCAAAACTTTTTATATCAATCCAGTAAGAATGGAATAAGAATTCAGTAATCTGAATCAATTCATTTAGACAGATGCTCTTTCCATGGCAGGGGTCCCCAGCTGCTGCTGGGGTAAGCTGAATGGGAAGAATTTCCTGTTTTGTATGGAATGAAATATCAAGTACTAAAGACTAAACGAAGACAGTCCCCTGTTCTTATTTTCAGTTTTACCAATTACGTTTCAGATTATGCATAAGAAGAGATGAGTTGTGTGAAGCACATTAGTTCAGTTTGACCCTGGTCATGGACATTTTTTCACAGGACCTTAAAACTGTTTCTGTGTTTGCAAGAGAATGAGTACCTTTTATTCAGGCACTTCAGTTTTTGTACTAATTTAGTGCTTTTCACTGCAGTGAAGTTTGGGTTTCTGAAAATGGGCAGTGCTAGGGAGAAGTCAAGCCCTGCTTTATTCATGAGAAGACGAATGGAAAGGAGGCAGCCAACAGAATTAGTTCCTTCCCTGGAGGCACTGGAAAATAGTCTCCATTGTAGTTCAAAGCCAGACTCTCATGAGCCCAGACAGACAATGGCATGAAATTGGGTTGAATTATGGGTAGGTAGTTTAGTAAGATGGACTACTGCCCACTGGGGAGAATTTCAGAGCTGTGAAAGAATGATTTCTAATAATGATAATGGATGTAAAAATAACAGTTTATTTTTGACTGAGATGACTTTCAGAGGTTCCGGTCCTGTTTCTTTTTCTGAGAATAAGATCTGTCTAAACTGAATAAAAGAAAAATGAAAAAGAAAAAAGGAATATTGGGGGAAAAAATCTAAAAATAACTTACATTTGCATTTTTAAATAATATAAACAGATCAAGTATAAAATAGGCAACCTATTTCTAATTTGAATGATGTTATTTAAAATATTTAGAAATTGCAATGTTTATGTAGGAATCTTGGGCTAATAATATCATAAGGAATTTAAATAGTAGCTTACCATATAATTCAACTACAGCATGTTTTAATGTAATCAGTTTGTACAAAAACACATTAAAACAGACTGTCTGTTTCATTAAAATTCAACAGACATTTAGCTCAGTTGGAACAGCACTTTTTTCAGACTCATTCACGCTGAATTTTTAGATAGATTACAAATACATGGACTTAAATACAAAATACTTTAACGACTACATCACTGAAAGTATTTGAGTGGAAGCATCTGTGTATTTTCATATCACCTTTTTCAAAACTGAGTAAATTACAGTTCTCCAAGCCATAATTATATTGTTTCATTCTCGACCATCACTTTGTAATGCTGTGCAAATATTAATCAAGTTTCCCTAAATTTATGTGTACTTTCTCCAATCTTATGTTAGTATTTAGATACTTTGTGTAATTACAGTCCTCTATAGCTTCTATACGTGGTGAAATGCCACTCCTATAAATATCTGTACATTTAGGATCCAAACTCCTGCACTGTGGTTTTTATTACAGCTTTCTCAACTGAGTGATACATTTTGCACTTTTACCTCAAATTCTGTTTAAGGAAAACATCTACAATTTTAATGAGGCTTCTTCCTATTGCTCTTCTGAAGACAACAGCAGCAGGATTAATATTTTTTGTATTGATGATAATAGAAAAAGGAGGTAATTTTACAATAGTTTTTTTTTTTTGTTTTGCAGATCTAAACTAATGCAGAAGACATCAGTGTTAGTTAGTAGGCTGAAATTTAGCTTTAAGAGATATGCTTTTTGTACATCTGCTGTATATTTCTGTGAGCTGGTCTGAGCTCTATCCTGAGGAAGTCATAACTTTTAATTTGGATCTATGCTATCAGACGATGTAGTGGCCTCTTGGAACCCCTGCACTATCCTTGTCCCATTTTGCTAATGACATTCTCCTATCCTGAAAATTCTTGTACTTCGAACTAATTTCTTGCTGGCATCATGTGATCAAAAGATCGCATTTGCAATCAGCTTCCAGCATGTTTCCATATTCTCCTTTTTTGCCAGTGTGCTTTTTTTTTTGTTTGTTTGTTTTGTTTTCTGTTGTTTTTTTTTTTTTCCTTGATAGCCTGAGTTGTCTTCATTTTATAGATAAAAGTAAATGAGGAACTGAGATTCCCAAGTGCTTCATGGCAGTGAAAGCTGGAGAGATAAGTAGAGCTGGTGTTGATTTCCATTTTTTGTTTCCCCCAGCAGGATGGGTGGTGATAGTTTCCAGCATACTGCCTGGGCAGAAGTTGGGTCCATGAGCATTTCCACAGTACTGATTCTCTGTGGTTGTATCTTTATCCCCAGCACTTCTCTGTTTTTGCAAGAAGATCCACTTCTCACAGTGATCCCAGCCCTTCTCTGTTGTGATGTGGCTGTTAGAATTTACTGCTGCTCTTTATTAACATAGGTTTGATGGTTATAATTGGTTGGATATAATCCCTCATAAATCAGGATCTTTGATGTATAGCATCCTCTCTGGTTCTGTTTCCATGCTTCTACTGCTCTTATGTGTATAAATATTTCTGTAAGTTAACAATTTTCTCATTCCTGTCACTTTACAATGAATATTTCAATTTCTGCTTTTCAGGATGCATTGAAGGTAGATGGGATTTAGGTGAGAAAATTTTCCTTATTCCCAGTCACTCCTCTCCATTCTTTCCATTCTTTTGAACTGAAGGGAATGGAAATCTTGTCCCAGAACCTGTGTGTGAAGCCCCACAGTGTGAGAATTATGTGGAGCTCTTCTCTTCCCCACAGCCAGTGAGGGCTCCAGCACTTGGCTCACAGTGCAAGGCACACTGAGCCTTCATGGCACAATCTATACACTGTTCCTTTGGATCTCATCAATTTTTTCCTCACATGCTGCTACCACTTTTGAACCTCTTTGCCTTCAGCAGTCGAGTTGGTTGTATGCAATGATGTCCTCTCAACCATGTTGTTTCAAAAACAACTTGCAGACAACGTGACTCATGACTGCAGAGTTGCCTAGCTCATACAGCAGAACAAATTGACGAGAATTCTAAGTTTAAATCCAACTTTCAATCTGGCTCCATACCCAGAATATTTGGATGACCTTCCCTTCTTTTTGCTACTGGTGTGTATGAGATAGAAATGGAAGACAAGCAGGCTTTGCTAGCTGTTGTGGCCCTTAGCTGGGGATTGCAGTGGCACTGAACACACCACAGCAGGCAGCATCCTGGCACTCAGCTGGAAGCTGACAGCTGCAAGGAGCAGAGCTCAGGGTGCTCACAGCGTGTCTGTGATAATGTACCAGGCCTCTGTACCTGGGGAGCTGCTTTCTTGCTCCCCGAGGAGAAAATCTGTATAGAAGAGGACTGTGGACTATTCTGGGGAAAGGGATTTGGACCTGAGGCCATTTGGTGATGGAACTATGGCACTAGCAGCAAAGAATCATTAAGGAGAAGTAGCAAGGGCTAAAACTTTAACTGAATCAGTCTTTTCCTCCATAGAAGAAGCTAACTGCAAAAAGATCTGTGTTTGAATCTGGGATTTAAAATGATTGTTATTATCATTTTTATTTCTTCTTCCATGCCCCAAATCTCTCACTGTGCACACCTAAGGTGGATATCATTTGACTTCCTCAAAAAAAAAAAAAAAAAAAAAAAAAAAAAAAAAGTGGTTTTTGTAGTTAATTGCTTTGCTCTCATGAGAAAAGAGAAAACTATTGCTCTTATTGGTCTGGTCCTTGAAGAGCATTCCGCATGCTGGAGTAGTTCCTATACTGGTTCTGGGGGCACTTTTTTATTTTACAGTGCACTCTTCCATTTCTTAGAGGTGTTGCCAACCTAGCCTTCAGCAGCAGCAGCAGCTCTTCTGTAACATCTGGACTTCATACAGCTGTGTGTTTGTTGCTTTCTTTTTTTTTTTTTTAAATAAAACAAACAATACACAAAAACAAAACATTGCAGTAGGATTAAAGACCTGCAATCTGTCAGTGGTAGTATGCTGGCTTTACTGGAGTTAAATTCAGCTAAACTTCTCAACCACATGAAAATTATATAGCTTTAAAAACAAGTGAAAAGGTAGGTTTTATTTTAAAAGCAGTAATTAATTTAAAGGAGATTTTGTCCGACCATACAACCTGTAAAAGCAATAAATCAAGAAACCAAAACCAACCAACCAACCAAACAAAAATTCATTACATCATATGTCTGATTTTTTTTTTCCATAATAAAGTGATGAATCATTTGTCTTAAGCCAAGAAGAAGTAAAGCACACCTGACTTTTATGTCCTTTGCCTTACCCGCAGGAGCTCCTTTGTTAAGTTGCCAGCATTGTGTAGATCATTTGTAGCGCAGAAGGAACAGAGAAACCAATGACTTGTAGCTGCTTTTAAAAAGGAGCTCAAAATCAATAATAAATTATCGTTTTCTATAGCAGTTTAGGTTCCTCATGAGTCCCCCCTGACATGTGGATACAGCTGTAAATTAATTTAGTTTGAGGCCATAAAGAACCTAACTTTCTCTGGACTGACGAGCTAACATGCATTAGTAATATAAAAATAACATACCTTGGCAGGCTAGCTTTCAAGGAGCCACCGAACACAGGAAGTTATTTTTATAGTTTAATGAGATATAGGCCCGTATTTCCAGAGGGAGACACGGTGAACAGAGCACTCTATAATTTACTGCTGTAAAATGATCAGGATTCATGTTGTCTATAAAACATGAAAAACATTCTTCATTGCTTACCAATTAGATCATAGTTACAACTCTAGGCTCCTTTGAGCTTAAAAGAAAATTCTAACTGCTAGACATAAATGAATACTGTGGTTAAATTAAACCCTTCAGTAGCCTGGACAGGCTTGAAAGATATGCCTTCTGGATGTTATTAACGTGCATATTTAAGTGCTATTTTTAAAATTTAACTGCAAGCCACAGAAATCACAAATGTTTATAATAGCTGTTTCAAAATCAAAGCATTTGCTTTGAAAAGCATGCTGCTAATTTCTTTCCAATAATTTTATTTCAAATTTTACTATTGCTGATTTTTTTTTTTTTTAATTTAATCTAATTTTATTTTTAGTAGGTGATGACAGAAAATTTGCACTGGAGGATCAAGATACCATACTTTTCCAGCCTTGAAATGGTACTTTCTTAAAATATGTCACATACCAATGCAAGATTCAAACACGTCTGGCTTGCTAAGTGAGCACTTTGTTTCTTTCTGTGGGGCCATTACAGGAGGGAAGGCAGATGAACGTGGCTGAACTCAGCGCTGCAGTTTACAGAGGTTTCTGCTCGCAGCACAGAGTTACACATGGCCTGTCCTACAGCACAGACAACACTAGGCAGTGTATGGGAACAGAAGGCAAGGGAAAGAATCGTAAAATCACAGAAACACCAAAGCTGAAAAAGACGTCCAAGATCATCCAGTCCAACTGTCCACCTACCGCTAATGTTTCCCACTAAACCATGTCCATCAATACAACACCTAAATGTTTCTTAAACAGCTCCAGGGACAGTGACTCCACCACCTCCCTGGGCAGCCCATTCCAGTGCCTGACCACTCCTTTGGAGAAGAAATTTTTCCTAATATTCAACCTGAACCTCTCCTGGCACAAAAGAACAAATAGCAAGTGGTTTGGTTTTTCTGTCACAGGTTGTTGGTGTGGTTAATCTTCTCTGCTTCAGTACTCTGCATTTACAGCTCTTTTGCAATGAGGTCACACTGACAAGCCACAAACACTGCTTGTTCCTTTTAAGAAATGGTGATTGCTAGACGCAAATGAATTCAGAGATGGCTGAGAGGTGATCTTGCAAGACTTCAAAATATCAAAGTGTGTCATTCTGATATGCCTGATAAAAGCGTTATTTAAATATCCATGGAAACCAGCTTTCACATTGAACTCAGAGGCTTTGGTCATAAATAAAATACTGGACTGTGAAGGGATTTCAAAGATATACCTTGTCTTTTTGATCTCTGCAGTTAATTCTTTCTCTCAACTTGGTCCTTAGAAAGGCGATTGAAAGTGCAGCTAAGCTAAACGTTCCGTGGGAGTGCTCTGATCTGTTTACTGCTTTGATGTTCTCTGTAGGCTACTGTTTCCTGTGAACCAGGATTCCAAGGCAAAATATATGCGATTCTCCACCTCTTTTTAAAAAGATTTAATATGCATTTCTCTGCTTATATCTATATTTGCACATGATGGGTAATAAGCAGACACACGTTCCTCTATTTCCAGAGAGGTATTAAAAAAAAGACATCAAAATATGTCAGATATCTTCAAAGCAAGTTTGGAATTGTGTGTTATATTTATCAGGATCTTCTCCAATTTTTCAGTTGTATAATATTTAAGCATTGATGGCCATTTAACTAAAGTTGAAAAACAAAAAAAGCAAACACAGAATAGTTGGTATTATGCTTGAATTGAAGGACACAAACAGTGCTATTCTTTCTTTGCTGATTTTGAACCAGATTATTTGAACCAGAGTTTGAAACAGATAATTTTTCTGCCAGTGGATAGAAGTGACAGTATTACTTAGAACAGCCTTTTTAACATCATCATTATAAAAAATGTTACCTTTATAAATTGTTTATCAATTAACTTTTTTGTAAAACTACAGTTGGTTTATCTGATTGGTAATGTCAAAGTATTCTTCCACTGTTTTAAAATTTCACCAGAAATATCTGGGGATAGTATGATTCTATGTAATTATGCAATGTTATGAGAAAATCTTTGTTATTTGGATGTTTGGCTTAGCTTTGTAGTTATACAAAACCTCATATCAGTGTTTTCAAAGTATTTGTCACCTATTTTTTTTAATTTTTTTTAAATCTTAATCATGACTTTTGGGTTTTCTAGAGGACTGGTTCCATAATACATTCCTAAATTTTTGCCCTTTCTTCAATATTTTGCTGATTTGTTTTCATGTTTTATTTACTATCTATTATACACAGGATATTAGCAAATTTCTTGACTATGTAAAATGGGTGCTATCCCTTTCATTAGCTGTTCTTTTTATAGAAGACATGCAGAAGAAAAAAAATACCACTGAACTAGAATAACTGATGTGGAATTGCTAATGAGGAACGCTGTTACTTGTATGTGAGAGTTTCAAAACACTTTTAAGTGCAAGTTAATTGAGGCTACACACACTCTTTGAGGTAAAGAAGTAATTAATATTATCCCCTTCATCACAGGCCCCAGCTTTGAACACTCCAAGGCCTCTTCTGGGCAGTAAAAGCAAGCAATAAACAACTCTGTGTTTTCTAACTAAGTGGGAATGACGCTTTCTTTGAAGATGTGATTCTGCTGACCTTATAAAAAATACAGTGCATGAACTACCTTGAAGTAAGCAAAAAAGTCCTCAGAAGACAGCTAGATGAAATAAATTTCTGCTGACCACAGTTCTTCAGAGCTTTCATAAATTTTGCTGTGGGTACCAAGGTTGTCCCTTCCTTTCACACCCGCTCTGACAATCTAGTAGTGCTTGCTACTTCAGAAGAGGTAAGGAGAAGAGCTCATGCCATAGTTTCTCAGATCCTGGTTGTAGCCTCACTTTTGAGGACTGTATATTTTTGCCAACATATTGACCTAAGAACAGGAATGACTGCAGCTTGGCACATATTCCCTTCTGCAGCAAGTGAATTCTGATGTAAGAACAATAACACATCTTCCAAGAGTTTCTTTCTCTTGTGTTTCCTCTCTGTGTACCAAACACTGGATATGTGGAGAGAAGCGTTATGGAGAGAAGAAAGAGATGGTAACAACATTCAAGGAACGTTTAGACGTTGTGTTGAGGGATATGGTTTAGTGAGAATATTGGTGATAGGTGGATGGTTGGACTGGAAGGTAAATTAAACATCTGCCTCTGACAAAACTGATGCAACAGAGGAAAATAGAAAAGTTTTGCTTAAGGAAAGGATGATTATGTGGGCTGAATTAACAAAACATGAAGCTTATTGTATTTCACTTATTTATTTCAACATTGCTATGATGTAGGAGGCAGACTGCATTAATCTACAAAGAAGTAGCATAACATTGCTTGAATTGCAACATTACCTTATGTCAGTGTAAAGGAAAAATACCATGTTCTAACTATTGGAATAGAGGTGGGGAATGTTTGTTACAGAAGGGATGCTATTAACTGCAAATAAGAAGCAAATCAGATTAGAAGTCTTTTAACAATTTAAATTACACAGATGGTGGATGGAACATTGTGGACTTTAGTCCATTTTCTTTCTTACCTTTTGGAAGTGCAGTCATTCTTGAAGAATTCTATAGTAAAAAAATAGTCTTTGCTCACTTCGTCCACAAGGGTTGTATCTGTGATCTTTCATTTACTCAACCATCCTCCCACTGCTGTGCTTCAAAGCAAGGTTTGGAACTTGAAGGAATTTTAATAGTGTTTTCAAAGATACTGTGCCTGTTGGCCTTGGTGGGAAGGGTTATCAGAAATCAACTGATGATTTTTGCAAACAAAGAATTTCTAGACCACCTGGGGAAATCTAGATTCCTGCTATTTTTCACCTAATTATACTCTCTGCAGGTTTGTGCAGTTACTTTAAATACACATAAGTGGCCACAGCCACTGAGAAGATTATGCAAATTTGAATGGAGCAATCAGAGAAGTAAGCCCTGTAAGTGTATATGGTGAGTTCTATATATGTTATCACAGCTTGCTTAACTCTGACTCTATTTTTATGTGGGAAAACAAATCAAAATTGCCCTTAGAAAACAGTACAAATGTCTCTGAGGAGAAGGAGAGGGAGAGGAGGAAGAGAGGGTGAAAGTGTTTTTGATGTCCTAATCCAAAGCAAATATATGATCAGTCAAGAGAATAAAAATAATAATGATGAGATAATCTGAACAATGTGCAAGGTGGATGCAAACTGACTGGTTATTCTCCTTCTAAAGGACAGTGCAGGCATACAGTAACAAAGTACAGTGCAGAGAGAACTTTGAATGTGATTGAAAAAAAGGATATGAATGTTTCAGAACTTAGCAAGCCCAAATTAAAGATAGTCTTTTCTACTGACTGAGACTGTAACTGAGCTTCACAGTTATATCAGAGAGCTCAAGATATAAAGGTTTTTGTGTGCCACATATATAGGTCTTTTTCTGTTTTGAGAAGACCCTGTGGGTTTGGAGCAAGCACTGTTTGATACTTGAGTTGCTACATTTCTATTTATAAGACGATAGCTATGCCTGGGTGTTCAGTACTCTGTGCATCCTGAAATGGAAGTACAGAATCTCTACTGTGGTCCCAAAGGCAAGGAAAGGCAGGTCTTCATCTAGTTGGTAAGTGATGCACAATATATAAAGGAACATGTGGCCTCCCTTGTCAGAACTCTATGTATTTTAAAGTACAACATCCCTTATAGGCAATATAGTCTGATATAATGCCTATGTAGCTGTCAAAGCTGCAAGACTGCTGCCCTGGGTTTCTCTGTGCTCTGCAAAGAAATTGATTCCTCTCTTTCTTCTCCATTTAAAGATCACTGTCTTTCTTCTAGGCATCACAGTGTGGCAACCCAGAGCTTGATCAGAAAATGACTGGAATAAATTATCTAAGTGTAAAATTTCCAAGAAGATATTCCTTCCCTTTCACCTCCCTTCAAGTTCCTTCTTTCTCTGCTGCTCACCATACTCTACTTATCTCTTCTGTTCAGTCCCTTGTTCACCTTTTT
>JAOWBP010004700.1:58295411-58307161 GCA_028571105.1 Tragopan temminckii | reverse complement strand
CTACTTATGGAGCTCTGAGGATGCGTTCAGTAATGAAAAAATTTCAACTGAAAGCACTCTCTGCTATGAAGAACTTACTAGAAAATATGTATGTGTATGTGTATGTAGAAAATATGTATGTGTATACGCGCACAGCAATTTTACTTGTTGCTTTTCTTTATATTGAGCTTCAGGAATTGCTCAATGGGTAGAATCAGACTCCTCACACAGTAACATCTGACAAGGAGCCAGCTGAGCCTGGCTAATAAAATATTCTCATGCAAGGTTAACTGTGGACTCTCTCAAGGCTTTTCTTTTCTTTCCTTCCCAAATCAAGTTTTCAACACAATATTTACCAAACATTGTTGCACCTATGCACTGTCTGACACTGAAGTGAATAAGGGAGAGTTCAAGGACTCTATTCCTCATGGTTATGAAGCCACATACGAAAAAGTCGTCCATATCACAGCACCATTCCTTTGATAAGTCATTTTTATTCTCACCTTCTGCATAACCTAACAGTGGTTGAAACAATGGAGTGATGTAGCCTGGACACAGAGGATGAGAAGCCTAGTAGGAAAGTTTTTCTAGCACCCTGGATATTCTGCTCCTGGCATTGATGTTTTTTGGGTAAACATAGCATTTTAGAGACACTGATCCTGGTGTTGAGATTTTTTGTTTCTTTGTGATATATTTATATCCTTTGAGATTTTGTCTTGAGAACCTGCAGCTTTGGAAAGCCTGATCCCCATGCTGAGCTATTTTACCAAACAAGATATCTAATGAAATTTTTAGGATAAGCATTATAAACTTGAAGGGCTTTCCTGGATGAGACAAAGGCTTCTTATGGGGAGAGTGAGAACAGGTAACATGCCACAGTACTAACTTCCCACCCCATGTCAAAGAAACTCTGACCCCAAAACTTTCTTTTGCTTTACTTGTGCATTTTCCTGGAGTATAAGCTGGAGACAAGGTTGTAATGGAACTAGGTATACACCAGCAGTCTTGCATTCCTGCTCCTTCATGAGATGAGCATACATTTATTTTGTGTTACAAATGGTACTGACTAGGTCCAATTTTCCGTGTAGATTTAGTATTAGTGGAGATT
Source organism: Tragopan temminckii (assembly GCA_028571105.1). Taxonomy (NCBI): domain Eukaryota; kingdom Metazoa; phylum Chordata; class Aves; order Galliformes; family Phasianidae; genus Tragopan; species Tragopan temminckii. The sequence continues at coordinate 58,306,074 of JAOWBP010004700.1, read as the reverse complement.
TTAATTCCCTGGGTCTGACTCATGTTTTTATGGCTACCACATACCTATCATTTCTAACAACATGCTAGAGCTGAACAAGTACTCCTTGCAAATGATGTATTCATTGATCATAGTTCATATTTCTGTTTGCACACTGTTAACAGCATGAAGATGGATTAAAATACATTTTGACTGCTATTTAAATTGTTCAAGCACTTTATTCATTTAAGGGAAAAAATGCATGTGAAAAGAATTATCAGAAAACATAAGTGTTATATGTATGATATCAGATTGCTTATCTGTATCATGTGATGCTTTCTATACTGTGGTTTTGTGAATACAGTTTTTATAAGACAGAAGAGGGAGATCATAAAATTCAATACGGTCATGGGAATATATGTCAGTAAAAGACCTCAATAAGAACGTGAACTGAAAGAGTAATGACAGAAATAATTTGCAGATTTTACAAAAGAATGACTCAGAGCTACACAGTGTAACAAATGGTCTCTTCCTCTAGATTTGTATTCTTCTCCAGCTTTTGTTCTTTAAAAATTGGTGCAAAGACCCCTCATGTGCATTTGAATCATTACTCTGCAAAGCAACTTCTTGATATGTTGGTATATTCCTAAAGTAAAAGAGGTGACGATTCTTTTTTCTAACTGTACATTAAAAATAAATTATTTGGTGAAATGTCTTAGAAATGCCTTGAGGGTATCTCAGTTTTAGATCTTTTCATATCGGCTGAAGAATAAAATTACCTACTAGGTTTGGTATAGATGTAATTCCCCACTAAAAAGCATACAATATCTCAACATGTTATGTAGACATTATAAGCTCCAAGCACTCTACTGTTCTTAGAATTTGCTATCATCAGTTTTGGTAGTGACTTGGAAGCATCATCAATCGCTGTATTTATTTTTTGTATACACCTGTTAACATGCACAAAAATAACTTCACATTCCTTGCAAATATCTATATTGATCTGTGCTGCCATATATAAATAGATCGATAAAGAGATGCCTCTAGACAGAGGTCAATATAAAGTACAAATGCAGAAACAGTGATGCATCAGCACAAAGTGTATGATTCACCATAGAAACTGTGAACTGAATACCTTCAGAACGAGCATTACAATTCTCATGCTGGATTATTCTGGTCCTTCTTGTACTAGAGAAGAACAGAAACAGAACTGTTAATGTCTCCCATTTGTCACGCTTACCTCTGAGGTGCATTGCAAAAACACACAGCATCCTAACTGCACCATAAAAAGGAAATTATTTATAAAAAGGAAAGCTAGGTCCTACAGTCTGTGAACCATTCATATTCTAACTGTAAAGCGAATCAAATTAATCTAACAGTTCCAAAGGGAGCTATATAGCTTAGCCAAAGTGGGTGAAAAAAGCAGCCCTCAATGGTTTGACAGAAAATATGCGACACCATGTTAAACTAACAGTTTGCTACTGATATCAGATACTAATTTATGTGGCAATGAAAGAAAAATACTGAGAGAAAACAATTACTATTTTTTTTTTTTTTTTTTAGAAAGTGGGTACAAGTTGCTGTCTTGGTATGTTTAACTATTTTCTACCGAATCACTGAAAAAAAAAAAATAATAGCTCAATAAATGAATAATCTTGTACCTGAAGAGGTAAGGCATTTTGTTGGTATTGCTCTGATAAAGAAAAAAAGAAAAGAAAGGCTGGTGCCCTCAAATTCTTACTACTAGGAGAGGTTTCTTGACTGTGCCTGCTCCAAACTGGTGAGGGAGGAGAATTAATGCCTGTGTTTTCATTCTGCTTTTTTATTGCCTCCAGGAGAAAGCATGGGGGAAGCTAGAGTCGTTTATACCAGCTCAACTTTCTTGCTCTCTGCACAAGTGCTCAGCTCTCATTCACTGTCAGTAACTCAGTGGCTACCGCACATCCTCAGGCCAGTTTGGCTGGAAGTAAGTTGTGAATCCATAAGTTATCTATAGAGACAGTGCCTGAAGGAAGCAAAATTTTGCCAGTTTCTGCTCAGCTGCTCTCCCTTGAATGGCAGAAACTCTTCTAGCAAAGGAGAGATGCAGTAGAGTTTGGGGTGGAATACTCTAAGGGAGGGAGAAGGAGCATTTGCTCTTTCATCTGTCATAGAGCAAGCTATGACTGTGCCTTTGGGAGAACTGTGCATTCCTCCAGGAACTGGAAGCTGATTTACCATTTAGCCTTCACTGTAATTGCTGGCTGCAGAGTCCGTTTTCATTTTTTTTTCTGTCTCTTCTGTAATTCAAATACAATGTTGCAATTTAAATATTCCTTTGGCAATATACTGTTGGAGGGCTGTAATGTAGGTTTTATAATTTGCCATAATTTGCAGCTTTAGCCAAAAAAATGCAGAATATGTACATCCTTCAGCTGGGATTGGATTGATATACACTGAACTTCTTTGGATGCACAGAATCAGTGTGGGTAAGGTGAGAAGAGTCCTGTGGTTTGAACCAGACCTCATCTGATTCAACCTCCCTGTTTAAGCAGCCACTGATTCTCAAACAATGTCCCAAGGCCATGGCAATCAAGACCTGATTGCTGACATCACGTCTGCAATCAACCATTGACACGCATTATCAGTGCCATCCTCCTTTCCCCTTGCTGACAGTACTGAGGAGAACATCACCTGTTCCTCAAGCCCAAGACTGTTGCCCCCAGAGCACTGCAGACATCTTCGATTATCTCTACAGGTCATTCCTGGTAGGATCATCGGTGCCTACATGTAGGAATATCAAGGTGAATATTTATAGTCAGACAAGTCTTAGCAGTCTGTCCACAACAGTCCAGATCCTGGACTCAGCAAGCAGAGAGCTTCTATAGATGACAAGTCAGGCTGGTAGGTGGATGCCTATAAGCCCTGCTGAACAGACTTGCCCACTAATACCATTTGCATCCTCATCCTTTTCATCTTGGATGGCTCAGTCTCAATTAGTCCAGACATACCATTTGAAAGTACATATAGCATCTCCTCAGCCTTGAGGGCATTGAATCTACTTCATAGTTGGAAGCCCTCAGACAGCGCAGGAGACAAAAGACAGGCTCTCTGTGCCAGAAGTCACGAACTCCTATCCTTCCCCTTACACAGGTGAGAAAGCACTTACTATTCTAAGCTGGGGGCAGATGCTGTCTGCCTCTCTACACCTGCAGGGATCTGGGACTCTTGAAGTTGTTGCATGTCTGAAAATATCCTGAGAAGAGACAAGACCTGTCTGTCTCTTGACCCACACTGGTATGAAAGGGACAGCTGAAACAAAGGCGACCAGCAGTCTGAATCAAGACAAGCTGACCTAAACTGAAGCTCCATTCCCTTTATCCCCATAAGCTGTTCAGGTCCTGACTATCTTCTTCTGAATCCAGCAGTATGGAGGCAGTTCTCTCCTCTGCAAAATGAGGAACAGACAGCTGTCTTGTTAGAGAGTATTGTCTTTGTCTGGGGCTTTCAGATCTCATTGAGGGCAAAAGTTCTTCTTCAACTGCAGTACTTTTAGAGATGAGATCTTGGAGTTACTGATTAATTGCTTTCCTGAAACCTTAGTAGACTAATTGTTGCTCACTGTTCTCTGTGTGTTATTCCATGTGTCCACCCCAGATGGCCAACTGATCTAATTTGTGTCCAAGACAGCAGCAGCTTCTTGTAGTCTGGCAGATATTGATGTTTTGCAGCAGTGTGATTGCAAATGCTTCCTATCTAGACTGCATTTTAATTACAGCATAAGACAGACAAGACTTTCTACCTTAGCCCATGGCAAAGAATTAGATTTGTGACCACTGCCATCAGATACTTAGTCTTCAGGGATGGGATGGGATGGGACAATTCTGCTGCTTTCCAAGTCTGCCACTCTTCTACATTCCGAGAAGAAAGGGTTTTGAACTTTTAATAAATGTTATTAAAATTTTAGTAATTGTAATAGTTTTAATAAATATTTGGATTTTAAACCCTGTTATTTGTGATTGAAGTCTTTGTTTTAATTATGAATTTTACATCAGCTTTAAGGTTTTTAAAGGCTATTTATGGCCGATCACACTTCAGGGTATTTGATGACTCTATATTCAGATAGAGACTGGTCACAAGTGGTGTTCTCCAGGGCTTTGTGTTGGGACCAACACTCTTAAACATCTTTGTCAGTGACACAGATGATAGGATCTAGTGAACCCACAGCAAGTTTGCAGATAACACCAAGCTGAGTGGTGCAGTTGATGCAACAGATGGAAGGGGTGCCACCCAGAGGAATCTGGACACACTTAGAAAGGGTGGGCAAATGAGGACTTCATGGGGTTCAACATTCATTCAGCCTGGAGAAGGGAAGGCTCCAGGGAGACCTCACTGCAGCCCTCCAGTACTTGAGAGGAGCTTGCAGAACAGGAGGGAAACTGATGTTTTACACAGTTGGATAGTAACAAGACAAAGGAGAATAACTTTAAAATAAAAGAGAGGAAATCTAAGTTAAATATTAGGAAATTCCTTACACAGAGGGAAGTGATGCCCTGGCACAGGCTGCCCAGAGAAGTTGTGGATGCCCATCCCTGGAGGTGCTCAAGACCATGCTGGATGGGCTCAGGGCATCCTGGTCTAGTGGTGGGTGACAATAAGCAAATGGCAGAGGATTGGAACTGGATGATCTTAAATGTCCCATTCAACCTAATTGGTTCTATGAGTCTATAATTTGATGGATTTATGTTAGGAAAACCTGATGCTTGATTATAAAGGCTACTAATTTTAGGTACAGTATTTAAATAATTTTCCCATATTTTTTCTTCCCAAAAGACATATATCTTCCCTATTTGCTGAAATATGAATTTCCAGGTGGTTTTTTTTTTTTTTTTTTTTTTTTTTTTTTACTTCATGTAAAACTTTTTTCCTTTTGATGCAAAGCATTTTTTCTTTTAAAGAATAAATCTCCCCACCCCCTCCCATATGCAATACACGTATATTTTACTCTTTAATCCTTGTATTAAACATGGCAACTGTATTGGACAGAACCCAAATATTCTTCAAAAGTGATTAAAGTTAAATTATATGAGGAAGAATAGAATTTAAATATCCCCATCTCTGTCTCTTGATCTTTTTCTTGTTTGTAGATAGTAGAAGATAAAAAGACACAATCACTCTTCACCATGTAATTAATTTAAATATTGGAATAACTTACCATTCATAATTGTATCTCTTTTATCTCCTCATTTTATATCTTTGTTTGTCTTATCATAAAATGTGCTAAGCTTGTTGATGTTTTCTACATGCAGGCCTGCAGCTATAAAGAAAGGGAAATCAATTTATTCATTAGCAAGACAAATATACTGAAATTTGTATACTTTCGTGAATGAAGGCTTTTTTTTTAATGGAAATATCAGTGCCTAATGATATTATACCTATTTCATTTACAGTAGTGGCAATGTCTTCATTAATCAGAACAAATGATTAATTTTTCTCTGCTGCAGCCGCTGTTGTGCTTTCTCAACCAGCCTGTTTAAGACTGACAACCAGTCAGAAAGAGCCCACTGTAGAAGATCAAAGCTCATGCAAGATGGGTTTTACCTCTAAACTGGCAAGTGGAGATCTTCTGAAGCCCAGGGAAAGCAATTTGTGCTTTAATCCTTGGGTCCTGCTGCTGCAGCAGCCAGTGCACAGACATCTTCATCGTTCTCCCTCTCCAGTCACTTTGTAAGAGCAAGCAGGGCTGCTGAGAAATACAGACCTGGGGTGAAGGGAGAAAGGGGATTTGGCCTGACTTCAGGCATCCTCTGTCTTCCCTCCAGTGTTTTGGGATTTCTGTCAGGTAGCAATGCCTCACCTAGCACTGCACCACCAGACAGTCCCCAGCAGGCCAAACAACACTCCTCCATTCCAAACTCAAAGGAAGGGTCAGGAATTTCTGTGAGCCAAACACCATTCAGTATACACGGTGTACCAGGGCAGGACTCGTAGCACACTTTGGCCTTTCAGTGTAGGTACAGCCTCTGCTGCTTTGTGCTGATGTCATCCCTGAGACACAGATTCTCTGCCTGTCAGTCTACTGCACACCTGCAGCATGTAGAGATTAATGAGTGCTAATAATTATTCTTCTGTGACAGAAGGCTTACTAGTCTTCAGTGAGACTTTTCAGACACAGGCTGGAACTATAGCAATGTAATATACTGCAAATTCACAGCAGTGTGATCAGGAGCTGGAGCAGATGCTGAGATGGGAAGCAGAAGCTTCACTACCATGCCATGGGGATGCACAGGGGCTCTAAGCAGGTGGGTTGGTTTGTCTCATCTAGGAGGAAAGGGAGAGAATCTGTCTGGTCCAGCCAAAGCTTTTAAAGGTATGAAATGTTAAAATCCCCCTTCAGGGTGAAAATACTATATGTGTATATACTTGCATCTGTGTTATATATATGCATACACACTATATATATATGTGTGTGTATATATGTATATGCTTCTTTTAAGAAAACAAAACAAAACAAAAACAAAACAAAACAAAACAAAAAAAACCAACATCTTCTCAGTGACCAGTGAGGTAGGAGAGTCACTTCAAACTGAAAGACAAATTCAAGCTCTGTTCTCGATCAGACAGATCTTCCTCTACGTAACAATTTTGAATTGTCAGAAATTCACAGTTTTACTTCCCATTTAAGAGCTAGAACAGGTCAGTCAGAAGCCATGAAGACTTCTTGTGTGCACAGCATACAGCTAGAATACATACTGCTCTTACTTCAATGTTTTGATATTGCATTTGTTTATTCTGCCTTTCTACATCGGAAGAAAAGCCATCTTTCTTTTTAACTATGCAGTCATAGCCACTGTTTAAGAGTGTGCCCTAATGTCATTATTAAAGGAAATGTACATGTTTTATCATAAAAAATAATTCTCTGTTCTTTGTAAAATCATATATAACGTATTATTTTATAACAAGATTGGTGTAGTTCTTAAAATTTGATGCTTTGTGTTAGCAAGTTGGATGCTATGTATAATTCTTTATTGTGACAAGAAGTTTACATTGTTTTCTGTTATGTCCCTTTTAATCTTTCACTATGGGAAATAACAGAATTACTTTTCTAGCTTTGTTCTCCTCTTCATAAAAGAAATAAAAAATAGTACTATTCATTTTAGAAGGTCAGTTTTTCGTTATTACTGCTTTTCTGATGCCAATGGAGAAAACAATATGAAAATAATACCATTAAATTTGAGATTTTTTTTTTTGTTTGTTTTTGCTAATAAAATATTGTATGTTACCTACCTTTGGTTCTAGCATTCTGCTTTTTCTTTCTTTCTTTCTTTTTTTCTCAGTGTTTGAATAAACTATTTACATGAATTCTCTACACAGAGCCAGAAATGAATTCATCAGTTGATTTGAAAGGAAACCTGTATCCCACGATTTAGATCTGTTATTCCAAAAATAAGCACTTCCTTCTAACAGTTAAATCTGTCAAGGTACTTCTCAGAACACACCATGTGCAAAAATGTTCATAAATGGAACAAGACAATGAGACAGTTATCTTTTCAATATTTACTCAGCAAATTTTTGTTTACATGATCATAATGGCTTAATGCAGCAATTCCACTTAGCTGCTCTGGTGGTTTCAGCAAGCCCTAGAGTTAGAAATCTGCACTAATTGGTGTCACTGGGTGTTAAACGCTTCCTCAGTCAATTAAAGATCCCTATGTTATTCTCAGGCAACTTTAGCAAAGATGAAAAAGAGAGGAACTTTTGACCATAGTGGGATATTTTCCCTTAGAAACTGAGTCTCACTTTTCTGCCATTTTCAGCCTTTCATCAAGTGACAGTGTTTTAATGAAATGGCTGCTTCTGTGGAAGAAAGCTGGACCGATGTATGTACCTGGCCAGACAGGACTGTGAAGGATGTGCTCTGTATATTCTCTTCTACAGGGCAGAAAAAAGTCCTGTGACAAGAATCAGGAACAGAAACTTTTTGGGTGTTGGTGTTTCCAGTGAATGTATTGAAGAAATTCTTTATGAATAAAAAGTGTATGTAGGAAAGCTCTTTTCTGCTGGCAGCTTTCCAGCCACGCTTCTCCAGTCCAGTAGTTCAGCATGGAGTTGTTTTCACCCAAGTGCAACACCCAGCATTTAGCTTTGTTGGTTGTCACACCAACAGATGTGACTCACTGCACATCTGTCTGCACATCCTTCCTATTCTCAGATTGACACTGCTGCCCATCTTGATGTCATTTGCAAACTTACGGTGGGTGCATTTGATCCACTCATTGAGATCACTGAAAAAAATGTTAAACAAAACTGACCTCACCACTGAGCCCAGTGGAACACTGCTTGTGGCATCTTTCCCATAAGCAGTAAATCTTTACACCTTCATGATCTTTGCTTGTAGTGATTAGTTAAAGACTTACATGGCTTTCATCAGCAAGGATAAGTTCCAGTAAAAAGAAGTTTAATGTCACCCAGATGTGTATATATACTACATCATACTGAAAATGTGTATATATACTACATCATACTGAAAAGGTATGATCATGCACCATTTCTACTTTGGCAGCTCTTCAATTAAATCAATGAAAACCAGAAAACTGGCACTTTAAAGGCTGAATACAACAAAAGAACGACAAAATACAAATTCAGTGTTAACTTCATTTGTATTAGAAAGAGAAATAAAGCATTCCATTTAGGCATAGATCACATTATATTAAATACAAATAGAAAATTAAGTATTGTTTTTTAAGAAAAAGCATGAATGAAATGTCAGGGCATGTTGGTTTTCAGGTTTTTCACAGCTCTAGGCACTCAATACTTCAAACTACAGTATCAAGATACATGCTTTTGGTACGTCACCCAGCAAGTTTGCCATTCCAAGGTTATCAGTTTCTGTTAGTTCTATAGCTTCAAATGTTCCTGTGAATCAAATATTTATCTGAAAATTTAAAACACCACAATGCTTGCAAATGCTGTTCACAACATCAACTGACTGATAGTTAGAAAGCATTGGTAGTTCTTGATTCTGCATCCAGTCTGATACAAATAAGATGCTACAAAGTCAAAACAAAGAAAAATTCCTATTGAACATAATATTGGACTTATTATTTTAACTATTTTTTTTTTTCCAGATTAAGAGCAACGTATAAAAACCTCAGTGATACACATCAACATACCAAAATTAGCAGTGGTGGAAAGAAACAGTGTAAATAGGTAGAGATTACATGTATTTTAATCACAAGGGCAATTCGGATACCCTCTGAAGTAAACAATCATAGAATGGTGTGGATTGTAAGAGATCCCAGTGATCATTAAATTCCAAACCCCCTGCCACAGGCAGGACCACCAACACCCAGATCTGGTACTAGACCAGGCTGCCCAGGGCCCCATCCAACCTGTTCTTGAACACTTCCAAGAACAGAGCATTCACAGCCTCTCAAGGCAGCCTGTTCCAGCTCCTCACCACTCTCTCTGTAAAGCACTTTCCAATGACATCCAATCTAAACCTTCCCTCCTTGAGCTTAAAAGCATCACCCTTTGTCCTGTCACTCTCTACCTTTGTAAAAAGCTGATTTCCTTCCTGTTTATAACCCCCCTTTAAAAACTGGAAAGTTGCAATGAGGTATCCTTGCAGCCTTCTTTTCTCCAGGCTGAACAAGTCCAGCTTCCTCAGCCTATCTTTGTAGGGGAGGTGCTCCAGACCTCTGACCTTCATGGCCCTCCTCTGGACCCCCTCCAACATCTCCACATCTTTCCTGTATTGGGGGCCCCAGACCTGGACGCAGTAGTCTAGATGGAGTCACCAGTCTCCATCTGGACATCATGCCATTCATCACAACCCTCTATCTACAGCCTTTTGACATATTCTTTATCCACTGAAAAGTCACCCCTCAAAATTGTATCTCTCCAATTTAGAGATGTGGTGGTGGCTGTGTCAAAGGCCTTGCACAAGTCCAGATAGATGACATTAGTCATCTTTCCTTTGTCCACTGATGCTGTCACTCCATCACAGAAGGCCACCAGATAGGTCAGGCATGACCTCCCTTGGTAAAGCCATGCTGGCTGTCTTGAATCGGTGAATTAATGCATATGTATATATCTGCATGGACAGTTAAAACAGAATGATTTCTGGGAAGATTTTTGCATTTTTGTGTATGTATGGTCAAGTCTGATGACTGAGACTGGAATGTTTAGACCACATTAAAAAAAAAAAAAAAAAAAAAAGAAATAGTTATTCCTTTAGCAAATTTCATAAACTTTGTTTAATAGCTATTTCCTAGATGCCTTGTTACATTATAAGTCAACTTTAGTAAATGGAATTACTTTTGGAATTAATTGGTCCTCATGTTATTCCAGTTTGATTACTGAAACATAAAATGAATTAGTAACTAGAGATGCAGAATTACTTTTTAAAGCATAAATGTTACACAGTACAAAAATCTTGAGGGTAAGCTTTGTAAAATTTTGGAATTTCATCAACCATTCTGAAAGCCTTATTTGGCTGACAGAAAGAAAGTTACAAGTAGTCTACGCTTCCCAGTAAACTTCAACTCCTGTAGGCTAGCATAATGAACAATCCCAGCTCCTTCAGCCATTTCTCATAAGGCCTGTGCTCCAGACCCCTCACCAGTGTTGTTGCCCTTCTTTGAACACACTCCAGGGCCTCAATGTCTTTCTTGCAGTGAGGGGCCCAAAGCTGGACACAGTACTCGAGGTGCGGCCTCACCAG
>JAOWBP010004700.1:58284906-58295311 GCA_028571105.1 Tragopan temminckii | reverse complement strand
GGTTGGAGATTCATGATCCTTGTGGTCCCTTCCAACCCTGGCCATTCTATGATTCTGTGATTCTGTGAGATGTTATACAACCCTAAGAAAAAAATGGTATATTGCTCTACTACCAATTTGCACTATCACACATCAATAATTACTCTAAGCCTTTAGATTTATGTATGACCACGTAGCATCCATTAATGCCTCTTATCAACAAACTGATACAGAAAAGGGATAGTTTTAATTATAATTGTTCCTTCAATTATTACTACGAGTGCAGTTTTTAAAATTTCAGGTGCTTGAACAACGAAAGCCACATTTTTTTCCCTAGCTATGGCAGATGGAGACTTTTACTTCTCAAACTACCAAGAGGCTGTCTACCTCTTGGCAGCTCTAGAAAACTTTGGTCAAGTTTGGTTCTCTGTAATATAGCCCTGTCATGCTCAGCTCATCTAAGGCTGTGACAAGTCCCAAACCACTAGGTCTTCTGAGAGAGAGGCACTATACGGTACCTGTTTATTAGTCTTGGATTTGGATATGGCCAAAAATGGATTAGAGTAGCACTGCAGCCATTCTGCAAAGCATTCCTGGTGCAACCCATCAGTGAGCTAATTGCTGCCAGGGATGATGCTCAAAGGAAAGAGAGAGGTTCTTGAGATTCAGATGTGAAGTAGAGGGGCTGGGAAGGGAAGGATGTACAAAAATAAATAAGTTGCAGGCAGAAGAGTAGTAATACAGACTATTTCTAGTTAATGACTGAAAAATCCAGGCAAACCCTACCAAAATGTGCTGAGGATTTAAAATGATTGATTTTCCCTCTTATCCCCTTTATGTTGGGTATTTTCATAAAAAGCTTTACGGGTACAGCTTAACAGTTTGTTACTGCTTTACATTCCACCTAACTCAAATGACAGGAAAGAGACTACATCTTTAAGTAATAGCTGAGCAGCTTCCAGGTTTGCGAAATAAGCTCTGAATTTGTTGCTGCTGTTCTGCAGAATCAGGCCTAGGCACTTCCCCTGTAATGCTGGGAATACCTGCACCACTTCACCGAAACTGAGGAGATCTCTCACAGTTATAGTGAATCAAGTGAATCTGACTGAGACAGAAATTCTCAAGTTTTACCCTCTAAACTTCCCGTGCTCTCTGACGGGGAGACCTGGGGAAACCTGATCTCACGTATGATATAAGCAGCAGTCTTAGAGTTGGCCATTCCTTCCTTGCCTGAAACTGTTGACTTTATAACACTTTTAGCTCAGATTATCAATAATGCAGGACCATCTCATCAGAAGGGCTCAACCTCACCCATCAGAGTGCATTCCAAGGGAAAGGTATGGCCCATCAGAAGTGCATTCTGGGACAAAGTGACGAACCAAAACAAGGAGAGAAAAATGAAAGGCTGAGCATTGGAAATTTTAAGGCAAAGGAATGAGAAACTGTATCAGAGATAGGGAAAGATTTTCCTTTTTCAACAAATGCTGCTTGTGTAACTAGTGATGCAACTGGAAGAGTCAAGAATGTGAGTACCTCCTGGGATGGCTACTCTTGCTCGTTTTTCAGAACTAGATAGGCATATCTGTCTGTGCTATTGGTGTACAGGCACTTCAGCAAGGCTATTGGCAGGCTTGCTTTCCCTGAGAAGGTTTTTCTCTACTGCTACCTAAGTTGATAACATTTCTTGGCCCTCCTCTGTCACTTAGAAGTCCATCCCCATCCCAGATCAAATCTAGTTTAAATCTCTGCTGATCATTCCAGCCAGCTTGCTGCTCAGGATATTCTTGCCCTCCTGGTCAGTTGTATCTCACTCAATGTCAGCATGGCAAATTTTTCAAATACCTGTCCAAGAACATAGAATCCAAAGCCCTGAGCAGCATATAATCCACAGAGTCAATCATTCAACTGTCCAGTTCTCCTTTTTCCTGGGTCCCAGCCTCCAAAAGGGAGGACAGAGGAAAACATTGCTTGCACTCCTGATCATTTCAACCTCCTTCAGAGAGATGTAAAGTCTTTTTTAATGTTCTGTAGTTTCCTTGTTAAAGCTTCCTGTGACTCAACATGAATGAGTAAAAGCACAGAGTTGTTGCCTGGCTTTATCAAACCCCGTAGCATTTTCTTGATGTCACAAATGTGGGCTCCCAACACAGCAAACTTCTGTGCAGAGATTATCTGGAAAGCAAATGAGGGCCCCAGTGCCTGTCTGCAAGGAGTCCCAAATAGTTAGGGCTCTCCAACTTTTTTCAGTAGCACTGGTTCTAATGTTGTTCCTTGGTTGGACCAACTCAGTGTGATTGGTCCCTTCCTGGCTTTGAACCTTTCCAACTCCCATCCCCTCTTTCCAGCCTCAATGCCTCTGTTGCTTAGAAGCACTTTGAGGATTGAGAGTATAAAGAAGGCAATTTAAGGATTGCAAAGCACATGAGAAAAACCTAGGATGCTTGACATAGGCTTCAGATGGAACAAGGAAGAACCTTTAAGGCTTGTCAGAAATGCCAAAAATCTTCTGGACAAAATCAAGTAAAAATCTATCATTACTGGTTCAGGAAATAAAACAAACAAACAAATTAAAAAAAAAAAAAAAAGTTCGAAACTTAGTTGTTTCTAATACAAGTAAGTATTTATTTACAGAATGAACGCTCTGTATTTGCTATAATCAACACTATCCAAATTATTTTTTAAAACAAGATATTTGCTTTGTTTCCATCATGAAGCCACAGACCTTTCTCCATTACAGCATTTCCTAACAATGATGGATTTTCATAGTCACATGCTTAATCTCAAATACTAAGAAGCACATGCCAAGAAGCACTGGACCTACTGCGTTGTTCTGCACTACCTTTCTCTCTACCCTCATTAAATTCAGTACTCTCAGAAAAAGACTTATTTTCTTGATGCTAATTGAATTCTACATGAATGCTGTGGATGCATTCGATTTGAGTACGTGCAACACTATTGCAGTGGAGGGGTCTGTAGGTAATGGAGGCTAAGAACATTTAACTGTCATTGCCCACAATCTCTCCAACCCTGTGGGAAAGAAAACAGTGAGAACAAGTCATGAGAATGACAGGATTGTTCAGCTGGCATAAGTGCATCCATAATTTTGCTGTGATTGTTTCTATTCAGAAATAACAACTTTATCAAAAAAAATTTACTGATCTCTCAAGCCAATATTTTCTAAATGATAAGTACAGCATAATGTTTTCTAATGATGAATCCTATTGGTTGTGAATCTGGTTACTTATAGTGAGGTAGGAGTTTTTATCTCCAAAAATTGGTACAAAATGGTGTTGAAGTGCCCAAAGAAAAAAACCTGAATAATTAGATTCTAATTCTGCGTTTAGGAGAGGTTGGTATATTTTACCTACTAGCTTGGCAGTAACAATGATGTCATTTTTAAAATACTTCTGTTACTACGCTTTATCTTGGGGTGGGAAAATCTGACAATGAGGAGAAAAAATGGAGGAAAACAGCATGGCCATGGGACAGTCTGAACTGCCTGAGGAGAGGCAGGCATTGAGCAAATCACATCTCTACAAGTGCTTGAGACATTTCAACTTCATTGTATGCCACAGCTGCATCTCTCACCCTAAATCTGACTGTCTCTGGACTGGAACTGGCAAATGCAGCCTTCCCATAGCAGCCTTCTTGGAGAGGAATCCTTGCTCTCTTCTTGAAATATCTGCTCAAGCTGATACGGACCTCCTGCTTGTTTTTCTTGGAAGACCAGAACACTTTTCTGATGATCAGTGGTGCCCAGAGTTTGCTCCCATTAAAATAAAGATGCAATAGAAAACACACAGTGTGCTTGCACATCCACACTGTAGATAAGTATTTTCCCCTTAGTTACAGGTGGAATTAGAAATGCTGGACATTCACAAAGGTTACCTGAGTTAAATGTACTACTCTTGACACTGTGGCTGTGTGCACTTATATTTTCCAAGCCTGAAGGCTGTCAGAGCGCTTCCCTCTTCATCCGATTAGTGTTTATCTAAATAATGATTTGCATTTAATAAAAACGATTCACTTTTTGTCCCAAGGGGAAAGACAGCCAGCAGACAGATCTAAAGAAAAGTCATTAGCCATTAGTCATTCGGGATGCTTTGGCATTGTGCTAAAGATTATTTCATTATCAGCGAAATGAAATTGTTTTACTTGCTGGCAACTAATATTATATAGAGAATGCTATTACTATTACAAATACACTATGAAACATATGCTTGAGCTGCCAATCTATAGATACTCTTGTAATGAAAAACTGTATGAGTAGGAGGAACGAAGCACAGAGATGTGCTTAAGGCCATTTCCATGCTCAGTGAGAAAAGCTATTTAGACAAAACAGAACTTCAGAATGTCTTTTCTTCCGGTTTAGCTCTGTTGGGATATAATTTAAAGGTATGTTTTAGATAAAATTATT
Organism: Tragopan temminckii; assembly: GCA_028571105.1. Lineage (NCBI taxonomy): Eukaryota > Metazoa > Chordata > Aves > Galliformes > Phasianidae > Tragopan > Tragopan temminckii. The sequence continues at coordinate 58,290,915 of JAOWBP010004700.1, read as the reverse complement.
AGATAATGTATAATTTTTGAATTTTGTTATAAAATTTCTGCAAATATTTTTACTCAAATATTTCATCTTCAGATTTTTAGATCAAAGACTGATTTCATAAAAAAAGCAAAATTTCCCTGTAGATAGGTCAAATAGAATCTGTTTAGACGCCTTGTTCAGATAACTTGCTACTAAAGATGGATTTCTTTAGGAATAAAACCTCAAATCTTTTACTGTTCGAAGCAGTTTTTAGAGTAACATAGAATGGATTTTGTCAGTCTCCTGAAGAATACTTTCATTTGATGAGTCAACTGGGAAATCAATGCTTTGACTCCATTGTATGAAAATTTTAAGGAATATTGAAAGATTGGATTTCATTTCTGCCCTTGCCTAAAAAATAGCAATACTGAACATTCAGTTCTAACATAGGAAGTATAAACTCACCACTAAATCACAACTGGAAATACAAAAAAATAAAATTTAATAACTAAGAAATTAGTTCACAATGGGAGGGTTGTCCCAGGTCCTTCATGAGTGCTCATATCACCAAATGGTGGATTGCCTTATGACAGCTGGTACTCGGTCCTCCCTCCTCTTCCTTGCTTGTTTTACCCAGAAATTATCTCCCTGGCCTGAGAGCTATGTCCAATTGTGTGACACAACCAGAGAAAATGACCTTATCTAAAATACATCATGCAAATGTAGTAAATATCTGTATCCAAACATTTCAATTAAAGTTTGCAAAAAAAACCTGAGTGAAATAAGCTACCCAAAAAGACGTCTGAATAAAAAACAAAACTCCAAGGCTCTATCTTTTTCCAGACCTGAAGCCAAGGACTGCATTTTTCCCCATTAACATGCTGTAATAGGTAGATCTTTATTACGGTCTCCAGCCACACTTTTTAAAAGACACATGTTATTACAGAAGAATTAAAACACGTGTCAGCTCCTGCTGCCAAACCATGCTCTTGGCATAAAGGCACTTTCTTATGAACTATAACTGAAGCCATTGTCCAAAGTCAGTGATCTAACATCAAATACAAAACTGCTGAAGTTCTAAGAGATAAACAAATGGATCTTGACTCTTTGGAGGACTAGTTATGTGTTAGAATCTTTGGAAATACAGTTTTCTCTGCTTTTTGAAAAATTCCTGACATCTTCGAATGCATTTCAGCTCAGTGCTATTTTGGCCTCTAGTGCATCTGAAATGCTCTTGTGAGGTCCCACCTGGAGTACTGCGTCCAGGCCTGGGGCCCCCAGAATATGAAGGATGTAGAGCTGTTGGAGTGGGCCCATAGGAGTGCTACGAAAATGACTGGAGGACTGAGCATGTCTCATATTGAGGAAAGCAGAAGGAGCTGGGCTTGTTCAGCCTGGAGAAGGGAAGGCTCTGGGGAGACCTCATTATGGCTTTCCAGTACTTAGAAAGAAACTCATAAACAGGAGGGAAACATGCTTTTGCACGATCTGATAGTGACAGAACGTCGTGATTTGAAGAGTGAATGATGCAACACCTCTCTGTCCCCTCAGGAGAAAGGGAGAGGGAAAGGAAGATGGAAAAATCCAAGTGAGATAGGAGAAACTAATTTATTAAAAGCAATGTGAGATAATACAGAAAAATTAAGAGTTATAAATCAAAACAAACCAAAAATGAAACTGCAGAAGAGAATCTGTTCAGTTCTTTATTGGCAGGCCTTCCACCTTCCAGAAACAAATAAACAAACAAAAAAATGAAAAAAAACCAACAACAACAACAAACAGAGATACCACCTATAATTGGAAATCATGTGGAGACTCCTGGGAAATGTGGTACGTCCCAGAGTATCTTACCCTCGGAGAGTCAGAACTCATGTGAAACATACAGAAATAAACAGCAAACACAGCTTCACAGTGCGCTGTGTTTTCTGGATCCTACATCCTGATGCATGATGTTATGATTTGAAATACGGGTAAAACCAGTGTATACAACATCCACCCCTTATTCCGTATCATTTACATCATGCTTAAATTGTACAACACAAATATATATCATACAAATCATAACAACAATAATTAGCATTACATACATATATACATATAACTACTTCCTGCTTTCTCCCAGCATCAAGTTCCCTTGAGGTATATGTTGAGCGCTCCCATTTTCTTGCACTAGATTTACCAGGTAAATCCAGGTCCCTGAGTAAAAGCAATCCCATGAATAGGTCTTCCCTATTGGGAAATTCCTGGCCTAAAACCAGGGTAACCCACACACTTTTTTCCCCAGTATCTTCTTTGCAAGTATTACAGGGACCTTACCTCTTTCTACAGTACATACAGGGCTGGATAAAGTAGGGCCATCTTGATTGGCAGACCCTCAAGTATTGACTAAAAAAGTGGCTTTTGCTAGCTGTTTATCCCAGTGTTTGAATGTGCCACCACCTATCGCTTTCAGCTTTTCAACAGTCCATTGTATTGCTCCATTATCCCAGAAGCTGGTGCATGATAGGAGGTATGATACACCTGCTCAATGCTATGGTCTTTGACCCAAGCGTTTATAAGGATATTTTTAAAATGAGCTCCAAAATCTGACTCAATTCTATCTGGGGTCCCATATGGGCATAATTTTTTTTTTTTTCAGGCCTAACATAGTAATGTGGGCAGTCGTATGGGGCACGGAATATGTTTCAAGCCACCTGGTTGTTGCTTCCACCATGGTAAACACACAGTGCTTGCCATCAAAAGTTCATAGTAAATAGATACAATCAACCTGCTAAGTCTCTTCATACTTCTGCTGTCACCCTTCATGCCAAAGGAGTTTCATTCCCTTGGCTTGCTTAATTGTGGCACATGTTTAACTTTCATAAATAACTTGTGCAATTACATCCATGGTTAAGTCCACCTCTTGATCTTAAGCCAAATTTATGTCTCATCTCTTCCCTGATTACATTGCTTAAAAGTGAAACCAGCTTGCAAAAGGATTTGGATTATTTTCTCTCCTTTCTTGAAAACTTCCTCTGCAGAAGTTCCCCACACGGTAATATTGTCAATGTATTCCAGATGTTCAAGAGCTGCACCCTGCTTTAGGGTAGCCTAAATCAGTCTGTTGAAAATGGTTGGGCTGTGATCTACTCCAAGGGCAAGTGGTTCCAAGTATACTGAATACCCCTCCAAGTGAAGGTGAATTGTAGCCTGCACTCTGCAGTCAAAGGGATGGAAAATAATGCTTTGGCAATGTCAGTTGTGACATACCTCTTAGCTGCCTTTGACTCCATGCTGAAGTTCTAGCATGTCTGATACAGCAGTACTTAACAGTAGTCCACTGGGGACTTCCACTCTCCACTGGTTTTTACAGTGGGGGCTGTTGAAGGGTGAGTGAGTTTTGCTAATCACTCTCTGGCTTTGCAATTGATGGATCAACTTATGGATAGGGAGCAAGAAGTCCCCGTTAGTGAGATATTGCCACCTGTGCACTGTTGTAGTAGCAATCGGCACCTGCTGTTCTTATACTTGTAGCAAACCCACAACAGATGAGTCTTCTGAAACACCGGGCAAGATAGACATTTTCTTAATATTATCTGTATCTAAAGCAGCTATTCCAGAAGCCCGTAGATACCCCTTTCAGTCCTTAAAACAACTCCTCTTAAGATAGTCAGTATCAAGGATGCACAGAGCCCCTGGGCCAGTCACAATAGAATGATTTTGCCAGTGTTCCAGTGATGCTTACTTTGGCCTCTAACACAGTCAGTTCTTGAGAACCCCCTGCAACCCTAGAAATGTAGATGGATTCTGTCTCTTTATGCCTTGATCGCATCAAAGTGCACAGCACACCAGTGTCTACCAAAGCCTCATATTTCTGTGGTTCTGATGTTCCAGGCCATCAAATCCACAGTCCAAAATACTTGATTATCCCTTTCCTCCCTCTGGCTGGAGGCGGAGCCCCTCTAATTACTGTGTCCATCATTTATTTCTTGTAGATCAAAACATTTACAGCGTTTGCAGTGCTCAGTAGCAACTGGAGCAGCCATTTTTTTGGAGAAGCCTTCATTCCCAGTTGACTTCTTTTGTAACTCTTTTACCCATGCTCACAGCATTGAGGTGGATTTTCTATCCTACCTCCACATACCCTCTCTATGATCACATAGTTAAAACCACAGGGTAGTATGCCATGTGAACCCAAAATTATCCCTTGCTTGAACAAGGGAATGTTTGCCTTTTATAAGGGAGGTACTGGATTGTTCAGGTGAGAAGTGGAGTTCATAATTTTTGGTTAATTGTACCAGTGTTTCCTTGAATCTATCCATTCTTTCTGATACTGCTGAGATGGCTGAGACTCAAATTTGTGTAGGAGCGGTGAGGTTTTCTTTGAATTCTTGAAGAATATGAATCCAGTCATGTAGTATAGGTCTTTCTTCTCTATGTAGCATTCCTGCCAGTGCACTGTCATAAATTGCTGATGCGGTTTGTGTGAATTTCTGCCACGTAACTGGTGTACAACTAATTCTCTTGGGATCATGGTCTGGATTGGATTATCAGGATCAAACATGGGGTTGTATAGCAACTCCGCCATGGCTAATTCCTTTAGATACTGGATACCCCTTTCCATAGTGGTCCATTTATCTTCCTTGAAGTGATATCTTTCCCTTACAGCTGTTAAAATTCACTTCCAGAGGGTGTTTTTCACTAATTCCTATGTCAATGTTTGGATCCCTAGCAATACTTGCCAACTGGCAGGATTCCTTACCACTCTGATCCACATTACTGGCCCCAGTGTCCCAACATCAAAGCATCCAGGTGACAATGTTCTCATCTGGTTGTCATGCATAGTCTTTTCACATCTTGAATCTCACCCATTTTTAGAGGTAAAATTGTGGTGATGGTGTTCCCATCTTCACTTGTTTCTTCTTCTTCTTTTCATTCCAAGCTGCCATTTCTTTCCTTCTACAGGAGCAACAAGCACTGGCATTGATTTTCCCTCCAACTGAGCTGGTTGAGACATTGTCATAAGATCAGAGACTCTCTCAATTAGAAGACTCTCTTTCAGCTCAGAGACTTTCTCTCTCAGTTTGGACTTTCTCTCCCTCAGCCCAGAGATTTTCTATTTCGGCTTGGAGGCTTTCTTTCTTGGCTCAGAGAACCTCTCCCTGAGTTTGGAGATTTCTCTGTCCCGGTTTGAGATTGTCTTTCTCAGTTTGAACTTTCTCTCCCTCAGCCCAGAGACTTTCCCCTTTGGCTTGAAGTCTTTCTTTCTCAGCTTGGAGACTCTCTTGCTCAGTTTTGGAGACATTCTCCCTCTCAGGAATAGGGTAGAATAAAACCGAGTAGGCATAAGCCAGTCCCCAGATAATTTCTGCCTCCTTAGATCTGCCAGGGCTGCAACCATTCTCCCTTAAATACCTGTCTAAATTTTCAGGGTTCTGCAGGTATTCGGGAGTGAAATTCCGTGACACCGGGGTTGCCCATTTCTCTAAGGTGCCTCCCACGTCCCTCCATACTCCCTGCCTGTATTTTCTGGCTTTGGGGAACAAGGTGAAAAATTTTTAAACTAAAAGAAGAGAGACTTAGGTGAAAGGTAAAGGGGAAAATTTTCACTCAGAGCATGGTGAGGCATGTTGACACAATGGAAGGAAGGGATGGCATTCAGAGGGACCTCAAGAGACTTGAAAGGTAGGCCCAGATGAATCTAATGAGGTTCAACACAGCATGGAATGGGCTATGGAGGAATCCCAGGCATCCATACAGACTGGAATGAGCAGTTCTTGAGAGCAGCCCTGCAGAGAAGGACCTGGAGGTACTGGTGGATGAAAAACTCAACATGAGCCAGAAGTGTGCTCTTGCAGCTCAGAAAGCAAATGGTATCCTGGGCTTCATCAAAAGAGAGGTGGCCAGCAGGGACAGGGAGGTGATTGTCCCTCTCTACTCTGCTCTTGTGGGGCCCCATCTGCAGTACTGTGTCCAGGTCTGGAGCCCCAGATGCAAGAAAGACAGGGAGCTGTTGGAGAGGGTCCAGAGGAGAGCCACAAAGATGATCAGGGGACTGGAGCAGCTCCCCTA
>JAOWBP010004700.1:58271311-58284806 GCA_028571105.1 Tragopan temminckii | reverse complement strand
ACAGCAGGACAAGGGGAAATGGTTTGAAGTTGAAGGAGGGAAGATTTAGGTTGGATGTCAGGGGGAAGTTCTTTACTTTGAGAGTGGTGAGGTGCTGGAACAGGCTGCATAGAGAGGTTGTGGATGCCCATCCCTGGAGGTGTTCAAGGCCAGGTTGGATGAGGCCCTGGGCAGCCTGGTCTAGTATCAAATGGGGAGGTTGGTGGCCCTGCATGTGGCAGGGGGATTGGAGATTCATGATCCTCGAGGTCCCTTCCAGCCCAAGCCATTCTATGATTCTGTGATTCACTGGCACAGGCTGCCCACAGAAACTGTGGGTGCCCCATCTCTGAAGGCCTTCACAGCCAGGTAGGGTGGGCCCTAGACAGCCTGGTCTAGTGGGTGGCAACCATGCCCCTGGCATGGGAGTTGGAATTTGATGATCTCTAAGGTCCCTTCCAATTCAAGCTGTTCTACGATTATACAATTCTATGATTCTATTCCAAAGAGGAATGTAAGTTTCCATCACTTTGTAGTGTTTCGACTTTCTACTTAATATAAAATTGTTTCCACTTTTCCTAAATCTGTTGCTTGTGTGAGCCTGCAGATGAGTGTTTGGAAAAAAAAAAAAAATATATATATATATATATATATATATATATAAAATTTTTCCAAGGTATTTTTTTTTATGTAAATGTATTGAAGATTGTCTTCCTCTCCAAGTGTCTGCAAAAGCTAGCAGTCAAGAGATTTTTCCCTGATGCCTAATTTCATATTTATCCCTACCAGTTAAAAAAAATATATATTCTTAGTATGTGTTGCTTTTCTACCTGAAATATCTAAAAACACTGTGTAAGCTTTGACCCAAGTGCTATGCATGTAAGCACATGCAGTTCACTTATGTTTTCTTGAATTAAGCTGGTAACATGCTTGTGTAGGTTACTGACCTGGGACTGCAAGCTAAAAGCACTCCTGGAATCAAGCTAGTGTCTCTATGCTATAAAGGACAAAAGGAAGGAAAATAATTGTCTGAGCTCTCAACAACAAATGCCTGTTCTTGCAAAGCAGCAGCAAACACCTTACATCTGTGCATAATGCAGACTCTTCTTGTGACTCTTCCCTTGACAGACGTAGAAAGCTTCTGTTTGCTTCGTAAGACTGAAGTGATCTGTAAAGTTCTCTTTAGATACTAACATGTCATATATTTGTAGCTGTGATTGTGGGAAGGTATATTCATCATCAAAGACATACAGAATTTCTTCAGTGAATCCAGAGGGATGTAAAGGTCATAATAGTGTTATTATGAGCTTTGAATGTTATGAACTGGACAGGACTAACACTGTTCTCACATTCAGTGTATAAGTGACAGACCTTGTGTGTTGTTACATTTACTGGATTTAAAAAATTCTCCAAGACTGTGTAATTGTGAACGAAGGCAATGGCTTCAATTGTTAAGCAGGAATACACAAAGGTATACTGACTTCATTCTGGCTTGGTAGCAATGATTATGACACAGCCAGCAGCCATCTGTGCTCTTGTTCTGTCCATAAAACTTTATGTTAACACTAGCAAATCAAGAAATTTCACACAGAAGAATATTTGAATACTTGCTGTTTCTTCCAAGTTCATAATAGCTTACAGAGAAAACTGCTATGTTTGGTCATACCAGCTGATCCTTGCATATTCCAACCTTTCTGCACTTTCTTATCAGCTAGTGCCTTGAAAGTGCTGTCCTATATAAGCACATTTTCAGTGCAATGAAATAAGTAAAGGGTTTAATGCTATTTAAGATTACAGCACAAAGCATATTAGCATTCATCATGCTGTATTTCTCTCAGTCTCTGTAATTAGGTAATATTGAATCCACTGCTATTTTGTGTGAGAAACGTAGGTTGAAATATTTTACTGTCCTCCATTTATTTAGTGTGAAATTTTATTGGCAAAATCTACTAATAGAAAACATTACTTTCCAAAACTAACGCACACAAAATTACAGATCAAGTATATGAAAAAGAAGTAGTGACTTCCCAGGTTTTAAATGAAGACTGATATATTTTAATTTCTTCATGGTTACTGCTTGGTCTCATTTGGAATGCATGACTCTGTCATAGTTCAAGTGCTTTGAATTTTAAATAAAATCTTTAAAGTTGTTCTGCTTCATTTGGGTGCTGTTACAAAGCCAAATCAGCGAACGTTTGCCAGCAGAAAAGAGGAATCCTGAGCTGCAAACTCAGCTTTTGATGGTTTGCAGAAACCGGATTTCATACTATATGTTGCTCCAAAAGTAATGCCTCCTATTTATTTTCATGGAAATTACAACTGAGAGCACAGTTACACTATCTGATAGAGCAAATTCTCAGCTACAAAACACTTATTTTTCAACACGGTCACCACTATTAGCTGGGTGTTTTCACTACTGATGAACAAGGACCTGCATGCCATGCTCACACAAACCTGCACCAGCAGAGGTGACCCTCTGTTGCTGTCGCCGCTGCTTAAATGCACCACCCACCACCTCACTATGCTGATACCCATTGTTTGGTCTCCATGAACATTTAGCAAGCATCGGTGGATATAAATTGATGCAACATTTTTCATGTGGAGGAATTCAGTGACACACTTATGTTTCATCTCAGACACCATTCTGCCACTCCGGTGCCAACTGTTGCATGGCAATAATAACATGTAATAGAATATGGCCCTGCTGCCATACCAACATCCTCTGACCTCATCTGCTGACATTATAAAATAGGAGACATAACTTCCAGAGCAGCCCTCTTACAACAATTTTTGTTGGTGTTTTTGTACTGATGCACTGGGAGATGTAGTGAGAAAAACTGAGACTAGACTTACCTAAATAGAAGAAGGGATGGGGGAATGAATTAAATAGGAAGAATATCTGTCTGGTTACATGACTGAGAGAAAGGATTGAGTTTCTCTTTTGTAACCTAAAGGTAGCCCCCAGCCTGTCTGTAAGCAGACTCACAAAAGGGAATAGAAAATGCAAGTAACAGTGTGTCAAATTATAAAAACTGTAAGCTTGTCCCTTGGAAGAAGACAGAAATGTCAAAAAAGTACAGGCCAAAGCTGTATTTAGCACTAAGAAAACACAGAATTTTTCTGCTTTTTCTGATGTTCTTTAGGCAATCCCAGTGTTCCTGCTGTGTGGAGATCAAGGCTTTAGATAAAGGTGTCCTTTGCTGGACTGGGAGGTCATTTGTGTGCTTCTCTTGCTGCAGATAGATGAAGCCCAGACTGGGTAACCCTGTTTTTCACTTCTACAACTGGAGCAAAGCCACCATCTGTGTTCCTGCAGCAGATCTGTACCGGCCCGCTCCAAAGAAAGAAGGTACATATATTATTAATGTAGGTCCTAAACTACCAGCTGCTGTCAGGGATAAGCCTGGATATGCTTGGTCCATAGTGACACAACCTTTCCTCTCCTGTCCACAGTATCAGTAAACTAGATGGTCTAAATCTTTGCAAGCACAAGGTGTTATCTCTAATCAGAAGCTGGAAAGAAGGGCAGATCTCCCCCTGTTCTCTTTCCCTGCCTCATGCTTATCAGAAGGGTGAAGGATGAAAGCTGCTGCAGGAAGGGCATAGCATGAGAAGTGTATGTTGTAAATATGATAGAATTATTCTTGAAATATATTGTAATTACATAGCAGATGAGAACAATATGAACTAAAATTAAGACTGTTTCAATGTTTAAAATCCACTTACTGTATTTTTAGGAAGAAAGAAAATAAGGAGTCTGCATAATTGTATCAGACTTATTTTGAGAGAAACAAGCTGCCAGACACTGAACAGCTGTGGACAGCGTGAGCATAGCTTCCATGTGCCCAGCTTTTATGTCTTCCAAAACTCAACTTGTCATGGAGAGCTGTAAAATCTTATGTGAACATTGCAAAACTGTAGGGTCTCCTTCTCCTCTTCAGGTAGGAGTGACTTTGTGAAAGCCAGAGTACGTAGGACAGACAAGAAGGTCAGGTGTAGGATGATATTTGATGGACTAATGCCTTCTGCCAGCACTCCCTCTGTCTGCATTGTGATACGAATCCCACAGCAGTTCCTTTTAATTATATAGCCAGCTTACAACAATCCTGGTCAGTGTTCCCTCTCCGAGCAGAAGCTGAGCATGCTAAATGAGACAAGCAGTGAATTTTACTGCTTATTATATTATGCACATATATTTAACCTCAGAACTTACAGGCTTTGTTATTTTGAGCACAGACTTCTCTTTGGATGATAGACTAGTATAGTTCTTACTTATCATTTTTAAATATACTTTCTTTTAATTCAAGGGATGCTTGTGAGAGTATACAGCTCTAAAAACCAAGGCATCTTAAAAGACATTTCCACACAGGTGCATGCACAGATTTTTAATTGCTTAGTGTTTCTTAAATAAATGTTTCATAAGATCAAATTCTGCAGGAAAATGAAACTGCTATGTATCTCTTGCTGTGCATCCAGAGACTTTTTCTGACAGTGTATCATTTACAGAATCCTCAGTCCTCATTACTCTGCTCAGCGGGGAATAGGAAACCACTGTACTGATAGCAATCCTGTTATCTGTTTTAATAAAAACTTAATTTCCTTTCCTTCTCCTTGCATTTATAGAATTTTAAAATCATTTACTTTTTTTCTGAATGCTACTGGTCAACTAACAAGCATCCAAATGGGGTTATTTTAATCCTTTGAGGAAGGAATAGAACAATTTTACAGTGAAACTGAGCCTAGGCAAAATGAGTAGGATGTCTCTAAGCCTTTGACAGTTTAATTTGACAGAGAAAATGTACTTGGGGCATCCTCAGTGTGTACAGGTCTGTCAGATGTTTCACTGTGCATTTGGAAAGTGCTAATCAAAGGCAGTGTAACAAATGAGAATGAAACATATTGTCAAGATTCTTTGTTTTTTTCTTTTATTTTTTTGTTCATTTGTTTATTTTCAAGTAACATATACTGAGAAGCTGATTTTCATAGAATGGTTTAACAGTCCACTTTTTAAAACACTCCTGAAGGGGTTTGCAGATGTTGCAATCATGCACCAGCTATGTCAGGGCCTTTCATACATGTTTTTATGTTCACTGAAATGGTCTGCTGCCAAAAATACATCAAAACAGGCTCCTTAAGTATTTATTTCCTAAACTATAAGTGATGCCAGTCCTCAAGGAACAGTTGGGAATCAGTTATTCATTTCTGAGGCTTGAAGTGTAATCTGGAGCTCTTTATGTGCAAAGAAGGGCAAATCTTTCTTTTGCAAACCACATGCTTTTTCAGTATGATGCAAAGCACAACTACCTGGTAGCACCCAATGCTCTTAGTTGCTCATTCTGATCTTAGTTTTGTTTTTCACATTGATGTAATTTTTCAAGCTCAGGAGTATTTATCTTTGGTTTACACTGGTAAATCCACCATGCTGGCTGCTCACAGTCCATGTGAAATTCACAGTGTGGCTGTATTCACTGAATTTTTGAATACTGGACAAAAAGCATAGACTTTCTGAAGGGGAAGCTGTTGCTCCTGGACATTGACCAGGTCCAGGAGTTCATCTCACATCTCAAACCACTTCTTGAACAATCAAATCTCTTAATGATTTAAAATCAGCACAAAAATCTCGTTAACAGAACCACAGACAGGGATTGATGGGAACCTCTGTTTTGTTTTCACCACTTGAGATTATTGCCAAACTGATTTTTTTGGAGCAGTTCCTCCGTACTCCATCAATACATAGTAACAGAAGTAAGAATATGCAAAGAAATTGAAAACAAATAAATATAAGCCAACTTCTCTTAATTTCTGAAGGGAGCTCTGGACAGCATTTCTCCTTTAGTCCAGCTGCTTCTTGCATTCCCTTTCCTAACATAGCTGAACACCAGGTAATAATGTTGTGCCTCCACATCTCCCTAATGTCTAAATTCAGTGGCAGAGATTGAAGAGAATGAGAGGTCATTCTAGATCTTAGAAGCTGAATTCTGTCTTCTGGTATAACACCTAGAGCTTTGCTACATTCAGTACTTGTTGCTTAAAACTGTATATGCTAAACAAATAGCATTGCTATAGAGGGTACTTCCCATTATATTGTCAACATCTTTTCAGCAGTTTATGCTATTTAATTGCTACCATGCATTGGAAAATGCAAAGCATCTCTGGTCCAGGTGTAACTTATTTTTAAACATGTTTAAAAATAGAGTATTAGAGCTAAATAGAAGTAATGTGATATGGATATTTTTAAAAATATCATATTCCATACAAGGCAGAGACATTATTCCTTTGAGTACATCAATGTTTAATGAATGAGTTTGTTTTATTATTATTTTTTTTTGCAAGACTTTTGGCATATCAGGTTACATATTTGATTGAACAAGCTGAGGGATTCCATCCTTCTTTATTATGATTTAATAAAAAGGTTTCATCTGACATTTGTGGTAGTTTCCTCTTTAATATATGTATATCTCTTTTTCTCTGAAGCTGTATCACTTCTCAGTCAGACACCAGTAAAGCTGCAATCAAAGAAGCATCTGGCAATGTCAGTGAAAATAGATTTCAATAGATTTATAAAAGTGCTTTCATATTTCATCTAACTGGAAAAGCATAAATAAAAATAGCCTTTATCTCAATTCTTATTTTGTTTAAGCCTCCTTTTGCTTTTTATTACATCATCTGCAATTTCTAGCATAAAAAATTCTTGCTACATCAAGAAGGGCAATTCCTTTCCTATAACTGAAAGCACATTCAAAAGAGAGCAGAAGTTAAATACAGAGTGCTATTTTATTGGAACAAGCCTGTATCCATTATCCACTTATCAGAACCAGGGAAAAGTCCTAACGTGCAGACAACCTTATTTGAAACAAATCAATACATTGGTCATTAAAAGTACACTGACTCTTAAGAAATCGTCAGATAGAATATATTAAACTTTCACTTTAAATATTTCTTCGAAGGTGGCAGAGGACAGCAGGAGCAGAACTTAAATGAAGATTTGAAAGAAAGCCTTTGCAGCAGTTGTTGTGCTATTAATCAGTCGGAAGGCACTATTATTATTCTGTGCTAATGCTCAGAAATGGTCTTAGCCTTGTATAGAGAGGTAATTATGAGTCAAGAAAAGAAACTTTAAAAAAGATTGTGAAAGTACAGCAAGAAACAGCAGTTTTTTATATGTGTTCATACACTGGAGAATTTCTTTTTTCAGCTAAAGGATAGAGAGGGCGTCCTCAGATTTTTAGCCCAAAGAAATTGTCCAGGCTTTAAGAAATGTCCTTTTAAAGCTGCCTTATTAGTGATAACAGTCTGCAGATAATACACTTCAATGACTTCAGCTTAGACAGTTGGGATTTGAATGTTCCAGGGCTGCATGTCCTTTTCAAGCAAACCGCTCAGATAATACAGCTTTCTTTTCCTTTTTTTTTTTTAAAAAAAAAATTTGGATTTCTTAATTTAAAAAGATTTCTCTTTTCTTTTTATTTCTAAACTTTGCAAGGTTGTATGGGAATAACCCAATATGAAACTGATTTCCCCTAAAAGATAGAATAGCAGTGTACTGAACATGAAGTGGCGATGTTACAGATTATAATCATTCCGAAGAATAAAGCCAGAGTTGAACGTAAAATGCTGGCGTATGTCGTCTAATATATAAAAGCAGCTAGGATAGGTATTGATATTTTGACCTAATGGAAAATGTAAAGAGAATAAGGCAGTTATATGACCTTATGCTAGTTTATAAATTACTGCTTTTTTAAAGAAGCATTTTGTTTTCAGCAGGTGCCTGTCAATTACACTATATAATGGAATAATCTCCCTTCACCACTTCCCTAATTCCCAAGACTGGAGGTCTCTCTTCTGCTCCCTTTCTACACTAAAAAAAAAGATATCAGTAGAGACCGCATTTTAACTTCAAGTATTCTTTAGATAGATTTGAAATAAGTTAGTTTGAAATAAACGTAAACAGTCCTCAACCACTCAATCACTGGTTTTGCATTTCCCTGTAATGAATAAGCTTATTTTTAAGCACACCTAATGCACATATTTCTTCTTCCTTTGCTATTTTATGCAACAGATAAAGATGACGTTTCTCTAAGGAAATCTAAGCCGCTATTCTCTGCCTTTAGGGACCTGTTCAAAGAGACTTAAGAATTGTTCAGGTAAGTGCCATTCAGTGTAGATTTTCACCAGGAGTAAGGAGGATGTGGCAGAGTGGCATTTGTACAAGGACAGGGCATGTTGTCTCGTGTTGTGGTCATAAAGCAAACAGTACGTACTCTGCTTTATTCCCACATTATTACTCTATTACTTCTTGATGTATGACCCAGTCTGTCAGTAAAAGTAAGGAGTCATGCTGCTCATTTTTCTAAGGCACTTAGGGGTCGTTAGTCTAGCAGCGCTGCAAATGTATTATTCATTTTGCCACAGCCTGGCTTCTCTGCTAAGACTTTTGTAGCAAAATGCTATACAGCTTAGCAGTGAGGTGATTGATTAAGCAAGAAGCAGCAGAATTTAGGCATCCTGATAAAATTTTCTCGGAGCCTGCTCGGTTAACATCAATCAGTTTTGTTTAGGTAGTAAGATGTGAATACTAACTAGGCAATTTCAGCCATTGGAGAAAAATGAATGATGGTACTTTTAGGTTAATATTACTTGAACGTTTCATTCTTGAATATTTTATACCTGCTAATGAGTGCTGGTCTCCTAACAATTGTGTTTTTCAGTCTAGCAGATGTTCTGTCCTTGCTGGAAGGGTTGGATAGCAGAGGAAGACATATTCCTCCAGGAGTGCTCACAACCATTAGCAAAGATGGACTTTGGGCGAGAACATGGCTATGTCACTGAGTTCAACGCGCTGAATTGAGAAACTCGCTCAGCCAGCAGAAGTAAATCTGCCCTTGGTTGGAGGGACACAGCTGCACTGCTGTGAGTTGGCTGTTGCTCTTCTGCAGGGATGCCTAGACTGATGAATCGACAGAAATTTGGTATAACAGTGATCAAATATTAATTTCCATGAAGCCACTGTTTCAGTGAGCATCTTTCTGCAGACAGGCAGAACTCAAGGCTCACATTTGCTTCTTTTGTGTTTGTCTCCTTTATAGATCTGGATATTCCAGGCAACTTATGGAGAAATATTTTTATCTCCAGTTTTTAACAGGATTTTAACACTGTTTATCTTTAGTGGACTGAAACATTCTAACTAGTGCATTTCATTAAGGATAATGTGATATAATTTGGATCAAATGTGCTCTGGGCCCCTTTAAGTGCACTTGAGCCAAACAGAATTGATTTGTATTGGACATATGTGTAAAATGATATAATGGACTGACCTTAGTAACAGAAATACATGGCTCATGCTGAGGTGCAGATTTCCCAATTATATGTTTAAAAATAAAATAGGGGGAAAAAGTAGCCAGCTCGCATCAGTCAGAAAGATTGAACTGAGCCAGGAATGTGTCAGTTTGAATTTCCTTCTTGTCAGAGACACCCTATATTATCAGCAAAGGGGAATACCTTTTACCATTACTTATACATTTCTACATGATATAAAAGAGAGAGAAAGAAAAAAATCATTTATGATACACTTGGTTGAAATTCTTCATTGGACCAGAAAGAGTTTTCTTCACCTCGTGAAACACAAGCACTTTTAAAGAGCTACATTCAAGCAGCTGTTACCAACATAGTCTTGCTTCAGGAAAATATCTGATGGCACTTAGGAGGGAATGTATTTGTGTGCTGTAAAGAGCTATTCGCAGGGCTTGTCCCAGTGACAGCAGACACCCGATACCCATTGGCTGAGTCTAGTAAACTCATACATTTATCAAGGAGAGGTGCATGGAGAATCTGCTGCTTCAAAGACTTTTCACACAGCAACAGAGCTATGAACTCGTGCTGCTTGCAGCCAGATGCTGAAGCTCTGTGCAGTGAGATGGAGGTGCCTGGGTGGCTGGAGAAGCTGTGTGAGGACGTGGATTCTGAAGGTATGGGAGACACACAAAGGAATGGTTAACTTAGTTCTGCACGGAAAAAGTAAAGTAATAGGCTCCTGAGGGAACTCGTAGGGTAGTATGTATACATGTTCAGTTCCCAAAGAAAGATAATTAATTCAAATGAGAGTACATAATTTACAATTTCCACCACTAGTTTTGTTCTCATTCTTATCATTGTTGTTTGTTTGTTTGGTTGGTTTGTTTTGTTTTTAAATAATATCACTGCAAAATTTATGTACACATATCATAGAATCAGTGAATATCTTGAGGTGGAAGGGATGCACAAGGACCATGGAGTCCCACTCCCAGCCCCAGTCAGCAGCACCCAGACCCACATCCTGTGTCCAAGCAGTGTCTCTGAGCTCCAACAGCTTGGGGATGCCCACTGTCCCTAGAGACATGGAAGAGCATGTGAAGCAAAGGTGTACAACTGAATTTCTCCATGGGAAAAAAAATGGCACCCACTGACATCCATAGATGTTTGCTGAATGTTTACAGAAAGCCAACAATGGATGTCAACACAAGTGAGGTGATGGGGAGTGCATTTCAGCAGTGCCAACAGTGACATAAAAGAAAAGCCACGCTCTGGATGGCCATGAAGATTCTTATGAGCATGACATTCAGGCTGTTCATCGCTTGTGCAAATGCATAGCTAATGGTGATGGCTGTGATGAAAAACTGTGTTTTGTAGCTGAAAATTTGCTCTACCAAATAATATTATTGTGCTCTTTGTATTTGCTGTACTTTCCATGGAAGTAAATAGGAGGCATTATTTTCAGAGCAACCTTCATATGTACCGTATGTACTGAAATACTATTCAGTTGCAACAAGGAAGATGCAGAGTAAGTCAGAGGATGTGGGGAAATCTAAAGATGGATTACTTTAAATCAGCATATTATTGCCAATGACCTTATTATCACTATACACATTCACCCAGATGCTGTCCGCAAAACATCAGAGACTTTGCCTGTACTGCCTGTAGAGAACCTTAGAAGCTCGTGAATAGTTCAGCAGTGCATGAGCTGCTGACAAGAGAAATTGAAATCTAATAAAGCTTTAAATAATGGTAATGAAGGAGTTTTCCTTCTGTATTTTTTTTTCTGCTTACTGCTTTGAAACATTCCTGTTTCTTTTTAAATTAGTACTAGCTAGCCTGTGGTAGCTTATATATTTTATTTAGAAAACATAAACAATGTTGGAGAAAGTTCCTTTCTGATGTAGATGAAAATATTTCTTGCCATACTGTGTCATGAGCTTGACCACAGACTTGGGCAGGCAGTGTCACATGTCTACATGATGTAAAAAGTCCTAAATTTTACCTTACGGTCTCTGTTACAGCTGACAGATGTCTAAAATAACACATAGCTAGGCAGATCCCTTTCAACTTTACATCTGAGATGGATCAAGAATGAACTTTATTGAACTTTATTTCACTCTTATCCATCATTAGCTTAAACTCATAAAATTGACTCCAGATCCGATTGCTTCAGACTATAGTGTAGGAGTTTTTTTGGCTGCCAGTTTCATTCTCTGCAGTGTAGGGGTTCTCCTTTTGTCCTGATTAACCCTAAATAAATAGAAACTGAGAACTTCGCTGTTTCTGTAGTATCTCTGTATTCTTTGTTCTTGTTGTTGTTGTTGTTTTGTTTGTTTCTTTTTTCAAGAATTTACTGAGAAACAGGAGAATGCCTGCACATCTCAAAAAACAGGAATTTTTCAGACTAGCAGATACATAAGTATAGGCATATTGCAGAAATTGAGAATATATTACTCTATATTGGTGACAGACTATAATGTCTGCTTGTTGGGTTAAAATGTTCTTGAACACTTGAGAAATATACAATGATGGACCTTTACAAGCAGATAGAATCACATGCACGTGCACACTTTCATGCTATGTATATGTATGCATGTTCAAGCTATTTTTGTAGAGTCAAACAGATTTTGGATCAAGGCAAAAAAAAACCCATCAAGTTCTCATCGTGGTAGAAAAAATAACCTTTTCACAAGTTAAACATACTTCTTCAAATGACAGCTCATTGAATGAGAGGTAGCAGACTTGAGAAACTTGCTGATAAATGCCATCCCTGTTTAATTTCAAGGATCTAGGGCAAAGGTTATGTTGGAAATTATTAGGTCAGAAGAAAGTGACATGCCAGACAGGCAAGAATTTTAGATTCACAAAGGTCTTTTAAGGGGGAACATTTAAGTCCCTTATTAGAGTCATATTTCGCAGCTTTGATACATAATAATTTCTTATGCTATTGCCTTTGAGTTTCAGCGCACTATGCACAGGTTCTGAATGCAGGAGAATCCCGTTAAATGCAGCAGCCTGGAGATCAGCCTATCATCCTGATTAAGAAAAGACATTCCTAATAAAAATCTCTCAGAATTGCTCTCTGAAGATTTCCTTGGCAGAACTGATTAATTTCCTACCTTAGAACATCTATGGACATAATAGCAGAACAGAATCTCAGGAGTCAGAGGAAACAGTGTTTTTTATGTAATGAAGATTTTTTAAAATCTGAGCCAAACTGAATTTCAAAATTTAAAAAAAAATTTGCACCTTTTTTAGTTTAACCATAGGACAATTGGAATGTTCTCATATAACAATATCTGTTTCAATTTTTTGTATTTGCAAAGTTTCTACTTTCTGTTATATATAACAGTAATGTACTGATGTCACATAACCATTGTGATGCTACATAGAGCTAAAGTACTTTGCATTTAGTTTGTGTAGAATTGAAGATTTATTCATTAACTTGATGGGCATTATCTATTTCTATCTGCCAGGCAGAGTGACTTAAGTCCTGAATTTTGAGGTTCTATATTCCTACCAATGTTTTCAATGTTACTACTTACATTCTCAACTTGGCATACATTAATATATCTATTAATATCTAACTTACTTCTGTATCTCATTGAAGTCTTTGCTTCATTGACATGCTAGTGCCAGGGACCGGCTTCGCATTAGGAAATGACCTTCAGCCATTAGAGTGCTGTATGAGGAGCTACGGAAAAGATTGGCTTTGATCCTTATCTTTACCAAAGGCTATATGAAGTGAGTCAAGTCATTTATAGATATTTATAAAAAGATGGTTAGGACACTTAAGTATTTTGTAAGACATACCTAAGTCTCACTACAATTCAGGGGGACTAATCTTCTGGATATATCTCTAAACTCCCAGATATTTCCTTCAGAAAGCTCTCTTTATCTCTGTGTGATTCTGGCCGTGCCAGGCCAGGTTAGGGTTCACATTCACTGAAGATTTTGCAGTGCAGCCAACATAGGATTTTAATTCTGCATCAGGAGTGTATCACTGGGCATGCACTGCACCTGAGCTTGCTGTCCCAAATTGATCCCCAAAGTGGACTGTGTTGCAGAACCAGCCATTGGGCTGCTGGATACCCCAAATCCTCAGCTGCTGGAAGGGGAGAGCTCATCCAAGCGAGACTAAACCAGATCAGCTTCTGTTGTTGCTGTGTCTTCTGAAGAGTTCTTCTCCATGTCTGCCTCCAAGCTTTACTGGAGATCATAGAAT
>JAOWBP010004700.1:58205432-58271211 GCA_028571105.1 Tragopan temminckii | reverse complement strand
GTGTGCTTGTTGTGGCATTTTGTTGAAGATCTCCCCTGGCCTTATGTGACAGTGTTTAACTGCGTGTTTTATATGTGGTGCCTGTAAGTAGTAACAGCTTTCTTCAGAAAGAAGTAGTTCAGAATTCCTTCTCCTCCACAGGGTAATTAGGTGACACTGAAGATATTTCATTTTCAAAATTTCTTATTAAAAAAGTCATTAAGAGTTATAGAGCTATAGTAAATAAATATAGAAGTAAAATCCCCCAAAGTACTTGGCATTTATTTATTTCTCTTTTAAAACTTGGCATTTATTTATTTCTCTTTTAAAACTCAGCTGTCAACACACCACTTCTTTTTTTAATAGCTTCCATGCTGACATCTTCTATGCCCTTTTTTTTTGGCTTCCTGCCACTTTTCACAGGTCTGTTTTCACAAAATGGGAAAAAAAAATGCTAATGATGGAAAGTCTTCTGAAGTGTCCTTAATAACACCCAAGCAGTAATAGTAACATGAATCTTGTCTCGAGGACTAGCAATGTACTTTGCCACTGTGGTAATGACTTGGAACACTTCATTTGAGACAATTAGTCAAATTTCTGGGTGTCTATAGGAGGATTTTTAGCAGATGTCCTAGTGCAAGCATGTGTTATTCTGCATGGAGCACTTATGTGAGTTTCCTTGAAACTAGTAATAGAAGTTGGGGAAAACGCAGTCGCTAGCACTTCAAGCCTCGTTTAGCTTGAGCAGTCACAAAGGACTTTTTGTACTTGGTGTCTAATAGGCTTTCCTCTGAAACTCTTTATCCATTACTGTGCCAAATATCCTTCTCCTTCTGCCATACATTATGTTCAGCAGTTGCATTAGCTAATAAACTCCGCGTTCCCTTGAAATCCCCTCTACTCAGGCAGAAGTTTGCAATTTGGACTACAACATTTTCCCCAGGAATCTCAGTACTACATTTAAGAAGTATGTGGTACTGTAGAAACCAGCTTCTCTGGAGCATTATAATCTCCCTCTCCGTATTGTTCCAGTCAGCGAATACCTCTTTGTTTTGTTCAATAAAATCAGGGAATGACAATTCACAGAAAATGCTGACTGCTTTTTGATCATTCTCTTAATGCCCAAAAAGGCTGTCCTGCTTCTTTTAACAAGAGAAGTCTGAAATGCATGAAGAAGTATACAGAATTTCAAAATACAAGAAGCAAGAAAGTACACATCAAAACAAGAGGATCAACAGGCTGCATCTCACATGTAGAACTGGAAATGCTGAGAGACAGAGCCCTCCTTCTGTGTTCACTGTGTTTTTATTATCTGTAATGAAAATCTGCGTGGTGGGTTTTGTCTCCCTTGAGTTTATTCAGGTGGAGGTATCGAACTGATGAGTACTAAAGAAGGTCAAAGTTACATATTCATTTTGTTTTCAATAATTGATGATGTTTCCTGTTTCTACTTACGTTAATTGCACTCAGGTGCTGGAGAATTGCTCAGTGAGTTCCATTTTAATTTGTTTCTTTAGAAAAGCAGCATGCTGCTCTTTGGAACACTGAAAGTAATGTGTTCCAGGCAGTACCTTCTAACTGGAGGTTAATAAGGGTGCACTGTCTGTCTGCTTGGGTGCTCTTGCCTTTGTGCGTGCGTGTTGTTGTTGTTTCAAAGTGTAATTCATGATGCTGTAAAGTTTAGGGCTGTACAGATTAAGACCCTGATTCAGAAAAGTTCAAAGTACTCAGCTGCTATTGATTCCAGTACAGCTGTTGTTATTCAATTTCTGCAAAGACTGGGATTATAGGTAACGTAGTTTTGATGTTTTTGTAAGAAATAGGCCTAGTTGCATTGTGTTGTTTACCTGTTTTGCTACAGAAGCTAGATAAAAATAAGATTCACAAACCCATGTTACTTGAAACTCACGCAAAATTGTTTAATGTATATCAGGCAAACAAAGTAACATTACTATTATTTTTTCCTTTCTTGCTCTTCTAAATGCTGATAGACTTTTGTAACTGACATACCAGTGAGGTTCAAAATGTGCTGGAGTCTGTGAGTGGAATTATATGTCATGATTTGATTAAAGCAACTACATCTGTGTTATGTTACTGTCTGAGGCCTGAGCTTCCACTGAATCTAAACTTCCTGTCCGTCCAGAGGTCCTTGCATTTTGAGTGTAGTCTAGAGTGATATAAACCAACTGCTCTGTCTGGCAATAAGACTGAAGTGTGGGTTTAGGGTGGCTTGAAATCCAGCCCCGTCTCTCCAGGCAGTCTGCATGGGTGCTTTTCAGATTTATCTGAATTGCAAAAAGACAAGGTAGGCCCTCCCATTTGAGGCCTATTGACTGTCTGAAACTGACATTACTGCTTGCTCATATATGGTAGAGCTTATGGGCTCATGACCTTTGCAAATATTCCATGATCTTTAGTGGTTCAAACTGGAGACATCCTAAGGTTTTTATTTTTCTGTAGCAGCAAATAACTTATTTTCTGGCTTTCCGTTTCCTTATTGTGTCATTGCAGAATGCTGTGATTTTCTGTATAATTTTGTTTTCCTGAAGGAATAAATATATTTCACAATTCTAAGTTGCCTGCCATTTCTTGTTGATCTATCTATATATTTTTCAGGAGCCTTTAATGATTTTATTTCTGAGCTTCCTGTCTGTGGCTGAGAAAAGGATGCTAGCTTGGACCAAGAAAAGCAGGTTGAAATATCTGATGAGTCAGATGCCATACATATATTAATGTTGGCAAGTCAACCCTGGTCCACCATCATGTCCTGCTGATAACTCACTAGCAACCTCTGCATATCTAATTGCAGAAGTTTCCCTTGGATGGAAGTATGAATGTCATTTTGGGCTTCCCACTTTGCTAAAAAATCTCAGCTGTCAGGCAAATGCCTGATGTGGTAGGCCATAATTCTCATGCTCACCATGGAGGTCCAGAACAAATTATTTGGTTACTCACTGAGTGATGGGGACTCAGAAATGTCTCCCTGGACAAACACAGCAATGAAATAAAGAAGGTAACATTCTGTCAGGTTGAGGACAGTGTTTCCTACTGCGCAGTGCAGAATGAAGGCCACACTGGTCATTGGCTCTCTGCATCTTGTGGAGTGGCAGTGGCCATTCGCAGCTGTTGGACCTTACTGAACAGAATCACAAGACTGTGGGGAAAGGGACCACTAGAGATCATCAAGTCCAACCTCCTGCTAAAGCAGATTCTCTACAGAAGATTGCACAGGAAAGCATCCAGGAGGGTCTTGAATATCTCTCCACAACATCTCTGGGCAACCTCTTCCAGTGCTTTATCACTCTCACAGAAAAAAAGTTCTTCCTTGTCTTTGTTTGGAACTCACAATTCCAGTTTCTGCCCATTGCCCCTTATTCTAATGCTGCTCAACACCTAAAAGAGTTAACTCTCACGAACTTGACTCCTGCACTTTAGAAATTTACAAATCATTGTAAGATCCCCTCTTGACTGTCTCCAGACTGAAGAATGCTGATCTCTCAGCCATTCCTCATACGGGACTTGCACCAGGTTGCCAGACACCTTTGTCATCTCCTGGACTCTCTTTTGAGGATTTTTGTCTTTCTGAACTGAGGAGCCCAGCACAGAACACAATATTCCAGATACAGCCTCCTCGGGGTGTAATAAATGGGGAAAATCACCTCCCTCAATCTGCTGGCCACAGTGTTCTTGATGCATCCTAGGATACTATTGGCCTTCTTTGCCACAAGGGCATGCTGCTGGCTCATGGCTAACCTATTGCCCACCAGAACATGTTCTCAACTCTTCATCAGAGCTCATTTCCAGTAGGTTGCTCCCTATTCCTTAATTGTGCATGTTGTTATTCCTCCCCAGGCACAGAACCCTACACTTGCTGTTGGTGAACCTCATCAGGTTCTTCTCCACACAACTCATCTGTCAGTTCAGGTTTTGCTGAATGGCAGCACATCCTTCTGGTGTGTCAGCCAATCCATCCAGCTTCA
Organism: Tragopan temminckii; assembly: GCA_028571105.1. Classification (NCBI taxonomy): domain Eukaryota; kingdom Metazoa; phylum Chordata; class Aves; order Galliformes; family Phasianidae; genus Tragopan; species Tragopan temminckii. The sequence continues at coordinate 58,267,252 of JAOWBP010004700.1, read as the reverse complement.
TATTATCAGCAAACTTGCTGAGGGTGGACTCTGTCCCTTCACTCGGAACTCTGAGCTCTACTGGCCAGTCAGTTCTCAATCCACATTACCGTCTGCTCATCTGTCCTGTACTGTCTAAGCTTCATTGCAAGGATGTTGTGGGAGCAGCGTGAAATGCCTTGCTAAAGTCAAGGTACACATCATCTACTCTTCTCCTCTCACCTATCCAGCTGGTGATGGCATCATAGAAAGCTACGAGGTTGGTGAAGCATGATTTCCTCCTGTGAATCCATGTTAACTACTCCTGATAATCTTATTTTCTTCCAATTGCTAGGAGATGACATCCTGAACAAGTTACCCCATCATCTTTCTGGGGACAGAGGTAAGGATGACTTGCTTATACTTGCCCAGATCCTCCTTCTTGCCCTTTTTGAGGACTGGAGTGACACTGGTTTTCTTCCAGTTCTCAAGCACCTCTTCTCCATAATCTTTCAAGGATGATAGAGAGTGGTTCAGCAATAATTTCTTCCAGCTTCCTCATGGATGTATTCCACCGGGGCCCATGGATTTATATATTGAGTTTCCTAGATGATTTCTGACAAGTTCGTCCTCAGCTAAGAGGAAGTCTTCCTTTCTCCAGACTCTCATTTTCCTCCAGGATCTGCAATTTCCTAGAGGCAGTCTTAGCAGTAATGACTGAAGCAAATAGGGTTCTCAGCATATCTGTCTTTTCAGCATCCCTTGTTACCTGGGTGCCCACCTTATTCAGCAGTGGGCCCCCATTTTCTCTAATCATCTTTTTGTTGTTGACATACTTAAAAAAATCTTTCTTTTAATCCTTACCCTCCCTTGCGAGATTTAATTCTTAGTGAGCCTTAACCTTTTTTTGTGGCATCCCTGCAGTTGCTGACAATATTCCTATTTTCTTCCTAAGTGTCCAGGACCTTTGATCACATTTAGTGGACTTTTTTCTTCCCTTTGTGTTTATCCATGAGCTCCTTTCTTATCCATGCAAGTCTCCCACCTTTTTTTTCCTTGATTTCTTACTCTTAAGGATGTACCAATCCTGAGCATGGAAGAAGTGATACTTAAATGTCTACCAGCAGTCATAGACTTTCTTTCTTTCCAACACTCTAGCCCATGAAATACCATCCAATAGGTCTGCAAAAAGGACAAAATTTTCTCTCTTAAAGCCCAGAGTTTCAATCCTACTTACCACCTTGCTTCTTTCACACGTGATCTCAGAATCTTCACTATCTTATAGTCCCCGCATCCCAAGCTGCCCCCAGTCTTCACACATCACCAATCAGCCCTTCATTTTTTAGTAAGGTCCACTGCAGCAGCAGCAGCAGATGCAGGGTGAAAAGCTGTTGTGGAATCCAGTTGCATTATGGCCAATGGAGGAAGATGGACCTTCCACACAGGCATCTAGATGCTGTGAGATATATGACGAGCCAGCAGCATAGCATGAGGAAAGTTGTCCATGTGACAAAGGCATGGAAAAACAGGAATATCTGGTTTGGTCTTGAGATCTCTTGTTGCAGTCATACAAGCTAGCTAGCATGTCCAGGTTCGGTCTAGCAATTTGATTGCAACAACTGAAGTCAAATGGAATTGTGACAACCTGATAAATGTAACTGTCTGAAATCACGTGAACTTTAACTTCAAATCAGACGCAGAGGCCTGAGGCAGTGGAAAAAGAAGGGGTCAGGGTCTGAATTGAGTGAGTACCTATAGTCAGATGATCCTTTAACGTACAACCCTGGAGAACGTCTAAGCCAAACTTTGCATATGAACATAGGACTCAGTGTCATTTGGAACAAGTGATATGAGGGAAAAAAAAGTGTGTCTGAGTTTTATACGTAAGAGCTTGTTTTTTAAATTATATTTATAATGAAGTCTTTCCTTTCTTTCTTCAAAAAGTAGCTCTTTTCATGCCAAGGAATTGAAGTAGGAATGTTTTGACCCAGCCACATTTCTGTGATGCAACAGAAATACATGCATTTGGTCCAACTACTGAAATCTGCTCTGCCAAAACAAACCCCTAGCAGAAGACAACTTTGAACTTGTACGTTTTGATCAAAGGCATTTTTGCCATATACTTCCCCTAACAGGACTGTCCCTGGTTCCTGGCAAATGCACTGGTTCAGTTTCTATGCCACCTCTATCAGTGTGTTGGCAAGCCCTGAGGATGGTGTCGATAGCAATACCACCTGCCCACCCATGGGAGGAAAGCTGTGGCCAGCCCAGTTGCTTTTGCAGGGTGTGCACATCTCCTTCCCTGCAATGGTAATTCTGTCCGGGAGGGAATGTTTGACTAGTCTTGTGCCATCTATGTTTATAACTGTATCATCCACTGCGTCTCACTTAGACACAGAAAACAAGTCAATAAATCCAGCTGTTTGGTATTATTTACATTATGCTGGCATCTTTGCTGACCTAAGTAGCGAAAGAAAACAACGGCATATTTGAGGCTTAGTAAAACGTTACAATAGGGAATCCTTTCTAAGCTGTTACAAGCATTTGCTGGAAGTGCATTTGTTGATTTAACAAAGTGGTTGGGACAAATTTTTAACATGCTGTTTTAATGATATTCAGATGCTTTTCTTCATATTTGTTGATCTGCAAAAATGTGTCCTTGCCCAATTACGCTAGAGAGTGGGATGAAATAAATAAATAAGTGCAATATGATGCGTTTGCACAAATGTGGAGCAGTGGCTGCCCCTGACAGATGGAAAAAAATGTCAATATGATGTCTGAGACAGCCCAGACTCTGCACTGCAGAATAAATTACATGATTCGCTGAATGCCTAGGCGTCACACAGACATACACAAAATTGGAAAGATAAAAGCTTGCATTGGCTTCAGATGATATTTACTGCTTGATGGATTTACTAGCAGCCCCAGTACAGTCATACTGTATTGAATTATTGGCCTCTATTTAGCTGTGTGTCCATCAAAACTGGAGTGTCCATTTAAGCGTAAGTGAGCTGGAGCCCTGCCAAGGCTTTTTGAAGCTTTGTGTACAGGGGAAGATGCAAGGTAGTGTCTACTAGCTTGAATAACAGGGAACTAAAGGATGCTGGGGATAGACAACAAAACGTAAGGTACATTCTTATCAATATTAATGCCAACATAAATATTAATGCAGGCTCCCCAACGCATCATTTTTGAATGATTCTTGTTTTCTTTGTATTTTAACACAAATGGCTGGTGATGACTGTGATTTCTCTTTCTTTCTCTCTCTCTCAGAAGGGATAGTTTAAGAAAGACCGTTAGCTTTACAGTTATCTATTGTCACTGCTGTAAGATTTCTACAAGGCAAAAGAGTCAAATGAAATGCTAGCTTTAAGAAGTATACTACTGCCAATAAAATATTTTATTAGGATAGTAACATACTGTACAAAGCTATTGTTACGGATTCATTAGTGTGTTGTACTAGAGCATTTCAGTTAAGAAGCAGCAGATCATTTACAGGGAGCCCCATGAGGCGTTGCTGTAGCTACAGCACAGCCAAGGCAGGCTGAGTGCTTAACTGCTTAATGCATTGGCTTGCACTTCAAGAAGCCTGGGGCTCATTTTTTGGTCTGGCCCTTGCACATGATGAGTTTAGCTTGTGTAATGGTTCAGCACGCTGAGGGAGAGCAGTGCCTAGGAGAAACGGCTGTCAATTGCAATGCTGCTGGCAGAGGGTTTATCCAGTTAACTGTACTTCAGTAAAAGGAAAATAACCATGCAACTGTATTGTGTTGATCATCTGGATCTGCAACAAAAATTAGCAGGGTTTTGCTCCAGGTGATTTAGCTGCAGTAGCAGGCAAAGGAATGAGATGATGAGGAATGTTGTGCCTGTGGGAGCAGGGAAGCACACAGACTGAAGAAGGAAGAGGCTCTATTATGAAACATGAGTTAAATGCATTGCAAACCTTCCATCATCTTTTATATAAAATGTTGATTCGAAGGAATGACTTCACATCTAATGAGCATATTTACAAGGTTATCTCTCTCTTTGGCAGTGGCTTGAAGGTTACTGCCCTGAAAGAGTCATGGCAGATGTGAATATGAACTGGTACTTCAGCTGACCCAGTTCAAAACCCATGTGTCAGCACAAGATACAGCATCATCAACTGACACCAACAGAGATTGTTAGAGCCCATGTTTTTGTCTACATACAAGCACAGAGTTAAGCAATTATTTTCTCGGAGTTTTCAGGGAGAATGGTGATAGACCTAAAATCTTCTGTGCTTGTTTATCTTTGAAATAGAGATGGATCAAACTGTTACTTGATAAAGTGAGACAGGGAGTTTTATGCTGGAAGATCTCTTGATCTAGCATTCTGATAGTTTTCTTGTTATCTCCCCATTCCCACTTTTCTCAGAAGTTGTTCCTTGCTGTAAGTGAAACTAGGCTAACTGGTAACAGAGGGAGTGATCACTCTGGACCCAGGTGTGCTTTGATAATATATTGATGGCCAAATCAAAGGTTTATCAAGACTCAGGTAAGACAAAAAAAAAAAAAAAAAAAAAAAAAAAAAAAAAAAATTGGTTCTCTGTTGGAAAAGGCTTGGAAATTTTTTTTTTTTTTAAGGAAGGGACACTTTCCAGTATGCTTCAGTAACTGCCTCTCTGATACCATTCCTTTCAGCAGGGAGTAATACCTTAGTAATACCTTAGTTTCTGCCATCTCCTCTACTTCTGGCAGAAAAGCTTTGATTTAACTGATGTCATTGTAGTAGGTAAAATTTATTTGCTGTGGCAGATGATGTACGAACAGACCCTCTGGCTTTAGATGATGTGAAGTAAAGAGTCATCCATGCTTGTGCACTGCAGCTTGAAGTTCAGTATGATCTTTTCAAATGACCGATATGAAATGCCATCACATCAGTGTCATCTGCCATACCAAGACTCATTAACAGATTCCAAGGAGAATCAGTCAAGACAGAACTATAAATTCAGAATTTCACCTCAAAAAATGCATTTTTCACATACTTAGCTAACGGTAGGACTCTTGAAAATGTCTGTTTAATTCACTTCTAATAGAAATGGAATATATAATGTCTGGTAACATAATCAAATAATAAGGAAATTCCCAAATTATACATCTTGATGCTGGCAAATTGTATCCAATTCTTATTTTCATTAGGCTCCTTATATTTTTCTGCAAAAATAAAGAGCCACAGAAAGGTGTAAATTTAGTAAGTGTCCCAGATAAGGTTTTCTTTCTTGTCCAGTGTCAAGTTCATCACTTTGTATTTTGAAGGAAGGGAAAATTTCAGTTCTTGTGTGTTGGTCCAAACATCTCTGATTACTCTAAGGCTTCAAGGTCAAGTTTCAGTCTTCTGCCTTTTGGAAGGCCTTACTGCAGATGTTGGAACACCTCGCTAGGAGGACTGTCTGAGAGAGCTGAGGCTGTCCAGCTTGCAGAAGAGAAGGCTCCAAGGAGATCTGATGGCGGTCCGTCAGTATCTAAAGAGGGGCTATAAGAAAGAAGGGGACAGACTCTTAAGCAGGATCTGCTGTGATGAGAGCAAATGATTTCAAACTTTAAAGAGGGAAGAATTAGGTGGGGTGTAAGGAAGAAGGTTTTTACAATAAGGGTGAAGAGGAACTGGCAAAGATTGCCCAGAAAGCTGGTGGGTGGGCATCCTTGGATACATTTAAGATCAGGCTGGAGGAGGCTCTGAGCACCTGATTGAGCTATGGACGTCCCTGTTCATTGCAGAGACTAGATAGCCATTAAAGGTCCCTCCCAACTCAAACAGTTCTATTATTCTATGTTCTCAGTTCTATTATTCTATGTATGTCTAATATAACTATCTTTTTAAATTTTTCAAAATGTATTTCACTCATGAGGGGAAAGAAAGTCCAAAATAAAAAAGTGAAGCAGAATTCTAATAAAGCAAGGCAATTGATTAAGCAACTGACAAATAATTGTAGCTGCTTAGTGTGAAAAAAATTGTTTTTCTCGGATGGACTTTCTTTTAGCTCTTCTTAGTGGAATATTAACTAGTGTTTTTTGTTGTTGTTTATGGAGAAGGAAAAAAAATATATTGTTTTCCCTCTGAGAAATCATTGCTCCACATGTCATTGAGCATAACTAATATGGATTTTTGATGAGAAAAGTATACTCTGCCACTCCTATGAAGAATGAACATTAGATCTTGTAGCAGCAGAATTATTTTCATGATCTGTTCTTCATGATTTTTCTTCACTGGACAGACTTTATCCTAAAATTGAACAGGACTTTCCAAGTAAATACAACACATGCACGAATATTTTAAAGTAGTGCAAGAACTCTTTCATCCTTTCATGAAACATTTATTTTATGCACTAAGGGAAAGAAAGTTAGCAAATTTGAATGCAATGACAATCAAAATTTTCTACTGACCTAACAGTATTCCTTGTCATCAGTTGCACACATCCTTTAGTTTAGGGAAAAAAAAATCCCAAGGTCATACTGGCAGGCCTGTTGAAGTTATTTTCGTCTCCCTCTGTGGCATAATCTGTCTTCTAAAGTCATCTGGTAGTTTCCAAATTTCCTGCTACTTCGTGGAATTAGACCATTAAAAATGTCCTTGTTCTTTTCTGCTTCATTTCCTGTGACACTTTATAGCTTCTGTGGCTTTGGTTTTGTACTAAAGATTTTAATATTGCTGTGGGACATTGGAAAGATTTTATACCTTATGGAGCATGTGGGGATGTGAGGCAAGAGCTCTGTGGATAGCCAGCTGCTCACATGGCTGCCTGCCTCTGCGGATTGCTGAGTGTGGCTTCTCATGCGTCCCTTTGAGCCCCACACTTCAGGACTGATTCCCAAGAATTTCCCTTCAGGTCTTCTCAGGGACTGCTGTGTTTTTCCCACTCCTGGAGCTTTCTCCATCAGCATCCCATGTTTCTGTAACATGATGTAACCTGTCTTCACCCACCTCCTCTCCTGGCAGCCAAGAAAAGGCAAGGTTTATGAGGAAAGCGAGTCTCCAGCAGGTTTCCCAAGTGATACTGCTATCTAAAGATCAAGTAATATGTCTGATGATATAAAGAAGGAACGCTGCAGGTTAACAAGTCCCTAATGTATACTTGGGGAAAACAAAACAAAACAAAAATATATTAAACTGAGCTGATGACATAAATACTGAAATGGTTCACTAGTAGTGAAGGAGACTGCAAAGATCTTCATAAATCCCTAACAAAACTGGACATCAGATGAAATGCAAGAGAACCATGTGCAGTGAGAGGAACATTTTAAACCTCTGGTGTGTTCTGAATTTGCTGTTACTTCTGAAAAAAATGTGGGTATCACTTTGAGCAGCTCAGTGAAAATGTCTATTCATAGTACCCACTTCTGGTAACAGAAGTGAGTAAGAGCTCTGTCTGGACCAAATTTGGTGCTGTGGGTGTTAGCCCAAAGAGGCTGTCTGAGACCAGCGAACTATGCAACCACAGAAATTGCTGATTGAACTGAAGCGTTATATCCCCTTCAGAATGGTCTAGAGTAATGCTTTGGTGTGTAGGAACACCCTTCCTGTGACGCTATGTCATAAACTATGTCAAAATGTATTGCAATCAAGTTTCTGGTGCTGGTGTAAGCTATTGCTGATCACTTTAACACATAGAACCATAACACTGGGAACAGATTTTCCTAAGCAAATCACAAGCTTTTCTAGCAAGTTGTGTCCACAGGGAATTTGCCTTTTAAGATGCTCATGTTTATAAAGGATTGGTATCTAGACAGTCTCAGGTTGCATCCTATACAACTACGCTATAACAGTCGAAGGAAAGATGCGTGAGTGAGATCACATAGAAAGCCAAAAGGATTTGGCTTTTTAAGTTATTGGGGTGTGAAGGCAGGCTCAGGTGAAAACACTGTTAGTGATGGATTGGGAGCACCAGGCAAGGCTGATGCGGAATGAAATTTACGGCTGATCAGATGCAGGACTGTTGTAGAGGCAGCTCCAGTTTTGTTTTGTGAGTATAGCCTATGACAAGCTCAAAATGGAGCATGGAAAAAAATGCTAACAAAACTGACTACGAACACAAGTACCGGGCAGCTGGAGTTGCAGCAGCCACAGGAAACACAGCTTCTGCCAGAACTCATCACAGGCAATTTTCACCAGGCGTCCACAGACACCTCTGTGACCAGGGGACAGGCTTCCTGCCAATGTCAAATTCCTGTATTCTCCACATTCTCCACATTCTGAATCAGAAAAATCTACAGCAATGGAATAGAAATGATGAAAATGTTGTTTTGTGTTTTTCTTTTTTTTGGCCAACTTTACTGGAGCTCCTGCAAAAGTTTTTCCCTTAAGTATGCCTTCAGGATACAGGCTGCCTTCAGCTTCTGCTATCCATGTTGCTTAACAATTTCCCTTATGATTATTTTAGTCACAAAATGCAGAGGATAGGCATACAAAAAGCAAACAATTAGTTCATTCTGTGTTTTGTGAATAGGTTATTGAGTAAGGCATATTGTTTATAGAGTAGTTTCCTTCCTAATGTAATTGCAGCTGTATTTTTAAGTAATGAAATATATCACCACAGAGAAAATAATAAATCCATTAGTTCAAAGCAAAACCAAATTTTTAATATGTATACAAAAATATGAACAAAAGAAATACATCATTATTTCACCAGTGTTTCCAACTGAATCATATCCAAAGTAAATCAAAACTCTTATTGAAATTGTTTCTAGTTATCATGATCTCACTAGGAAATGAAAGGATTTTCTTCAATAGCCTGTTATAACTCAGTCATTATACCATAGTGAGGTAATTTGCTGAAACAACTGCCTCAAGTGAGCAAACCTTTCCATCTGGCAGATCCCAAACAGACACAAACAAATTCATGTCAGTTTTCCTTACCAAAGCATAAAATCATAATAAGCTCCTTCTGCTATGATGAGAAGAGTCTCTGAACTGCAGGAATCATTCCTATTTTGATGTCTTTCCTCTTAACCTCCTACCCACAGACATGTCCCTGGTTGCAGGGGCGTTGATGTCATGCCACCTTTGAGACAGGTTATAGGACAGCTGGGAACGTGTTTGCAATATAAGCCTCCAACCAAGGACCCAGGCAAATTAACAGTTGTTGAAAGCTGTTAGGTTTAGAGAGACAGTGCTTGTGGTTAGTTTGTTTTCATAGTAGTTTTCTTTTTATTTATATATTTTTTTCTTTTCTGTTCTTCATTAATGTCTTAAGACAATGTCCACTGTATCTTAGTGAAAACAAGGTACTGCTTACCTGCACAAATCCCTAGCTATATAGACTACCCTTTTCTTGAAGGATCAGTAAAGAAAAGGACTGACATAACTTTTGCATTCTCAGAGAACTATATAGAGCTGTAATCTCTTATTATGGAGTGTAACCTGATTGTTTCATCAACTGTTTCTCCCTAAACCTTACAAATATTACTTTTTTTTATGTTCCATAAATATTTAGATGTAGATAGAAAAGGACAAATTTTCTTTCTACTTATTTTAAACCACACGTGTTTTGTGAATCTCATGAGTGTGTGTGTAATTAATGAACCTATATATTTCAAACAAGTATTTTAACATCCGAAAAGACTTTGCAAATGTATTGCCCAGGCAGACAGAATACATATTCAAAAAGGCATTCTGCATTGTTAGTTCTTCTCTTCAATGGAAAAAGTTAAAAACGTGCCTATGAAAATTGGTGATGGGACGAATTTATGTTTCTCAGCCAAAAACCTGATGTATTTTGAGTGAAGTCAGTGAAAAGTCTCCCAGTGGCTTCAACAGAAGTTACATCAAGCACCAAACAGAACTTGGATCCATGTGTAGGTCTGGAGCCAAATAATGCACTTGGGTCCCATTTCTGTTATGAGTGTTGCCATAATGCTAATTCTGGAAAGTCTTAAACTTTTAAGAAGTTCATCTTGGCATTCAGATCTATCTTTGTGCACTCCTAATTCTCTGAAAAAGAAAGCTAGACCTACAGAAGTGTTTTTTTCAGTACATAGACTTACCAGTGTGTTCAAAATGTTGTTACTCTCACTTGCAGCCTAGTGAATAAAAGAAGGTCCCTGGATGCTCCACTGAATATATGAAACTTCCCGGATGCTCCAGTGATGACAACCCAGGGACATAGGGCAAAAAAAAAGATCAAAGAAGAACGTTGTGGAAAATCCAGCCTGCAGTATCTTGCTGTGCACTTTGTTCTGGAAACTTTCCTCCAGAGCCAACAGTTGTCCACAATCCATGAATTCTGCCTTGCAGAGTACTTGCAAGCTCAGAAATTTAAGGAGGGGAAGAACTGTTGTCAAATGCAGAAAACACAGTAAAAAGATCTAATAGCTTGTTATACAAAAGGTAGGAAAGAAGCTTCTGGCAATCGGTCTACTACTGGGTGGGTTATGAAGCATATTTTGCAAGAATAAACTCTCCTTTGTGATCACAAACACAGCTAGAAAAGATTAAAAAGCAAGTATCATATTTATTGACATGTAATGCACAGTGATATTACTGTGCTTAGTTACAGCTGAAATGGGATTGCTTTCTTCAAAGTGTCTGGTATGTTGCTATGTTTTAGTTTTAGGAGAAGAGCAATGTTGATAACATATCAATGTTTATAGTGTTAGTTTACAGCTGTACAGAGCTAAGGCCATTCACAGCAAAGGGCACAAGGAGCTGGGAGGGAACAGAATTAGGACAGATGACTAAACTGGTCAAAGCAATATTTTGTACTGTATGACATCATGTGGAAGGAGTGACTGAGGTGGGAGTTCATCTTATTGTCTTCCACTGCTCGGGACTAGCTGAGCATAGAGGGGAGTGGTGAGCAATTGCTTGTACATCACTTGTTATATACTTTCATATAGATAGATAGATAGGTAGATTCGTACATACATACATACATACATGTATTTGTCATAGTTGTTGTCCTTTCCCTTTTCTTTAAGGAAAGAGTGTTCTCTCAACCCACAAGTTCTATTTTGCTTTTTTTCTGATTCTTTCCCCCATCCCACTGAGGATGAAGGGAGCTAGTGAATGACTGTGGTGCTGAGCCGCCTGCTGGGTCCAACCACAACACGTGTGCACCTGCTTGTCAGGTTCATTTAAACATGTTCAGATTCAGCTGCTCTATATTCAATTCATTGGATCTTATGTTTATATGGAGTGTATCCTGCTTACTCTTTGGTAAATCATAGTGAGAAAAACTAAGTTCTATTCATCCCTTTTATAAACATCTTTTTGTAGACAACAGACCTGTAGGACAGACAGAAATCACAATTTGGAAAGAGAGAAAAAAAGATCTGAACCATAACTGGTTTGTGATTCTTCACGGTGCTTATTTTAAATGGTAAAGTGAATTTAGAAGTTCTTAGATTTAATTAATATTATACCAAGCACAGCAGTGGCATTGGGCAATATTCTCTGATAATATTTAATGTTCTGAATTATATTAGATGTTTGAACTTCAGCCACCACACTGATTCTTAATTTTGCTATAAACGTTCTAAGTAGTTCTGCAGGGAAGCTTACAGGAAGGTTTTGTAGCAGCTTTCTTAAATATTTCAACATTAGCAATAGTATAGCTGCATGCGTGTCTGTATGCTTTTTATGCATATGGGTTTGATTTCATATTTGTTACAGCAGATAGCCTGAAGCATCTTTTTTTTTTTTTTCTTTTTTTTTTTTTTGTGGAAAGAAGTTTACCATTGTCCCCAGATGCTGGTGAGCAAGAAAGAAAATAGTCTGCTAGTATTAATATCTTAATAAATAAATAAATAAATAAAATCCTCTTTTGGGAAAGAGGGGTTGATTTCATTCAGCTCCAGGTAGTCATTACACTGTCCTTCTTTTTCCTAATGGAGTGCAATGTTGTTTTGGATGGAAACAAGTTTCAACAACAACAAAAAAATGATGCACGTAATACCTATCTCTTCCATGACTGACATGGAGGAACTTGTTTCTGTGTCTCCAGCTTTGTCAAAATCAGATAGACTGTTGGTTGTTATTCATCTGGACAGGGATGAGAAAGTAAATGCCATTATTGCATACCCTCTGTTACATGCCCTTCATCACAGCCATACACCAGGCTCACTTAAACCAGGTGGCCTGATGGGAAAAAGAGAAATGGTGTGCACAGGTCCATCTGTGTCTTGATTGGGTCTCCTTGACTCTTGAGGAACCTGCTGTCAAACCTCGCAGCAACAGAGGCCAGGGATGAGCCCAGAGACTTCCAGCCCTCCTGCTAGAAAAGGGTGACTTGTTCCTTTATTTGTCTTTGAACATTTCAGCCCTATTTTTCAGGATGGCCCTGAATCAGCTGTTTAAATCTCCAACTTTTTATTTTAGCATCTCTAAAACTGGAAGAGACTTACTTTCCAAGGCAAGTGAATTGTGATATATTTACTCTGCTTTATTTTCCTAGGAATACTTATGCCTCTGAAAGAGATATCTGTAAATGCTGTACTCAAAAAAAAAAAAAAAAAAAAAAAAAAAAGGGAAAATCCATGGGGAAATTTTTAAAATTATCTATCTAGTGATCCAAACTCACAACCGTATTTTATTTTTAATTTCCTTACTCCTCATTATCACAAGGTTTACTTTACTTTTATTTTTTTTATTTACTTATTTATTCAACATTAGATATGGGTTCAGAATTTTCATTTTGAATTTGGATTTGAGACATCCCAAAATTGATGGAAATACAACTCTAAGTCTCTTATAGAGTTTGTTTGACCATATAGAAAAAATCAGACCTAGCTTTGATTTTTGACGTACCCGCTCATTAGATATTGCTTTCGGCCCAGATCCTGGGGATTGGGTTTCCAAGGTGCTTCATACTTAAGAGAATATATTGTCTACAGAGTGTTATTATTTTCATCAGTAAGTGATTGTGCAATGGGAGGGGACAAACCAATCTACATTTCGCATTTATATGACATCCAGAAATATTTAGCAGTCTTTGTGCATGGTTATGTTTTAACCAGTATGTTTTCATGCAGATCAGCTTTTGAAATCCAAATTTGCAGCTTCCTTGCAGAGGAAATTCCTCCGGAAGCGTGACTATAATCGTACAGTTTCTCTGCTGTTCAACATAGCAGGATGGGAGTGGGCACATCAGATAACAAGCAGGGTCAGAAGATGTACTGTATTTTTCAGAAAGCCCTCATCATAGGATTTGTCAGTGATCACCAGCCTGGGAACTAAACCTCCCAGAAGCCTGCTTTCCATCTCCCACTGTATCTGAGAGCAAGAGATCACCTGCTGTAGTCCTCAGCCCTAACAAAAGTGCAACTCAGTATGGTGCAGCAGGTATGCACACACGTAGAAATAAGGTGTAACATCCTTTTCTTGCACCATAAGATCAGCCAGCTGATTTAGAGGTCAACAATGAATATGTGGTAATTAAAAAGTAATTAACAGAACTTTGAGCTATAACTTCAAGACTGAAAATTGCTTGGCAAAGTGAGAAATTTTATTGGCTGTGAAAACATTTTTTAAAGGTAGAAGAATAGATAAGGCTTTCTCTGTTACACATCACTATTTGTGGTCAGCTGTCTTTTAATTAGATTCTACAATATTAATTTTCTCAAGAATAGCACTAATTAATTATAAAAGCTTCAGTAAACCAAATCTGTTGGTTCTGTATGTCTTGGGATAATCAAATTCTCAGGGGTAGTGAGGTGTTTTGCTTCTGCTTCATAATTATCTGGGATTGTGATTATTTTATCATAAAACTGCACCTCCTGCTAGGTTACATTTCTTAATTAACGCATCTTTTCTAAAGAACTTATCAGTCTGTGAGAAGTAAAGCTGTAGCCAGATCTTAAGCTTTTACTGCTGAGATCATTTTACATGGAGAAAAGTGTTGATTTTCCGTTCTTGAAATAAAATAGTTAGTGAAAGCTGATCTTCCTCTCTGCCTTATGTTTCTTGCTGTTTCAATCACTGACTACAGAAGTGAAAAAGGTGGCATTTTTATTTTGCAGTATCTAATGCCTACCATGATATGGCAAGAGAGAAAAACTCGGTTCTCAGCCCCTTATAGAAAAAGTCATGAAAATGTCGAAGTTTGTGGTTTTAGCCTTCAAAGACTAACTCTGGAGAGTATCACAATTTATTTTCTATGGAAAGTTGGTCTTTGCTAGCTCCTGGAAGCTGCTAGTCAGAGTGCTGTGTAGGATTTGGGCCTTAGAGTGCCAACTGGGACCTTCATGGATGTCCACAACATGTCACCCTATTGACCTGCCATTGGTTTGAGATGGTGACCTGGGTGGAGGCTAGATGTACAACAGTACTACCCATCACTTTATCCAGTAGGTTGTGCATTAGTAAAGCCAGTCTCCACTATATGAAATACCAGATTGTTAGCTGACTGACTCTCACTTCCCAAAGGATTAACTCATTACATGGTGTTACCCTGGGATTCCGCGCTGCCAGTGAGGCTTAACAAACTCTGGTTATTGCTTGCTTGATGTTCTTGAGCAAAATGAGAGTGGTGGAAAGACAAAAATAAGTCTGTGAAAAGTATATTTCCATGATACCTTGCTCTGATGCAACAACAATAAATTTAGAGTTTTCGCACTTCTAAAAATGAAATGCTTTGACCCGCTGTTAGATTGATTGAAGGCTTCTTTGAACGAACTTCAATTTATAAGTATTATATTGCAAAAGCACTGATACCATCAGCGATAGTGGCACCCGTTGAAATAGAAATCCCCTACATCAAGCACATTTTGAAAATAACGTTACCACCTAAAAGCTTCTCCCCTGCAGAAAATGGATTGTACAATAGCTTATCAGTCGGAGAAGAGTGCACAGGAGAAAAAGGGAGAAATAAAAATAATATAACCCACTCCTGTGTGGAACATTAGAAGTGTGGCAATAACAAAGATTTCCCATTCCTCACAGAATTAGTGCTGGCAGAGGCAGCTCGCAGGGCTGTGGGTGTACTCAGCTGTGCAGAGCTGATTATGGAAGATGAAAGAGTCTGGCAATTTATTTCATCTCACGCTGAAGCTCTGCTGACAACTGAAAGTGAGGACAGAAGTATTCATTTGTTCAACTTCTGTTTCAGAAAGCACGCCTCAAATGATACCACAGAGAAAGTGAAGGGAAATGCTGTGGAGTAATAAAGTATCTATTTTTTATTTCGCTGACTCAAAGACTTATGTGTTCAGCTGCTGGGGATTTTTTTTGATGGAAAGCTGATATTTGAGATGCTTGTGACATAAGGTTACCAGTGAAAAAGTAGGTGGTGCTGGTGTAAAGTAATACATGTAGTCACTTACATACAGATGCAAGCCTACTAATGGGGAAGCTATAGACGGATATGCATGCATGTTTATCTGTAATAAAAATAAATATACTTAATACTCCTCTTTCCATTCTATTGTATTGTGGCCCCAGGAGCTTCATGATCTCTTTCAGTGCTGACATGTTTGAACCAGGGTATTTAACTGTAGCCTTAGTATTTACTCAGTAGTCATAATGATGTATAATTCCTGGCAAATTGGATGACATATATTTTCCTCTTAATGCATTTTTCCTGCAGCCCTTAAAGTGCTGATATGTGCATGTGAACTGTGTAAGAAACATATAGGGTATAAAGCCTCATTTTGGAGAAGTCAGTCTTGCCCTTCATGCCCATGCGTGAGACAGGGGAACAAGAACTAGTGACCCTGAGCTGCATGTGGAAAAAGTGACATTAAGAAAATTTTCAAAGGACAGTGAAGCATGGGAAAAAGTGCCTAGAAGCCTTCCTCACTGGACGTCTTTAGGGACAAGTTAGACTAACATCGGTCAAGACTGACAATAGTATAATTGATCCCGCCTTCAGGCAGGAAGAAAACTAAATGATGTCTTGAGGATCCCGTGGTTCTTTGTACATGCTAGTTATTTTCAAGGACTTCATCTTTATTATTAAATTGTGGTTAACCAAGAATATTATTTCCCTCAGTGTGAAAACTTTGTTTACAAGAAAAAACAGCCTTAGAGTATAGAAGTCTGAAAAAAGGTCCACTGAAATGTTTGTTACAGTAGAACATTGCTGTATGGGAACTGTTGAGTCACAGCCTGAACCACTCATTGAGCACTTGGACCCGCTCAGCCCTGGGAGCACAGGTGAAGGCAATTCAGCTGGGTGAGCAGAAGGTGTGGAGCCCAGTTGCACCTCTCTTAGACTTCATTTAAGGGCTGTCTGCCACTGGAGAAGGATCTTTTTCTGGAGGTCTCTCCTTGGTGAACCTTTTCCCTGTGAACCTAGAATCTTCTGATATAGGTGAGCAATCCTCTTCCTTTCCTTTGCTGCATCTCTCTGTTGTGCTAGCCCTTCTGTCATCACACGTTTGCTGTAACGCCTTTCCCATAGCATTGATCTGTCCGATTGCTACAGTTGCTAAAAACTAAATAAGCATACTGAACGTGTCCTGCATGCTACCAGTAGCACTTGGCAGCTCAGAGGACTGAATACTGGTCCCCTAAGAATCTGTGAACTGAAACCTACCTAGAAAGGCATTCCTCTTAAAATGTGGCAAATTAATCTGCTATAACACACATAAAGACCAAATTATTTTCCTTTAAGCTCCAGACTTCCATTACTTTTTTTTTTTTTCCTAACTAAAGAATACTGGCTCAGAAGCATAGCCAAGCTATGAACACAAAGTGTAAGCTCTATGTGTGTGTGTGTGTGTGTGTGTGTGTGTGTGTGTGTGTATATATATGTTTGTCTAGAATGAAGATAAAAAAAATAGCTTTGATGTGATCTGAAATAAAATAATAACTTTTCTCATGAAATCAAAGTTCATTCAGATTATTGTTGTATAAAAGGATACATTCTACTGAAGAAGCTCAACGTTTTTATAGATTTCTGACAATGTTATTTTATAGAATTTAAAGTTTTTATTTTTCCCATGTTTTCAAGGTTCTCCTTGTCAAGATTATGCAAAAAGAACTTTTTTTTTAATGTAGCTCCTTCATTTATGTCCTCCATGCAGATTTTTCATTACATGCAAACTTCATTCTCTGATTTTTATTACTCCAATATTTATTTACAGGGAAGACAGTTGTTTCCAGAACATCCTCCCATGAACAAAAAGTACAATCACTTTTGTCTCAGAGCGTGCAGGAACAGCTTCCAAGGGTGACTTCTCAGCCTTGTGTGACTAGAAAGAAAAAATATGGTACTAGTATTTCTCACAGCAAGATGCCAGGTAAACAAGCATTGGACATTTAATATTTCAACATACAGAAATCAGTTCTATGTAAAAAAAAAAAAAAAAAAAAACCCACCCAAATATTCTCAGTTGCTATTTTCAGGATCTTCTGTGTATAATGCAGCAGTGCAGCAGGGGAAAAAAAAAAACATGGCGAAATCTGATCAGGAAATTTGTCAATAACTGATCAAAATTAGTTCTGCTTTGCAAAGCAAGGAACATCAGAGAAAATAGCAGCTTGGCTTAACAGGACATTTATCTATATAGAACAAGCTATTTGCTTGAACTGTAACACTGTAAGATTTGCTGTTGTCATGTTGTGTCTTTCCAAACCTGAGCACCTCGTTCTTCTCCAAATCTCTTCTGAAAGTAACACCTAGACAAATTGGAAATTAAAGCACATCTTCTGTCTTTTCTCTGCCTCATTAACAAAGACGAATGGACTTACCAATAAATAGTAAAATGTGAAGGAGGGAAGAGCCACACATCATTAACAAACACAGAGGCTTAAAGTGCATGAGTTCTGCTGTCCACACAGCCACTCAGGCTTCAAGGAATCCTGTAATAAAGCATCCTGGTTGTGCCCCAGGACACTAGAACACCCTGCCCTGTAACTTATTTCTCTTCAATTTTTATTTTTATTTTATTTTTTTATTTTTCCCAGCGTAATTCTTCATTGAAACTGAGAGGACTTTGCTAGATCTATGCTCCCATTGTTTCAGAATGTTACCTGTTACAGTACTGCACAGCTGGTGTGCTCTGTGCCCTGGTGCATAGGGGAGGTGTGGTGCTTTTGTACTGATTGAGCACTTGGTACCTATATTTGAATTTGTTGATCTGTCTCCACTGTGTCAAGCCATCAGTAACTATCTTGGTGTCATCATACAGAGGAATTTACATAATGGTGTCTCCTGCTGCTTGCTTCTATGTTAATAATTTTCACTTCTAACTAAATATTTGAGAAATGGGATTGGAGAATAAGGAGCCTTGACAGATGAATAGTGAGAATATGGATTGTGAATCTGAAAGACAATGAGCAATATGTAGATTCAGCACAATTGACACATTTTGTTTGTATGTGGTGTGTTTGGTCCATCGTGGAAGGTGATAGTTTTGCTATCATTTGCCTTGTTACCACCACATTATAAAATTTATTACTTCATAAAAAAAAAAAAGGCAAGATGGCTAGATATAATTTACAGCTAAATAATATACAGGTTTAACAATTGTTCCATAAAGAGATGTAATTGGGATTCCTCTTCATAAATTAGGAAATAAGCTGCATATACTGTATTTACCTACTACCAGCAGATACTGAGATCGTCATCTCTTTTGCAGAAGATCAAGCTATGTAGTATGTATATCAATCTGAGTCACAGTGGAAAAGTATTCATGTTTCAGAACAGCAGTACCACTGCTGACACAGTGTGCTGACCTCTATGATAGGAGATGGTATCTTTCATCAGAAAAACAGAAAACAAAATGATCAGAAGGCCATTCTTCTTCCATTTATATTTCATCCTGTTAGAACCATGTTTGCAGGACTTTATTGGGAATTTCTGCTTTCAAGATGATCAAATGAAAGCAAGACCTTTAAGTACTGTGAGCTGAGGAAAGATCCTTCGGTCTTTAATCTCTACCCACAGCAACTAATCCTCACCCTGCATGAAGGAGTGATAAGGAATCAGAAAGGAGATTTCGTCTTGCCCTTGCTCCTGCTGTCCAATTCTTGCTATCACATTTAGAAGTTGTTGACATATCTAGTACAGAAGGGAATAATGGACTTCAAAACTTAGTGGTCAGTGCATATCATGTAGAATGAAAGATCATGCTTGATTTTATGTGAATTATATATTTTGGGTAGACTATAAGGGGAAAAAAACTACAGTGGCAGTTATTTGCACCACTATTAAGACAACGTTATCAAAGAAAGAAGATAACCAAGTCTGTGAGTTGCAGAGAAGGGTTATTTGAAATACATTCACAGAGAATCTTCCTGTTTGGAAGGCAGCAGGCACCTGTGCTTTCTTTGAAACGATTTGGATATGTAGGTAAGAGAAGATAATTCAAAATAATACATGAGTTAGAGGTGATCATATAGTAAAATAGAAACTCCATTAGTACTGAATCCTTTCAGTAGCTCAAAATTCCAAGGCTGCTGACTGAAAGACAGCAGAAAGACTGAAAGAATCCAGACTGACAAGTCTGAATGATATCTCTGCTAGAGATTCATTTAGAAAGCAAACCTAATACATTGCAAAGTGGCTAGAAAATGCACCAGCCTCTCAAAATACATAGGAAGCATGAAAAGGAGAAAGGAGTGGTATTTTCTTCATTACAGCACTGACCTTGAAAGAAGAGGTGCACTGAACAAATCATGGAGTAGTATTCATCTACGGGAACTATTTCTCAGTGTAACAGTAAATGACTAAATGTGTTTGCACCATCAGCAGCCATTATAATTCCTAATCAGTCTAGTGTCTCTCAGTTTCAACCAAATATACCTTTTTCTTCCACATTTATAACCTTTTGAGTTATATATTAGTTTAATGAATGTACACTGGAAGTGCAGAAGCATGAGATGAGTGCAATTTATTGGTACGTTTTACCTACTTAAAAAATGTATTCCACATCTTCTGAAGAAGTGCTCTGAAAAAAAACCTGTGGTATTGTTCGGTGCACTGTCTGCATAACGCATGCATGCTCAACATGCTTAGATGGCGAAGAATGCTGGGACCTTCAATATGCAGTGCCAAGGGGGAAAAAAAAATGCAATCATCAAAACTTTACAGTTCAGACTGTGTTCCCAAAACTGCTAGGAAGCATTGACTTGAAGCACTGCTTTTAAAAAAAAAAAAAAAAAAAAAAAAAGTAAAAACCAAATCTGTTTCAAGAGAAACTGATGATGGTTTGGACACTTCAACAAATGTCTGAATAGCAAATCTTTGCCCTTCCAATTCATTTCAAACCAGTTACAGGAATGCAACATTGGAAACCAGAGCAAATTTTTTGCTTAAGGAAGAGTCCATAAAAGTTATAGGTAAGAAATAGAGTATTGACCAGTTAATATGAAAAACTGTGTGGTAGAGAAAGGTCTGTGATCTTTTAAGTAGAGAATTATCTACAAAATTTAAAAATGTCAAAGGGAAAGAGGCATTGTTGGATTTCTCAGGGTCTGGTCCTGCCACACACAGAGTAGTTTCAGGAGATTATCTCTGGCAGTATTTTCTGTGCAGATGTGAGATATCTTCCAGGATTTACCTCTTCAACATTCCCACAGAGAAGTAAATCATGAGGGAATGAGGAACGGGCTAATGGATAGGATTCTAGATAAGGATTCAACTCCATTTGAAACTTTGGCCTAATTTCTAGTCCTGCAAGAAACCCTTTAATTATTTTATGATTCAGTTTTCTGTTTTGTCTTTTTTATTTCATCTATTTTAGTACATATAAAACCATCATCTCTGAAGCATCAGATTCTGTTAACTGCTGAAAAGGGAATGCCTTGTGTTCTATGGTGTCACATCTGATGGGGGTCCTTTGTAAGTAAGTGGTAAGTCCTTGATAAGATAGTTAGCCACGGTGATCCATCCTTTAACTACCTGCCCACAAACACTAATCTCAAGTCTACAGCCACGCTTTATGTTGTGATATACAAGTACTCTGAATGGTGTGTGAGAGAGCTGCTGGGTTGACACCACTAAGCTGTTACAAGGCTCTCAGTCACAGAATCCTAGAATGACCTAGGTTAAAAAGGACCACAATGATCATCTAGTTTCAACCCCCTACTATGTGCAAGGTCCAGACCACCAGACCAGGCTGCCCAGAGCCACATCCAGCCTGGCCTTGAATGCCTCCAGGGATGGGGCATCCACAACCTCCTTGGGCAACCTCTTCCAGTGCGTCACCACCCTCTGAGAAAAAAAAATTCCTGCTAATATCCAACCTAAACCTCCCCTGTCTCAGTTTAAAACCATTCCCTTTCTTCCAGTCATCTTTTTAACCCATGGAAAATAGGATCCTACCAAACAGCTCCAGAACACTTCTGTGCAAATACGTTGTCCTGTGGACCACTTTAGGAGGCACCTTGCTTTGATTTTCTCCTCCAGATGCAGGAGAGCTCAGAGGCACAGACATTGTTGGTGCTGTGCTGCCTGGGCCTGACATCCAGCAGTTGACTTAACTAGTTGACTAGATGGATGTAGTGTTTAAAGCAGCGTAGTGTGGTATCTTATTTCCCAAATACTGCTGGTTTGGGGTGTAATACTGTGCTTTCATGCCTCTCTAAGAGATACAGATTGGTAAACTCAGATTGGTAAACTCTAGATGATCTGAAACCTCCTAACCAAAATGGCACTGGGCAGTTTTATGTGACAGCATAGGCAGGAATTGAAACTTTCAGGATTATTCTCCAGCTGCCTAACCTTCTTCTCTGATTCTTTCCCAAAACTACTGGTTTTATTTCCAGTTAACAAGACACTCCTGTATAACTGCAAGAAAGAAGGAAAATGCCAGCATTTACTTCATTCACCTGATTAAGGTGATCTAACTTTCTTGAGACAGACTAATGTGAATGACTCTAAATTGGAAGCTGGAGAAAAGGAACCCACAAAGTGAATCTGATCCTTGTTAGTATTACTGATATGCAGTCGCAGTTTCCTTACAATATAGCTCTGAAATATTGATAGCTCAGAAATATCATTGTGTGCTCAAAGTGAGTACAACACATTTAGAAGTATTTGAAAAGGACTGCCAAATATCCAATTATTTTCTATACGTTAGCCTCCATATCACCCCAGATGGCTAATTTACATGCCACAATAAAGACAGGGGGGAAAATGTTTAGTGTAAGCTTTTATATTCCCTTTCTTTTACTATCATCTTAGAATTTTTTATTTGGTGTGGGCTGATGTAGCTGCCTGCTTATGTCTAACTCTTTTATAGTGCTTTGTCCTCATACAAATAATCATGAAAGCACATCAAATAATAACAGCAGGGGAATTACAATACTGCCAAAAGGTTCCCATCAAGCAGCTAGAATGTAGTAGTCATCATTATTATCATTTTGGGATGTGGAATGTAGTTAAACTGGCTAGCTCAGCTCCTCTGAAATCTCTGAAGCTTTTCTCCATGGAGTAAAGGAGGATAAATATGGATCAGTAAATTGTACCAAAAAAAAAAAAAAAAAAAAAAAAAAAAAAAAAGGTATGTATAACCATCACTGTTTCTGCATGCGTACATGTACATGTTGCACAGCCATGAAATAATTTTTAAAAAAAGCTTTAAATATTTCAGTGATTTTTTTTTTTTCTTCCTCATCAAGATTTTGGCTATGTTTCAGGGTAAAAACATGGCATATAACAAGAAAGAGACATCTACCTCAGCCTTTCCCCTTTATTTTTATGGCTTCTGTTAATACAGTTCACTGTACAAACACTGTAATTTAGCAGAGAATGTTAAGCATTCCAGGAGATATTTGCACTTAGCTGAATTAGTGTAGTACACCGTCCTCCTGCTTCAAGTCTTGTTGCAGCCATTTCTGAAGTGCAATTATATGATTCTACTTCATAGAAATGCAGTGAGAATGAAAACAAAATTCTGACTCACTCTGAAGAAGGGAAACTAGAGATGCCAAGTGTTATGTCAGTGCTGATGTTATTACTATTTGCCTTTGGCCCTTGATTCCTAATGTTATTTGTAGAGGCAGCTGCACTTGTCAATCTCTTCCTGAAGAGTCATTTCATATTCTTAATTTCCATTTTGAAGAAACTTCATTTGTACCTCTCATTTTCCCATAATCATCCCTTTTCACTATTTTATTTATTTTTATATCTGTCTCTGCTTGTTGGTAACAACTAGTATTTTATTTTATTTTATATTTTATTTTATGCTCCTTTTTCAGACTACCCAGGTTCCTTTCTCCAAAACTCTGCTCACACTTCAGGAAACATTTTGTATCTAAGGCTATTCCACTTCTCCAGATCTCTGACCTGACAACAGTCCTGCAGTCTTACATCTGGCTGATTTCCTCAAGTTCTCCACACTTCTGATTTTACACAGATGGGAATTATGTGCTGGGGTAATGGAAGCTTTTTCCAATATGCCAGCTGCATTTTAAAAATACCCAAGGTAGATAGCATCTACACTAAGGCACTGTGAAAATGCAAAATGCCCAGAGTTCAGACATAGCGAGTCAAAAGCTATGTTATTTGTTCTCTAGTAAAGACTTGCTATTTATGTATTATCAGGGCTGCAGATATAGGGACAATTACTTCTGACTTTTTCATACATACTTTTTTATATTCTCTCGAAATCCTACATAGTCTGTTTTGTGCTTGAAACACAGAATGTGTAGTAGTAGGATAAGCCTGTACAGTCTATGCTTCACTGTAATGCATCTGACATGGCTGTTCTTGCCTGTTAGAAGATGCTTAGTGAGCCATATATTTAAGAAAATGTACCATGGAACATTTTCTGTGAAATATTATTATAAGGCATTAAACAGCCATGATAAGTGAGTGGGCATAAGCATACAGCGTCTCACTATTAATTTCTACTTTACTAACACAACTGGCAGTTGTGCTGTATTTACAAAGGTACATTATAATTGAACTTCTAGTGGAACTGAGCTGCTTCAGAAAATAGTATTTTCTGAAATTGGACTCCCAGTGTTGTGCAGCTTGGTTGCTCCTAGTTCAGTGTCACAGCTCTGAAATAACAACAAATGCAGAAATAACACAAGTATTGGGAAATAAATCATTTGAGTCTGCATTTAGATTGCTTAGCACTAAATATACTGGCATGGACATCTAAAAGTGAAGAGGAAGAAAATCAAGGACAACTTCTTTGATTTTATAACTCTTCCAATCCTTACTCAATTGAGTTACCCTTATTTTTAAGGTCTACTAACTGACCAGAAAAATTGATTTGCCATAGAATTGTCAAGATCACATTCTCATGTTGACATGAGAGGTGCTCATTATTTTGTTTTCCCTTTTCTTTGTTAGGCCCAGGAAGTGTTAGTTCCAGTCACCCTCCAACATTTAACATTATATACCCAGGTTAGGATCAAAATTGCCCCTAAGTAGTACCTTGTTTAGGAAAGAGCAAATATGGAAGCATACTTATACTGATACCCAGAGCTACACCAGGCTCTTTGGAGGTGACCAGCCCTCTGCACTGACGTTGAGGGTATCCCAGAGCGAGTGATGTTGCTGATCTTGGTGTCTGAGACAGGTGTTTTTGGTTAAGCTATGTGAGTCACCACTTCATGTATCTTTTCCTACCTTTCCTGGAAAAATCAGGAATCCTTTTGTTCATTTGAATATAAGTAGGAACAGCTCTATTTTTGCAATACAGATAAACATTTTTAAACCTCAGATCTAAAAGGTATAAACTCCAGGTCCACTGGAGCCATTGCTACAGAAATAAGACTTTCTTATTTTTTGAAATCTCATTAGTAACACTCTGAATCACTCCATTTACAAAATCTTTCCTGTTATCCATTGAAAAAATGATGTATCTGATTTCAGAATCCTTGTAAGGTGAGCTTTGCAGACCCCATTAAATGTCAAAAGCTGTTTGCAAGATCTGTGTGCCTGTCTTCAAGCCTTCAGTTCACAGTGTGCTGTCCTTAGATCTTATTTGTGAGCTACACCAACAAAGTAGAGAAAAAGGATTATCCTAATTTGAAATAGGTCAGCGTAAAGGTGAAATCAGAAGAGTGATTATTTTAACTCTCTAGTGCTCCCAACAAAGTTCAGGTGGGTTGAGAATTTAATACAGGAAAAAAATAAAGGGCTGAAATACAGAAAAGATTAAGTGAGTGAATTGTACAATCTTGACCCCTGTATAAAATAAGAATGTTCTCTGCACAAAATTAAGATTGCTGCTATGCATACGCATACAGATTGACTGCAGATATATACAGCAGTGTAATTTTTGTCCACTCTGACTTTTCCACTTCTTGATTAAAAGACTAGACGTTTCCCCTTGAGATTCACTCCTCTGCCTAATGTGCTGTAATTGCAACAGAGTGCTGGGTACAGCAGCAACGAGCTCTATTCTATAATAAATTTAGGTCACTGCAGAGTTCATCATGTAGTCCATGGCAACAGAAGATAAAGCACTAGTTAGTTCATCTCCAGCTCTTAGCCGCAGTGTCAGTGTTTTTCCTGTTTAATGATATTAATAGAGCTAAATGTAGGCAAATTGTCTGAGTCCCAAGGTCTCTTCCTTCCTACTGTGTATGTAATGTTTCAGCTAGAGGAAACATAATGAAGCATTATAACAGAAATGTGAACCAGAAGAGTTCTTAGCCAAGAAATCACGTTTTACCTCAGAGCATTTCTTTCTTATTACTTCAGATCAATATTATTGAAATCATTTTGTTTTTACAAGCCCTTACTCTTATTTCTTATTTCTCTGGTATAAAGCAGACAGAAGTTGGGCAAGAATTTCAGAAATGCTGATTGCAATTGCTAGATATTTGGAATATGTTAGGGGAGCACTTTAATACAAGAAGAGGGCTATTTTTTTTTTTTTTTTCCGTCTGTTTACTTGACCTTGTGCTTGAGAATATTTTATTCATCGAGCTTATTTGAAAAGTGGCCATTCAGATTAAATCCTAACTGCAGGCCATTTTTTTTTTGCTTCAAGGTATTTCAAGCCTTATTGCTTTACCATCTGATGGACTAAAACACTAATAAAACCTATTTCTGCTCTCAGACTGTATTGTGAGTATCAGTAGGATTGAAGTACTGTAACCTGGCTTGCATGAAACTGCACACAACAAGCTTTCTACTCATTTAATAGAGTTGCTGCTGCTGCTGCTGCTTATTGATTGTCAGGTCTCCTGTGAAAAGGCAGAGAGAACATTTCAAAGCACTAAATCATAACCATAAAGAAATGGGATTAAAAAAAAAAAAAAGCACATGGGGTACGATTTGAGCTTAGCTTTAACATGTTTGTACTTAGAACTGGGACCAATGAATTGTTTTTCAGCTTTGATGTGCTCAGCTTTAAGTATCTCAAATATTTTCAAAGGATTTAATAATAATTGCTAGCAGTGTCATAAATCTCTTGTAGTTGCAAATGCCAAGAATGGTGGCATAGAGAGAATTTATAAGATCTTATGAGAATATGAAAAGGATAAAGAAGTGCTTAAATTATGTCTACAAAAAAGGGGTATTGTGTTGTGCCAGTCAGTAGTAGTGAGTTTGCATGACTAGGGTGAATGTTTTGGAAGGAACATACGGAAGCTATGAGTTTCTCACCTGTATCCTGTATGTTCATGAGCATTCATGATATCATCTGGAATTTCATTGTAAATTTTTTCCCATGCATGTTTCCCACATTGTTGTTCTTAATACATAAGTTGGTTTTTGTTTGTGTATCTATGCTGGCACTTCAAAGATAACGTTCAGACTATTATGTGTGTGGTATTATATGATAAATAGCTGACTTGACTAAGATCTTCCCTGCAGGATTCTTTAAATCTTCATTAGCTTTCAGGTCTTTTTTGCTTTGGTTTGGATATAGCAGATTATTTCTGAAATCTATGCACCTTAACATTCATTATATGAGGGCTGCTTTGAAAGTAATGCCTCCAATCTGGTGACCTTCTGTGATGGAGTGACAGCATCGGTGAACAGGGGAAGGGTGATGGATGTCATCTAGCTGGACTTCTGCAAAGCCTTTGACATGATCCCTCATCACATTCTTCTCTCTAAATTGGAGAAGTATGAATTTGAAGGATAGACTGTTCGATTGATTAGGAATTGGCTGGCTGGATACAGCCAAAGGATTGTAATCAATTTTTCTGTGTCATGGTGGAGGCTGGTCACAAGCGGTGTCCCTCAGAGGACCTCTTGGGACCTGTGTTCTTCAACATCTTAATCAATGACAGATGATCGCATCGAGTGCACCCTCAGCAAGTTTGCAGATGACAGCAAGCTGAGTAGTGCAGTCAATACACTGGAAGAAGGGAAGCCATCCAGAGGGACCTGGACAGGCCGGAGAAGTGGGCCCATGAAAACCTAATGAGGTGCAATAAGGCCAAGTGCAGGGTGCTGCACTTGGGTTGGGGCAATCCTAGGTGTTTATGCAAACTGAGAGAAGAACTCATTGAGAGCAGCCCTGCGGAGAAGGACCTGGTGGACAAGAAGCTGAACATGAGCCAGCAGTGTGCGCTTGCAGTTGGATGGCCAACTGTGTTCTGGGCTGCATTAAAAAAGGGGTGGCCAGCAGGGACAGGGAGGTGATTTTCCCCCTCTGCTCAGCTCTTGTGAGGCCCCATCTGCAGTACTGCATCCGGGCCTGGGGCCCCCAGTACAGGAAGGACATGGAGCTCTTGGAGCGGGTCCAGAGGAGGGCACTAAGATGATCAGAGGGCTGGAGCACCTCTGCTATGAGGAAAGGTTGAGGGAATTGGGATTGTTCAGCTTGAAGAAGAGAAGGCTCCGGGGAGACCTCATTGTGGCCTTCCAGTACTTGAAGGAAGCTTATAAACAGGAGGGGGAACAACTGTGTACATGGGCTGATAGTGATAGGACAAGGGGAAATGGTCTTAAACTGAGATGGGGGAGGTTTAGGCTGAATATTAGCAGGAATTCTTTCATCCAGAGGGTGGTGATGCACTGGAACAGGTTGCCCAAGGAGACTGTGGATGCCCCATCCCTGCAGGCATTCAGGGCCAGGCTGGATGTGGCTCTGGGCAGCCTGGTCTGGTGATTGGTGACCCTGCACATAGCAGGGGGGTTGAAACTAGATGATCATTGTGGTCCTTTTCAACCCAGGCCATTTGATGATTCTGTTATTCTATTTTATGATGTTGGTACATGAGGTAGATATTGGCATGGCAGCAGAGATTGAATCTTCCTGTTAATATTCTGTAACATATTGTTGCCATGTGACAGATGGCAGCAGAGGAGCCCTCTGATAAAATGGTGTCTGACATGGAAGCACAGATAAAGCAAAGGTGTGGAACTGAATTGCTCCCTGCATACATTCATCGATGCTTGCTGAATATTTATGGACACCAGACATTGCATATGAGCACAGTGAGGAGATGGTTGGTGCGTTTCAGCAGTAACGATGGCAACATGAAAGACAAACCACATTCCAGGCAGTGCACGAATGTCACACCACAAAATGAAGAGCATCTCAATCAGCTCACCCACATGTTTTGGCAGATTATGGCCATGAAGTTGTGTATGGAGCTGAATATTGATGTGAATGCCTTGGTAATGGTGGCGGCAGTGTTGGAATATCACAAAGATAGTTCCAAGTGGTTTCCACAAATGCTCACGTGGGAACAGAAAGGTCCTGCAAGTTTGTCAGGACCTATGGAACAATGCGAGGATGGAATAACAATTTTCAGAACAAGCACTTCTCTGCAAGCATAATCGAAAAGGCAAGAGTTACTAGTCTTGCTTAATGTGGTCTTGTGTGCTCCCCCATAACCACAATGCTCCATGACCACCATGTGAAGGGAGAAGCATGGCTGGTACAGCACGCGCACAGTATGTGATATTGAACTCTGTCCACCTGGCAACTACTCCAGGCCCAATTGGAAGAAACAGTTGTATGGCATAAAAGGCGTTGAAAACTGTACAGGCAGCAGTGCTTGTCCCACCATGTCCTCAACCACACTGGAAGGGGACGGAGGACGGACTTTTCCATCTCTACCTTATATGCTTTCCTTATCTTTCTACAGCATTTATAAGGTCTTTCTTTCAGGACTGATTTTCCTCACACTCCAACTGTACTTACAGTTCTGTCCTTGAGGAAAATCAGTCCTGAAAGAAAGATCTTATAAATGCTGTAGAAAGATAAGGAAAGCATATAAGGTAGAGATGGAAAAGTCCGTCCTCCTTCCCCTTCCCCTTCCAGTGTGGTTGAGGACATGGTGGGACAAGCACTGCTGCCTGTACAGTTTTCAACGCCTTTTATGCCATACAACTGTTTCTTCCAATTGGGCCTGGAGTAGTTGCCAGGTGGACAGAGTTCAATATCACATACTGTGCGCGTGCTGTACCAGCCATGCTTCTCCCTTCACATGGTGGTCATGGAGCATTGTGGTTATGGGGGAGCACACAAGACCACATTAAGCAAGACTAGTAACTCTTGCCTTTTCGATTATGCTTGCAGAGAAGTGCTTGTTCTGAAAATTGTTATTCCATCCTCGCATTGTTCCATAGGTCCTGACAAACTTGCAGGACCTTTCTGTTCCCACGTGAGCATTTGTGGAAACCACTTGGAACTATCTTTGTGATATTCCAACACTGCCGCCACCATTACCAAGGCATTCACATCAATATTCAGCTCCATACACAACTTCATGGCCATAATCTGCCAAAACATGTGGGTGAGCTGATTGAGATGCTCTTCATTTTGTGGTGTGACATTCGTGCACTGCCTGGAATGTGGTTTGTCTTTCATGTTGCCATCGTTACTGCTGAAACGCACCAACCATCTCCTCACTGTGCTCATATGCAATGTCTGGTGTCCATAAATATTCAGCAAGCATCGATGAATGTATGCAGGGAGCAATTCAGTTCCACACCTTTGCTTTATCTGTGCTTCCATGTCAGACACCATTTTATCAGAGGGCTCCTCTGCTGCCATCTGTCACATGGCAACAATATGTTACAGAATATTAACAGGAAGATTCAATCTCTGCTGCCATGCCAATATCTACCTCATGTACCAACATCATAAAATAGAATAACAGAATCATCAAATGGCCTGGGTTGAAAAGGACCACAATGATCATCTAGTTTCAACCCCCCTGCTATGTGCAGGGTCACCAATCACCAGACCAGGCTGCCCAGAGCCACATCCAGCCTGGCCCTGAATGCCTGCAGGGATGGGGCATCCACAGTCTCCTTGGGCAACCTGTTCCAGTGCATCACCACCCTCTGGATGAAAGAATTCCTGCTAATATTCAGCCTAAACCTCCCCCATCTCAGTTTAAGACCATTTCCCCTTGTCCTATCACTATCAGCCCATGTACACAGTTGTTCCCCCTCCTGTTTATAAGCTTCCTTCAAGTACTGGAAGGCCACAATGAGGTCTCCCCGGAGCCTTCTCTTCTTCAAGCTGAACAATCCCAATTCCCTCAACCTTTCCTCATAGCAGAGGTGCTCCAGCCCTCTGATCATCTTAGTGCCCTCCTCTGGACCCGCTCCAAGAGCTCCATGTCCTTCCTGTACTGGGGGCCCCAGGCCCGGATGCAGTACTGCAGATGGGGCCTCACAAGAGCTGAGCAGAGGGGGAAAATCACCTCCCTGTCCCTGCTGGCCACCCCTTTTTTAATGCAGCCCAGAACACAGTTGGCCATCCAACTGCAAGCGCACACTGCTGGCTCATGTTCAGCTTCTTGTCCACCAGGTCCTTCTCCGCAGGGCTGCTCTCAATGAGTTCTTCTCTCAGTTTGCATAAACACCTAGGATTGCCCCAACCCAAGTGCAGCACCCTGCACTTGGCCTTATTGCACCTCATTAGGTTTTCATGGGCCCACTTCTCCGGCCTGTCCAGGTCCCTCTGGATGGCTTCCCTTCTTCCAGTGTATTGACTGCACTACTCAGCTTGCTGTCATCTGCAAACTTGCTGAGGGTGCACTCGATGCGATCATCTGTCATTGATTAAGATGTTGAAGAACACAGGTCCCAAGAGGTCCTCTGAGGGACACCGCTTGTGACCAGCCTCCACCATGACACAGAAAAATTGATTACAATCCTTTGGCTGTATCCAGCCAGCCAATTCCTAATCAATCGAACAGTCTATCCTTCAAATTCATACTTCTCCAATTTAGAGAGAAGAATGTGATGAGGGATCATGTCAAAGGCTTTGCAGAAGTCCAGCTAGATGACATCCATCACCCTTCCCCTGTTCACCGATGCTGTCACTCCATCACAGAAGGTCACCAGATTGGAGGCATTACTTTCAAAGCAGCCCTCATATAATGAATGTTAAGGTGCATAGATTTCAGAAATAATCTGCTATATCCAAACCAAAGCAAAAAAGACCTGAAAGCTAATGAAGATTTAAAGAATCCTGCAGGGAAGATCTTAGTCAAGTCAGCTATTTATCATATAATACCACACACATAATAGTCTGAACGTTATCTTTGAAGTGCCAGCATAGATACACAAACAAAAACCAACTTATGTATTAAGAACAACAATGTGGGAAACATGCATGGGAAAAAATTTACAATGAAATTCCAGATGATATCATGAATGCTCATGAACATACAGGATACAGGTGAGAAACTCATAGCTTCCGTATGTTCCTTCCAAAACATTCACCCTAGTCATGCAAACTCACTACTACTGACTGGCACAACACAATACCCCTTTTTTGTAGACATAATTTAAGCACTTCTTTATCCTTTTCATATTCTCATAAGATCTTATAAATTCTCTCTATGCCACCATTCTTGGCATTTGCAACTACAAGAGATTTATGACACTGCTAGCAATTATTATTAAATCCTTTGAAAATATTTGAGATACTTAAAGCTGAGCACATCAAAGCTGAAAAACAATTCATTGGTCCCAGTTCTAAGTACAAACATGTTAAAGCTAAGCTCAAATCGTACCCCATGTGCTTTTTTTTTTTTTTAATCCCATTTCTTTATGGTTATGATTTAGTGCTTTGAAATGTTCTCTCTGCCTTTTCACAGGAGACCTGACAATCAATAAGCAGCAGCAGCAGCAGCAACTCTATTAAATGAGTAGAAAGCTTGTTGTGTGCAGTTTCATGCAAGCCAGGTTACAGTACTTCAATCCTACTGATACTCACAATACAGTCTGAGAGCAGAAATAGGTTTTATTAGTGTTTTAGTCCATCAGATGGTAAAGCAATAAGGCTTGAAATACCTTGAAGCAAAAAAAAAATGGCCTGCAGTTAGGATTTAATCTGAATGGCCACTTTTCAAATAAGCTCGATGAATAAAATATTCTCAAGCACAAGGTCAAGTAAACAGACGGAAAAAAAAAAAAAAAATAGCCCTCTTCTTGTATTAAAGTGCTCCCCTAACATATTCCAAATATCTAGCAATTGCAATCAGCATTTCTGAAATTCTTGCCCAACTTCTGTCTGCTTTATACCAGAGAAATAAGAAATAAGAGTAAGGGCTTGTAAAAACAAAATGATTTCAATAATATTGATCTGAAGTAATAAGAAAGAAATGCTCTGAGGTAAAACGTGATTTCTTGGCTAAGAACTCTTCTGGTTCACATTTCTGTTATAATGCTTCATTATGTTTCCTCTAGCTGAAACATTACATACACAGTAGGAAGGAAGAGACCTTGGGACTCAGACAATTTGCCTACATTTAGCTCTATTAATATCATTAAACAGGAAAAACACTGACACTGCGGCTAAGAGCTGGAGATGAACTAACTAGTGCTTTATCTTCTGTTGCCATGGACTACATGATGAACTCTGCAGTGACCTAAATTTATTATAGAATAGAGCTCGTTGCTGCTGTACCCAGCACTCTGTTGCAATTACAGCACATTAGGCAGAGGAGTGAATCTCAAGGGGAAACGTCTAGTCTTTTAATCAAGAAGTGGAAAAGTCAGAGTGGACAAAAATTACACTGCTGTATATATCTGCAGTCAATCTGTATGCGTATGCATAGCAGCAATCTTAATTTTGTGCAGAGAACATTCTTATTTTATACAGGGGTCAAGATTGTACAATTCACTCACTTAATCTTTTCTGTATTTCAGCCCTTTATTTTTTTCCTGTATTAAATTCTCAACCCACCTGAACTTTGTTGGGAGCACTAGAGAGTTAAAATAATCACTCTTCTGATTTCACCTTTACGCTGACCTATTTCAAATTAGGATAATCCTTTTTCTCTACTTTGTTGGTGTAGCTCACAAATAAGATCTAAGGACAGCACACTGTGAACTGAAGGCTTGAAGACAGGCACACAGATCTTGCAAACAGCTTTTGACATTTAATGGGGTCTGCAAAGCTCACCTTACAAGGATTCTGAAATCAGATACATCATTTTTTCAATGGATAACAGGAAAGATTTTGTAAATGGAGTGATTCAGAGTGTTACTAATGAGATTTCAAAAAATAAGAAAGTCTTATTTCTGTAGCAATGGCTCCAGTGGACCTGGAGTTTATACCTTTTAGATCTGAGGTTTAAAAATGTTTATCTGTATTGCAAAAATAGAGCTGTTCCTACTTATATTCAAATGAACAAAAGGATTCCTGATTTTTCCAGGAAAGGTAGGAAAAGATACATGAAGTGGTGACTCACATAGCTTAACCAAAAACACCTGTCTCAGACACCAAGATCAGCAACATCACTCGCTCTGGGATACCCTCAACGTCAGTGCAGAGGGCTGGTCACCTCCAAAGAGCCTGGTGTAGCTCTGGGTATCAGTATAAGTATGCTTCCATATTTGCTCTTTCCTAAACAAGGTACTACTTAGGGGCAATTTTGATCCTAACCTGGGTATATAATGTTAAATGTTGGAGGGTGACTGGAACTAACACTTCCTGGGCCTAACAAAGAAAAGGGAAAACAAAATAATGAGCACCTCTCATGTCAACATGAGAATGTGATCTTGACAATTCTATGGCAAATCAATTTTTCTGGTCAGTTAGTAGACCTTAAAAATAAGGGTAACTCAATTGAGTAAGGATTGGAAGAGTTATAAAAT
This sequence comes from Tragopan temminckii, assembly GCA_028571105.1. Lineage (NCBI taxonomy): Eukaryota > Metazoa > Chordata > Aves > Galliformes > Phasianidae > Tragopan > Tragopan temminckii. The sequence continues at coordinate 58,233,399 of JAOWBP010004700.1, read as the reverse complement.
CAAAGAAGTTGTCCTTGATTTTCTTCCTCTTCACTTTTAGATGTCCATGCCAGTATATTTAGTGCTAAGCAATCTAAATGCAGACTCAAATGATTTATTTCCCAATACTTGTGTTATTTCTGCATTTGTTGTTATTTCAGAGCTGTGACACTGAACTAGGAGCAACCAAGCTGCACAACACTGGGAGTCCAATTTCAGAAAATACTATTTTCTGAAGCAGCTCAGTTCCACTAGAAGTTCAATTATAATGTACCTTTGTAAATACAGCACAACTGCCAGTTGTGTTAGTAAAGTAGAAATTAATAGTGAGACGCTGTATGCTTATGCCCACTCACTTATCATGGCTGTTTAATGCCTTATAATAATATTTCACAGAAAATGTTCCATGGTACATTTTCTTAAATATATGGCTCACTAAGCATCTTCTAACAGGCAAGAACAGCCATGTCAGATGCATTACAGTGAAGCATAGACTGTACAGGCTTATCCTACTACTACACATTCTGTGTTTCAAGCACAAAACAGACTATGTAGGATTTCGAGAGAATATAAAAAAGTATGTATGAAAAAGTCAGAAGTAATTGTCCCTATATCTGCAGCCCTGATAATACATAAATAGCAAGTCTTTACTAGAGAACAAATAACATAGCTTTTGACTCGCTATGTCTGAACTCTGGGCATTTTGCATTTTCACAGTGCCTTAGTGTAGATGCTATCTACCTTGGGTATTTTTAAAATGCAGCTGGCATATTGGAAAAAGCTTCCATTACCCCAGCACATAATTCCCATCTGTGTAAAATCAGAAGTGTGGAGAACTTGAGGAAATCAGCCAGATGTAAGACTGCAGGACTGTTGTCAGGTCAGAGATCTGGAGAAGTGGAATAGCCTTAGATACAAAATGTTTCCTGAAGTGTGAGCAGAGTTTTGGAGAAAGGAACCTGGGTAGTCTGAAAAAGGAGCATAAAATAAAATATAAAATAAAATAAAATACTAGTTGTTACCAACAAGCAGAGACAGATATAAAAATAAATAAAATAGTGAAAAGGGATGATTATGGGAAAATGAGAGGTACAAATGAAGTTTCTTCAAAATGGAAATTAAGAATATGAAATGACTCTTCAGGAAGAGATTGACAAGTGCAGCTGCCTCTACAAATAACATTAGGAATCAAGGGCCAAAGGCAAATAGTAATAACATCAGCACTGACATAACACTTGGCATCTCTAGTTTCCCTTCTTCAGAGTGAGTCAGAATTTTGTTTTCATTCTCACTGCATTTCTATGAAGTAGAATCATATAATTGCACTTCAGAAATGGCTGCAACAAGACTTGAAGCAGGAGGACGGTGTACTACACTAATTCAGCTAAGTGCAAATATCTCCTGGAATGCTTAACATTCTCTGCTAAATTACAGTGTTTGTACAGTGAACTGTATTAACAGAAGCCATAAAAATAAAGGGGAAAGGCTGAGGTAGATGTCTCTTTCTTGTTATATGCCATGTTTTTACCCTGAAACATAGCCAAAATCTTGATGAGGAAGAAAAAAAAAAAATCACTGAAATATTTAAAGCTTTTTTTAAAAATTATTTCATGGCTGTGCAACATGTACATGTACGCATGCAGAAACAGTGATGGTTATACATACCTTTTTTTTTTTTTTTTTTTTTTTTTTTTTTTTTGGTACAATTTACTGATCCATATTTATCCTCCTTTACTCCATGGAGAAAAGCTTCAGAGATTTCAGAGGAGCTGAGCTAGCCAGTTTAACTACATTCCACATCCCAAAATGATAATAATGATGACTACTACATTCTAGCTGCTTGATGGGAACCTTTTGGCAGTATTGTAATTCCCCTGCTGTTATTATTTGATGTGCTTTCATGATTATTTGTATGAGGACAAAGCACTATAAAAGAGTTAGACATAAGCAGGCAGCTACATCAGCCCACACCAAATAAAAAATTCTAAGATGATAGTAAAAGAAAGGGAATATAAAAGCTTACACTAAACATTTTCCCCCCTGTCTTTATTGTGGCATGTAAATTAGCCATCTGGGGTGATATGGAGGCTAACGTATAGAAAATAATTGGATATTTGGCAGTCCTTTTCAAATACTTCTAAATGTGTTGTACTCACTTTGAGCACACAATGATATTTCTGAGCTATCAATATTTCAGAGCTATATTGTAAGGAAACTGCGACTGCATATCAGTAATACTAACAAGGATCAGATTCACTTTGTGGGTTCCTTTTCTCCAGCTTCCAATTTAGAGTCATTCACATTAGTCTGTCTCAAGAAAGTTAGATCACCTTAATCAGGTGAATGAAGTAAATGCTGGCATTTTCCTTCTTTCTTGCAGTTATACAGGAGTGTCTTGTTAACTGGAAATAAAACCAGTAGTTTTGGGAAAGAATCAGAGAAGAAGGTTAGGCAGCTGGAGAATAATCCTGAAAGTTTCAATTCCTGCCTATGCTGTCACATAAAACTGCCCAGTGCCATTTTGGTTAGGAGGTTTCAGATCATCTAGAGTTTACCAATCTGAGTTTACCAATCTGTATCTCTTAGAGAGGCATGAAAGCACAGTATTACACCCCAAACCAGCAGTATTTGGGAAATAAGATACCACACTACGCTGCTTTAAACACTACATCCATCTAGTCAACTAGTTAAGTCAACTGCTGGATGTCAGGCCCAGGCAGCACAGCACCAACAATGTCTGTGCCTCTGAGCTCTCCTGCATCTGGAGGAGAAAATCAAAGCAAGGTGCCTCCTAAAGTGGTCCACAGGACAACGTATTTGCACAGAAGTGTTCTGGAGCTGTTTGGTAGGATCCTATTTTCCATGGGTTAAAAAGATGACTGGAAGAAAGGGAATGGTTTTAAACTGAGACAGGGGAGGTTTAGGTTGGATATTAGCAGGAATTTTTTTTTCTCAGAGGGTGGTGACGCACTGGAAGAGGTTGCCCAAGGAGGTTGTGGATGCCCCATCCCTGGAGGCATTCAAGGCCAGGCTGGATGTGGCTCTGGGCAGCCTGGTCTGGTGGTCTGGACCTTGCACATAGTAGGGGGTTGAAACTAGATGATCATTGTGGTCCTTTTTAACCTAGGTCATTCTAGGATTCTGTGACTGAGAGCCTTGTAACAGCTTAGTGGTGTCAACCCAGCAGCTCTCTCACACACCATTCAGAGTACTTGTATATCACAACATAAAGCGTGGCTGTAGACTTGAGATTAGTGTTTGTGGGCAGGTAGTTAAAGGATGGATCACCGTGGCTAACTATCTTATCAAGGACTTACCACTTACTTACAAAGGACCCCCATCAGATGTGACACCATAGAACACAAGGCATTCCCTTTTCAGCAGTTAACAGAATCTGATGCTTCAGAGATGATGGTTTTATATGTACTAAAATAGATGAAATAAAAAAGACAAAACAGAAAACTGAATCATAAAATAATTAAAGGGTTTCTTGCAGGACTAGAAATTAGGCCAAAGTTTCAAATGGAGTTGAATCCTTATCTAGAATCCTATCCATTAGCCCGTTCCTCATTCCCTCATGATTTACTTCTCTGTGGGAATGTTGAAGAGGTAAATCCTGGAAGATATCTCACATCTGCACAGAAAATACTGCCAGAGATAATCTCCTGAAACTACTCTGTGTGTGGCAGGACCAGACCCTGAGAAATCCAACAATGCCTCTTTCCCTTTGACATTTTTAAATTTTGTAGATAATTCTCTACTTAAAAGATCACAGACCTTTCTCTACCACACAGTTTTTCATATTAACTGGTCAATACTCTATTTCTTACCTATAACTTTTATGGACTCTTCCTTAAGCAAAAAATTTGCTCTGGTTTCCAATGTTGCATTCCTGTAACTGGTTTGAAATGAATTGGAAGGGCAAAGATTTGCTATTCAGACATTTGTTGAAGTGTCCAAACCATCATCAGTTTCTCTTGAAACAGATTTGGTTTTTACTTTTTTTTTTTTTTTTTTTTTTTTTAAAAGCAGTGCTTCAAGTCAATGCTTCCTAGCAGTTTTGGGAACACAGTCTGAACTGTAAAGTTTTGATGATTGCATTTTTTTTTCCCCCTTGGCACTGCATATTGAAGGTCCCAGCATTCTTCGCCATCTAAGCATGTTGAGCATGCATGCGTTATGCAGACAGTGCACCGAACAATACCACAGGTTTTTTTTCAGAGCACTTCTTCAGAAGATGTGGAATACATTTTTTAAGTAGGTAAAACGTACCAATAAATTGCACTCATCTCATGCTTCTGCACTTCCAGTGTACATTCATTAAACTAATATATAACTCAAAAGGTTATAAATGTGGAAGAAAAAGGTATATTTGGTTGAAACTGAGAGACACTAGACTGATTAGGAATTATAATGGCTGCTGATGGTGCAAACACATTTAGTCATTTACTGTTACACTGAGAAATAGTTCCCGTAGATGAATACTACTCCATGATTTGTTCAGTGCACCTCTTCTTTCAAGGTCAGTGCTGTAATGAAGAAAATACCACTCCTTTCTCCTTTTCATGCTTCCTATGTATTTTGAGAGGCTGGTGCATTTTCTAGCCACTTTGCAATGTATTAGGTTTGCTTTCTAAATGAATCTCTAGCAGAGATATCATTCAGACTTGTCAGTCTGGATTCTTTCAGTCTTTCTGCTGTCTTTCAGTCAGCAGCCTTGGAATTTTGAGCTACTGAAAGGATTCAGTACTAATGGAGTTTCTATTTTACTATATGATCACCTCTAACTCATGTATTATTTTGAATTATCTTCTCTTACCTACATATCCAAATCGTTTCAAAGAAAGCACAGGTGCCTGCTGCCTTCCAAACAGGAAGATTCTCTGTGAATGTATTTCAAATAACCCTTCTCTGCAACTCACAGACTTGGTTATCTTCTTTCTTTGATAACGTTGTCTTAATAGTGGTGCAAATAACTGCCACTGTAGTTTTTTTCCCCTTATAGTCTACCCAAAATATATAATTCACATAAAATCAAGCATGATCTTTCATTCTACATGATATGCACTGACCACTAAGTTTTGAAGTCCATTATTCCCTTCTGTACTAGATATGTCAACAACTTCTAAATGTGATAGCAAGAATTGGACAGCAGGAGCAAGGGCAAGACGAAATCTCCTTTCTGATTCCTTATCACTCCTTCATGCAGGGTGAGGATTAGTTGCTGTGGGTAGAGATTAAAGACCGAAGGATCTTTCCTCAGCTCACAGTACTTAAAGGTCTTGCTTTCATTTGATCATCTTGAAAGCAGAAATTCCCAATAAAGTCCTGCAAACATGGTTCTAACAGGATGAAATATAAATGGAAGAAGAATGGCCTTCTGATCATTTTGTTTTCTGTTTTTCTGATGAAAGATACCATCTCCTATCATAGAGGTCAGCACACTGTGTCAGCAGTGGTACTGCTGTTCTGAAACATGAATACTTTTCCACTGTGACTCAGATTGATATACATACTACATAGCTTGATCTTCTGCAAAAGAGATGACGATCTCAGTATCTGCTGGTAGTAGGTAAATACAGTATATGCAGCTTATTTCCTAATTTATGAAGAGGAATCCCAATTACATCTCTTTATGGAACAATTGTTAAACCTGTATATTATTTAGCTGTAAATTATATCTAGCCATCTTGCCTTTTTTTTTTTTATGAAGTAATAAATTTTATAATGTGGTGGTAACAAGGCAAATGATAGCAAAACTATCACCTTCCACGATGGACCAAACACACCACATACAAACAAAATGTGTCAATTGTGCTGAATCTACATATTGCTCATTGTCTTTCAGATTCACAATCCATATTCTCACTATTCATCTGTCAAGGCTCCTTATTCTCCAATCCCATTTCTCAAATATTTAGTTAGAAGTGAAAATTATTAACATAGAAGCAAGCAGCAGGAGACACCATTATGTAAATTCCTCTGTATGATGACACCAAGATAGTTACTGATGGCTTGACACAGTGGAGACAGATCAACAAATTCAAATATAGGTACCAAGTGCTCAATCAGTACAAAAGCACCACACCTCCCCTATGCACCAGGGCACAGAGCACACCAGCTGTGCAGTACTGTAACAGGTAACATTCTGAAACAATGGGAGCATAGATCTAGCAAAGTCCTCTCAGTTTCAATGAAGAATTACGCTGGGAAAAATAAAAAAATAAAATAAAAATAAAAATTGAAGAGAAATAAGTTACAGGGCAGGGTGTTCTAGTGTCCTGGGGCACAACCAGGATGCTTTATTACAGGATTCCTTGAAGCCTGAGTGGCTGTGTGGACAGCAGAACTCATGCACTTTAAGCCTCTGTGTTTGTTAATGATGTGTGGCTCTTCCCTCCTTCACATTTTACTATTTATTGGTAAGTCCATTCGTCTTTGTTAATGAGGCAGAGAAAAGACAGAAGATGTGCTTTAATTTCCAATTTGTCTAGGTGTTACTTTCAGAAGAGATTTGGAGAAGAACGAGGTGCTCAGGTTTGGAAAGACACAACATGACAACAGCAAATCTTACAGTGTTACAGTTCAAGCAAATAGCTTGTTCTATATAGATAAATGTCCTGTTAAGCCAAGCTGCTATTTTCTCTGATGTTCCTTGCTTTGCAAAGCAGAACTAATTTTGATCAGTTATTGACAAATTTCCTGATCAGATTTCGCCATGTTTTTTTTTTTCCCCTGCTGCACTGCTGCATTATACACAGAAGATCCTGAAAATAGCAACTGAGAATATTTGGGTGGGTTTTTTTTTTTTTTTTTTTTTACATAGAACTGATTTCTGTATGTTGAAATATTAAATGTCCAATGCTTGTTTACCTGGCATCTTGCTGTGAGAAATACTAGTACCATATTTTTTCTTTCTAGTCACACAAGGCTGAGAAGTCACCCTTGGAAGCTGTTCCTGCACGCTCTGAGACAAAAGTGATTGTACTTTTTGTTCATGGGAGGATGTTCTGGAAACAACTGTCTTCCCTGTAAATAAATATTGGAGTAATAAAAATCAGAGAATGAAGTTTGCATGTAATGAAAAATCTGCATGGAGGACATAAATGAAGGAGCTACATTAAAAAAAAAGTTCTTTTTGCATAATCTTGACAAGGAGAACCTTGAAAACATGGGAAAAATAAAAACTTTAAATTCTATAAAATAACATTGTCAGAAATCTATAAAAACGTTGAGCTTCTTCAGTAGAATGTATCCTTTTATACAACAATAATCTGAATGAACTTTGATTTCATGAGAAAAGTTATTATTTTATTTCAGATCACATCAAAGCTATTTTTTTTATCTTCATTCTAGACAAACATATATATACACACACACACACACACACACACACACACACACACACATAGAGCTTACACTTTGTGTTCATAGCTTGGCTATGCTTCTGAGCCAGTATTCTTTAGTTAGGAAAAAAAAAAAAAGTAATGGAAGTCTGGAGCTTAAAGGAAAATAATTTGGTCTTTATGTGTGTTATAGCAGATTAATTTGCCACATTTTAAGAGGAATGCCTTTCTAGGTAGGTTTCAGTTCACAGATTCTTAGGGGACCAGTATTCAGTCCTCTGAGCTGCCAAGTGCTACTGGTAGCATGCAGGACACGTTCAGTATGCTTATTTAGTTTTTAGCAACTGTAGCAATCGGACAGATCAATGCTATGGGAAAGGCGTTACAGCAAACGTGTGATGACAGAAGGGCTAGCACAACAGAGAGATGCAGCAAAGGAAAGGAAGAGGATTGCTCACCTATATCAGAAGATTCTAGGTTCACAGGGAAAAGGTTCACCAAGGAGAGACCTCCAGAAAAAGATCCTTCTCCAGTGGCAGACAGCCCTTAAATGAAGTCTAAGAGAGGTGCAACTGGGCTCCACACCTTCTGCTCACCCAGCTGAATTGCCTTCACCTGTGCTCCCAGGGCTGAGCGGGTCCAAGTGCTCAATGAGTGGTTCAGGCTGTGACTCAACAGTTCCCATACAGCAATGTTCTACTGTAACAAACATTTCAGTGGACCTTTTTTCAGACTTCTATACTCTAAGGCTGTTTTTTCTTGTAAACAAAGTTTTCACACTGAGGGAAATAATATTCTTGGTTAACCACAATTTAATAATAAAGATGAAGTCCTTGAAAATAACTAGCATGTACAAAGAACCACGGGATCCTCAAGACATCATTTAGTTTTCTTCCTGCCTGAAGGCGGGATCAATTATACTATTGTCAGTCTTGACCGATGTTAGTCTAACTTGTCCCTAAAGACGTCCAGTGAGGAAGGCTTCTAGGCACTTTTTCCCATGCTTCACTGTCCTTTGAAAATTTTCTTAATGTCACTTTTTCCACATGCAGCTCAGGGTCACTAGTTCTTGTTCCCCTGTCTCACGCATGGGCATGAAGGGCAAGACTGACTTCTCCAAAATGAGGCTTTATACCCTATATGTTTCTTACACAGTTCACATGCACATATCAGCACTTTAAGGGCTGCAGGAAAAATGCATTAAGAGGAAAATATATGTCATCCAATTTGCCAGGAATTATACATCATTATGACTACTGAGTAAATACTAAGGCTACAGTTAAATACCCTGGTTCAAACATGTCAGCACTGAAAGAGATCATGAAGCTCCTGGGGCCACAATACAATAGAATGGAAAGAGGAGTATTAAGTATATTTATTTTTATTACAGATAAACATGCATGCATATCCGTCTATAGCTTCCCCATTAGTAGGCTTGCATCTGTATGTAAGTGACTACATGTATTACTTTACACCAGCACCACCTACTTTTTCACTGGTAACCTTATGTCACAAGCATCTCAAATATCAGCTTTCCATCAAAAAAAATCCCCAGCAGCTGAACACATAAGTCTTTGAGTCAGCGAAATAAAAAATAGATACTTTATTACTCCACAGCATTTCCCTTCACTTTCTCTGTGGTATCATTTGAGGCGTGCTTTCTGAAACAGAAGTTGAACAAATGAATACTTCTGTCCTCACTTTCAGTTGTCAGCAGAGCTTCAGCGTGAGATGAAATAAATTGCCAGACTCTTTCATCTTCCATAATCAGCTCTGCACAGCTGAGTACACCCACAGCCCTGCGAGCTGCCTCTGCCAGCACTAATTCTGTGAGGAATGGGAAATCTTTGTTATTGCCACACTTCTAATGTTCCACACAGGAGTGGGTTATATTATTTTTATTTCTCCCTTTTTCTCCTGTGCACTCTTCTCCGACTGATAAGCTATTGTACAATCCATTTTCTGCAGGGGAGAAGCTTTTAGGTGGTAACGTTATTTTCAAAATGTGCTTGATGTAGGGGATTTCTATTTCAACGGGTGCCACTATCGCTGATGGTATCAGTGCTTTTGCAATATAATACTTATAAATTGAAGTTCGTTCAAAGAAGCCTTCAATCAATCTAACAGCGGGTCAAAGCATTTCATTTTTAGAAGTGCGAAAACTCTAAATTTATTGTTGTTGCATCAGAGCAAGGTATCATGGAAATATACTTTTCACAGACTTATTTTTGTCTTTCCACCACTCTCATTTTGCTCAAGAACATCAAGCAAGCAATAACCAGAGTTTGTTAAGCCTCACTGGCAGCGCGGAATCCCAGGGTAACACCATGTAATGAGTTAATCCTTTGGGAAGTGAGAGTCAGTCAGCTAACAATCTGGTATTTCATATAGTGGAGACTGGCTTTACTAATGCACAACCTACTGGATAAAGTGATGGGTAGTACTGTTGTACATCTAGCCTCCACCCAGGTCACCATCTCAAACCAATGGCAGGTCAATAGGGTGACATGTTGTGGACATCCATGAAGGTCCCAGTTGGCACTCTAAGGCCCAAATCCTACACAGCACTCTGACTAGCAGCTTCCAGGAGCTAGCAAAGACCAACTTTCCATAGAAAATAAATTGTGATACTCTCCAGAGTTAGTCTTTGAAGGCTAAAACCACAAACTTCGACATTTTCATGACTTTTTCTATAAGGGGCTGAGAACCGAGTTTTTCTCTCTTGCCATATCATGGTAGGCATTAGATACTGCAAAATAAAAATGCCACCTTTTTCACTTCTGTAGTCAGTGATTGAAACAGCAAGAAACATAAGGCAGAGAGGAAGATCAGCTTTCACTAACTATTTTATTTCAAGAACGGAAAATCAACACTTTTCTCCATGTAAAATGATCTCAGCAGTAAAAGCTTAAGATCTGGCTACAGCTTTACTTCTCACAGACTGATAAGTTCTTTAGAAAAGATGCGTTAATTAAGAAATGTAACCTAGCAGGAGGTGCAGTTTTATGATAAAATAATCACAATCCCAGATAATTATGAAGCAGAAGCAAAACACCTCACTACCCCTGAGAATTTGATTATCCCAAGACATACAGAACCAACAGATTTGGTTTACTGAAGCTTTTATAATTAATTAGTGCTATTCTTGAGAAAATTAATATTGTAGAATCTAATTAAAAGACAGCTGACCACAAATAGTGATGTGTAACAGAGAAAGCCTTATCTATTCTTCTACCTTTAAAAAATGTTTTCACAGCCAATAAAATTTCTCACTTTGCCAAGCAATTTTCAGTCTTGAAGTTATAGCTCAAAGTTCTGTTAATTACTTTTTAATTACCACATATTCATTGTTGACCTCTAAATCAGCTGGCTGATCTTATGGTGCAAGAAAAGGATGTTACACCTTATTTCTACGTGTGTGCATACCTGCTGCACCATACTGAGTTGCACTTTTGTTAGGGCTGAGGACTACAGCAGGTGATCTCTTGCTCTCAGATACAGTGGGAGATGGAAAGCAGGCTTCTGGGAGGTTTAGTTCCCAGGCTGGTGATCACTGACAAATCCTATGATGAGGGCTTTCTGAAAAATACAGTACATCTTCTGACCCTGCTTGTTATCTGATGTGCCCACTCCCATCCTGCTATGTTGAACAGCAGAGAAACTGTACGATTATAGTCACGCTTCCGGAGGAATTTCCTCTGCAAGGAAGCTGCAAATTTGGATTTCAAAAGCTGATCTGCATGAAAACATACTGGTTAAAACATAACCATGCACAAAGACTGCTAAATATTTCTGGATGTCATATAAATGCGAAATGTAGATTGGTTTGTCCCCTCCCATTGCACAATCACTTACTGATGAAAATAATAACACTCTGTAGACAATATATTCTCTTAAGTATGAAGCACCTTGGAAACCCAATCCCCAGGATCTGGGCCGAAAGCAATATCTAATGAGCGGGTACGTCAAAAATCAAAGCTAGGTCTGATTTTTTCTATATGGTCAAACAAACTCTATAAGAGACTTAGAGTTGTATTTCCATCAATTTTGGGATGTCTCAAATCCAAATTCAAAATGAAAATTCTGAACCCATATCTAATGTTGAATAAATAAGTAAATAAAAAAAATAAAAGTAAAGTAAACCTTGTGATAATGAGGAGTAAGGAAATTAAAAATAAAATACGGTTGTGAGTTTGGATCACTAGATAGATAATTTTAAAAATTTCCCCATGGATTTTCCCTTTTTTTTTTTTTTTTTTTTTTTTTTTTGAGTACAGCATTTACAGATATCTCTTTCAGAGGCATAAGTATTCCTAGGAAAATAAAGCAGAGTAAATATATCACAATTCACTTGCCTTGGAAAGTAAGTCTCTTCCAGTTTTAGAGATGCTAAAATAAAAAGTTGGAGATTTAAACAGCTGATTCAGGGCCATCCTGAAAAATAGGGCTGAAATGTTCAAAGACAAATAAAGGAACAAGTCACCCTTTTCTAGCAGGAGGGCTGGAAGTCTCTGGGCTCATCCCTGGCCTCTGTTGCTGCGAGGTTTGACAGCAGGTTCCTCAAGAGTCAAGGAGACCCAATCAAGACACAGATGGACCTGTGCACACCATTTCTCTTTTTCCCATCAGGCCACCTGGTTTAAGTGAGCCTGGTGTATGGCTGTGATGAAGGGCATGTAACAGAGGGTATGCAATAATGGCATTTACTTTCTCATCCCTGTCCAGATGAATAACAACCAACAGTCTATCTGATTTTGACAAAGCTGGAGACACAGAAACAAGTTCCTCCATGTCAGTCATGGAAGAGATAGGTATTACGTGCATCATTTTTTTGTTGTTGTTGAAACTTGTTTCCATCCAAAACAACATTGCACTCCATTAGGAAAAAGAAGGACAGTGTAATGACTACCTGGAGCTGAATGAAATCAACCCCTCTTTCCCAAAAGAGGATTTTATTTATTTATTTATTTATTAAGATATTAATACTAGCAGACTATTTTCTTTCTTGCTCACCAGCATCTGGGGACAATGGTAAACTTCTTTCCACAAAAAAAAAAAAAAGAAAAAAAAAAAAAAGATGCTTCAGGCTATCTGCTGTAACAAATATGAAATCAAACCCATATGCATAAAAAGCATACAGACACGCATGCAGCTATACTATTGCTAATGTTGAAATATTTAAGAAAGCTGCTACAAAACCTTCCTGTAAGCTTCCCTGCAGAACTACTTAGAACGTTTATAGCAAAATTAAGAATCAGTGTGGTGGCTGAAGTTCAAACATCTAATATAATTCAGAACATTAAATATTATCAGAGAATATTGCCCAATGCCACTGCTGTGCTTGGTATAATATTAATTAAATCTAAGAACTTCTAAATTCACTTTACCATTTAAAATAAGCACCGTGAAGAATCACAAACCAGTTATGGTTCAGATCTTTTTTTCTCTCTTTCCAAATTGTGATTTCTGTCTGTCCTACAGGTCTGTTGTCTACAAAAAGATGTTTATAAAAGGGATGAATAGAACTTAGTTTTTCTCACTATGATTTACCAAAGAGTAAGCAGGATACACTCCATATAAACATAAGATCCAATGAATTGAATATAGAGCAGCTGAATCTGAACATGTTTAAATGAACCTGACAAGCAGGTGCACACGTGTTGTGGTTGGACCCAGCAGGCGGCTCAGCACCACAGTCATTCACTAGCTCCCTTCATCCTCAGTGGGATGGGGGAAAGAATCAGAAAAAAAGCAAAATAGAACTTGTGGGTTGAGAGAACACTCTTTCCTTAAAGAAAAGGGAAAGGACAACAACTATGACAAATACATGTATGTATGTATGTATGTACGAATCTACCTATCTATCTATCTATATGAAAGTATATAACAAGTGATGTACAAGCAATTGCTCACCACTCCCCTCTATGCTCAGCTAGTCCCGAGCAGTGGAAGACAATAAGATGAACTCCCACCTCAGTCACTCCTTCCACATGATGTCATACAGTACAAAATATTGCTTTGACCAGTTTAGTCATCTGTCCTAATTCTGTTCCCTCCCAGCTCCTTGTGCCCTTTGCTGTGAATGGCCTTAGCTCTGTACAGCTGTAAACTAACACTATAAACATTGATATGTTATCAACATTGCTCTTCTCCTAAAACTAAAACATAGCAACATACCAGACACTTTGAAGAAAGCAATCCCATTTCAGCTGTAACTAAGCACAGTAATATCACTGTGCATTACATGTCAATAAATATGATACTTGCTTTTTAATCTTTTCTAGCTGTGTTTGTGATCACAAAGGAGAGTTTATTCTTGCAAAATATGCTTCATAACCCACCCAGTAGTAGACCGATTGCCAGAAGCTTCTTTCCTACCTTTTGTATAACAAGCTATTAGATCTTTTTACTGTGTTTTCTGCATTTGACAACAGTTCTTCCCCTCCTTAAATTTCTGAGCTTGCAAGTACTCTGCAAGGCAGAATTCATGGATTGTGGACAACTGTTGGCTCTGGAGGAAAGTTTCCAGAACAAAGTGCACAGCAAGATACTGCAGGCTGGATTTTCCACAACGTTCTTCTTTGATCTTTTTTTTTGCCCTATGTCCCTGGGTTGTCATCACTGGAGCATCCGGGAAGTTTCATATATTCAGTGGAGCATCCAGGGACCTTCTTTTATTCACTAGGCTGCAAGTGAGAGTAACAACATTTTGAACACACTGGTAAGTCTATGTACTGAAAAAAACACTTCTGTAGGTCTAGCTTTCTTTTTCAGAGAATTAGGAGTGCACAAAGATAGATCTGAATGCCAAGATGAACTTCTTAAAAGTTTAAGACTTTCCAGAATTAGCATTATGGCAACACTCATAACAGAAATGGGACCCAAGTGCATTATTTGGCTCCAGACCTACACATGGATCCAAGTTCTGTTTGGTGCTTGATGTAACTTCTGTTGAAGCCACTGGGAGACTTTTCACTGACTTCACTCAAAATACATCAGGTTTTTGGCTGAGAAACATAAATTCGTCCCATCACCAATTTTCATAGGCACGTTTTTAACTTTTTCCATTGAAGAGAAGAACTAACAATGCAGAATGCCTTTTTGAATATGTATTCTGTCTGCCTGGGCAATACATTTGCAAAGTCTTTTCGGATGTTAAAATACTTGTTTGAAATATATAGGTTCATTAATTACACACACACTCATGAGATTCACAAAACACGTGTGGTTTAAAATAAGTAGAAAGAAAATTTGTCCTTTTCTATCTACATCTAAATATTTATGGAACATAAAAAAAAGTAATATTTGTAAGGTTTAGGGAGAAACAGTTGATGAAACAATCAGGTTACACTCCATAATAAGAGATTACAGCTCTATATAGTTCTCTGAGAATGCAAAAGTTATGTCAGTCCTTTTCTTTACTGATCCTTCAAGAAAAGGGTAGTCTATATAGCTAGGGATTTGTGCAGGTAAGCAGTACCTTGTTTTCACTAAGATACAGTGGACATTGTCTTAAGACATTAATGAAGAACAGAAAAGAAAAAAATATATAAATAAAAAGAAAACTACTATGAAAACAAACTAACCACAAGCACTGTCTCTCTAAACCTAACAGCTTTCAACAACTGTTAATTTGCCTGGGTCCTTGGTTGGAGGCTTATATTGCAAACACGTTCCCAGCTGTCCTATAACCTGTCTCAAAGGTGGCATGACATCAACGCCCCTGCAACCAGGGACATGTCTGTGGGTAGGAGGTTAAGAGGAAAGACATCAAAATAGGAATGATTCCTGCAGTTCAGAGACTCTTCTCATCATAGCAGAAGGAGCTTATTATGATTTTATGCTTTGGTAAGGAAAACTGACATGAATTTGTTTGTGTCTGTTTGGGATCTGCCAGATGGAAAGGTTTGCTCACTTGAGGCAGTTGTTTCAGCAAATTACCTCACTATGGTATAATGACTGAGTTATAACAGGCTATTGAAGAAAATCCTTTCATTTCCTAGTGAGATCATGATAACTAGAAACAATTTCAATAAGAGTTTTGATTTACTTTGGATATGATTCAGTTGGAAACACTGGTGAAATAATGATGTATTTCTTTTGTTCATATTTTTGTATACATATTAAAAATTTGGTTTTGCTTTGAACTAATGGATTTATTATTTTCTCTGTGGTGATATATTTCATTACTTAAAAATACAGCTGCAATTACATTAGGAAGGAAACTACTCTATAAACAATATGCCTTACTCAATAACCTATTCACAAAACACAGAATGAACTAATTGTTTGCTTTTTGTATGCCTATCCTCTGCATTTTGTGACTAAAATAATCATAAGGGAAATTGTTAAGCAACATGGATAGCAGAAGCTGAAGGCAGCCTGTATCCTGAAGGCATACTTAAGGGAAAAACTTTTGCAGGAGCTCCAGTAAAGTTGGCCAAAAAAAAGAAAAACACAAAACAACATTTTCATCATTTCTATTCCATTGCTGTAGATTTTTCTGATTCAGAATGTGGAGAATGTGGAGAATACAGGAATTTGACATTGGCAGGAAGCCTGTCCCCTGGTCACAGAGGTGTCTGTGGACGCCTGGTGAAAATTGCCTGTGATGAGTTCTGGCAGAAGCTGTGTTTCCTGTGGCTGCTGCAACTCCAGCTGCCCGGTACTTGTGTTCGTAGTCAGTTTTGTTAGCATTTTTTTCCATGCTCCATTTTGAGCTTGTCATAGGCTATACTCACAAAACAAAACTGGAGCTGCCTCTACAACAGTCCTGCATCTGATCAGCCGTAAATTTCATTCCGCATCAGCCTTGCCTGGTGCTCCCAATCCATCACTAACAGTGTTTTCACCTGAGCCTGCCTTCACACCCCAATAACTTAAAAAGCCAAATCCTTTTGGCTTTCTATGTGATCTCACTCACGCATCTTTCCTTCGACTGTTATAGCGTAGTTGTATAGGATGCAACCTGAGACTGTCTAGATACCAATCCTTTATAAACATGAGCATCTTAAAAGGCAAATTCCCTGTGGACACAACTTGCTAGAAAAGCTTGTGATTTGCTTAGGAAAATCTGTTCCCAGTGTTATGGTTCTATGTGTTAAAGTGATCAGCAATAGCTTACACCAGCACCAGAAACTTGATTGCAATACATTTTGACATAGTTTATGACATAGCGTCACAGGAAGGGTGTTCCTACACACCAAAGCATTACTCTAGACCATTCTGAAGGGGATATAACGCTTCAGTTCAATCAGCAATTTCTGTGGTTGCATAGTTCGCTGGTCTCAGACAGCCTCTTTGGGCTAACACCCACAGCACCAAATTTGGTCCAGACAGAGCTCTTACTCACTTCTGTTACCAGAAGTGGGTACTATGAATAGACATTTTCACTGAGCTGCTCAAAGTGATACCCACATTTTTTTCAGAAGTAACAGCAAATTCAGAACACACCAGAGGTTTAAAATGTTCCTCTCACTGCACATGGTTCTCTTGCATTTCATCTGATGTCCAGTTTTGTTAGGGATTTATGAAGATCTTTGCAGTCTCCTTCACTACTAGTGAACCATTTCAGTATTTATGTCATCAGCTCAGTTTAATATATTTTTGTTTTGTTTTGTTTTCCCCAAGTATACATTAGGGACTTGTTAACCTGCAGCGTTCCTTCTTTATATCATCAGACATATTACTTGATCTTTAGATAGCAGTATCACTTGGGAAACCTGCTGGAGACTCGCTTTCCTCATAAACCTTGCCTTTTCTTGGCTGCCAGGAGAGGAGGTGGGTGAAGACAGGTTACATCATGTTACAGAAACATGGGATGCTGATGGAGAAAGCTCCAGGAGTGGGAAAAACACAGCAGTCCCTGAGAAGACCTGAAGGGAAATTCTTGGGAATCAGTCCTGAAGTGTGGGGCTCAAAGGGACGCATGAGAAGCCACACTCAGCAATCCGCAGAGGCAGGCAGCCATGTGAGCAGCTGGCTATCCACAGAGCTCTTGCCTCACATCCCCACATGCTCCATAAGGTATAAAATCTTTCCAATGTCCCACAGCAATATTAAAATCTTTAGTACAAAACCAAAGCCACAGAAGCTATAAAGTGTCACAGGAAATGAAGCAGAAAAGAACAAGGACATTTTTAATGGTCTAATTCCACGAAGTAGCAGGAAATTTGGAAACTACCAGATGACTTTAGAAGACAGATTATGCCACAGAGGGAGACGAAAATAACTTCAACAGGCCTGCCAGTATGACCTTGGGATTTTTTTTTCCCTAAACTAAAGGATGTGTGCAACTGATGACAAGGAATACTGTTAGGTCAGTAGAAAATTTTGATTGTCATTGCATTCAAATTTGCTAACTTTCTTTCCCTTAGTGCATAAAATAAATGTTTCATGAAAGGATGAAAGAGTTCTTGCACTACTTTAAAATATTCGTGCATGTGTTGTATTTACTTGGAAAGTCCTGTTCAATTTTAGGATAAAGTCTGTCCAGTGAAGAAAAATCATGAAGAACAGATCATGAAAATAATTCTGCTGCTACAAGATCTAATGTTCATTCTTCATAGGAGTGGCAGAGTATACTTTTCTCATCAAAAATCCATATTAGTTATGCTCAATGACATGTGGAGCAATGATTTCTCAGAGGGAAAACAATATATTTTTTTTCCTTCTCCATAAACAACAACAAAAAACACTAGTTAATATTCCACTAAGAAGAGCTAAAAGAAAGTCCATCCGAGAAAAACAATTTTTTTCACACTAAGCAGCTACAATTATTTGTCAGTTGCTTAATCAATTGCCTTGCTTTATTAGAATTCTGCTTCACTTTTTTATTTTGGACTTTCTTTCCCCTCATGAGTGAAATACATTTTGAAAAATTTAAAAAGATAGTTATATTAGACATACATAGAATAATAGAACTGAGAACATAGAATAATAGAACTGTTTGAGTTGGGAGGGACCTTTAATGGCTATCTAGTCTCTGCAATGAACAGGGACGTCCATAGCTCAATCAGGTGCTCAGAGCCTCCTCCAGCCTGATCTTAAATGTATCCAAGGATGCCCACCCACCAGCTTTCTGGGCAATCTTTGCCAGTTCCTCTTCACCCTTATTGTAAAAACCTTCTTCCTTACACCCCACCTAATTCTTCCCTCTTTAAAGTTTGAAATCATTTGCTCTCATCACAGCAGATCCTGCTTAAGAGTCTGTCCCCTTCTTTCTTATAGCCCCTCTTTAGATACTGACGGACCGCCATCAGATCTCCTTGGAGCCTTCTCTTCTGCAAGCTGGACAGCCTCAGCTCTCTCAGACAGTCCTCCTAGCGAGGTGTTCCAACATCTGCAGTAAGGCCTTCCAAAAGGCAGAAGACTGAAACTTGACCTTGAAGCCTTAGAGTAATCAGAGATGTTTGGACCAACACACAAGAACTGAAATTTTCCCTTCCTTCAAAATACAAAGTGATGAACTTGACACTGGACAAGAAAGAAAACCTTATCTGGGACACTTACTAAATTTACACCTTTCTGTGGCTCTTTATTTTTGCAGAAAAATATAAGGAGCCTAATGAAAATAAGAATTGGATACAATTTGCCAGCATCAAGATGTATAATTTGGGAATTTCCTTATTATTTGATTATGTTACCAGACATTATATATTCCATTTCTATTAGAAGTGAATTAAACAGACATTTTCAAGAGTCCTACCGTTAGCTAAGTATGTGAAAAATGCATTTTTTGAGGTGAAATTCTGAATTTATAGTTCTGTCTTGACTGATTCTCCTTGGAATCTGTTAATGAGTCTTGGTATGGCAGATGACACTGATGTGATGGCATTTCATATCGGTCATTTGAAAAGATCATACTGAACTTCAAGCTGCAGTGCACAAGCATGGATGACTCTTTACTTCACATCATCTAAAGCCAGAGGGTCTGTTCGTACATCATCTGCCACAGCAAATAAATTTTACCTACTACAATGACATCAGTTAAATCAAAGCTTTTCTGCCAGAAGTAGAGGAGATGGCAGAAACTAAGGTATTACTAAGGTATTACTCCCTGCTGAAAGGAATGGTATCAGAGAGGCAGTTACTGAAGCATACTGGAAAGTGTCCCTTCCTTAAAAAAAAAAAAAATTTCCAAGCCTTTTCCAACAGAGAACCAATTTTTTTTTTTTTTTTTTTTTTTTTTTTTTTTTTTTGTCTTACCTGAGTCTTGATAAACCTTTGATTTGGCCATCAATATATTATCAAAGCACACCTGGGTCCAGAGTGATCACTCCCTCTGTTACCAGTTAGCCTAGTTTCACTTACAGCAAGGAACAACTTCTGAGAAAAGTGGGAATGGGGAGATAACAAGAAAACTATCAGAATGCTAGATCAAGAGATCTTCCAGCATAAAACTCCCTGTCTCACTTTATCAAGTAACAGTTTGATCCATCTCTATTTCAAAGATAAACAAGCACAGAAGATTTTAGGTCTATCACCATTCTCCCTGAAAACTCCGAGAAAATAATTGCTTAACTCTGTGCTTGTATGTAGACAAAAACATGGGCTCTAACAATCTCTGTTGGTGTCAGTTGATGATGCTGTATCTTGTGCTGACACATGGGTTTTGAACTGGGTCAGCTGAAGTACCAGTTCATATTCACATCTGCCATGACTCTTTCAGGGCAGTAACCTTCAAGCCACTGCCAAAGAGAGAGATAACCTTGTAAATATGCTCATTAGATGTGAAGTCATTCCTTCGAATCAACATTTTATATAAAAGATGATGGAAGGTTTGCAATGCATTTAACTCATGTTTCATAATAGAGCCTCTTCCTTCTTCAGTCTGTGTGCTTCCCTGCTCCCACAGGCACAACATTCCTCATCATCTCATTCCTTTGCCTGCTACTGCAGCTAAATCACCTGGAGCAAAACCCTGCTAATTTTTGTTGCAGATCCAGATGATCAACACAATACAGTTGCATGGTTATTTTCCTTTTACTGAAGTACAGTTAACTGGATAAACCCTCTGCCAGCAGCATTGCAATTGACAGCCGTTTCTCCTAGGCACTGCTCTCCCTCAGCGTGCTGAACCATTACACAAGCTAAACTCATCATGTGCAAGGGCCAGACCAAAAAATGAGCCCCAGGCTTCTTGAAGTGCAAGCCAATGCATTAAGCAGTTAAGCACTCAGCCTGCCTTGGCTGTGCTGTAGCTACAGCAACGCCTCATGGGGCTCCCTGTAAATGATCTGCTGCTTCTTAACTGAAATGCTCTAGTACAACACACTAATGAATCCGTAACAATAGCTTTGTACAGTATGTTACTATCCTAATAAAATATTTTATTGGCAGTAGTATACTTCTTAAAGCTAGCATTTCATTTGACTCTTTTGCCTTGTAGAAATCTTACAGCAGTGACAATAGATAACTGTAAAGCTAACGGTCTTTCTTAAACTATCCCTTCTGAGAGAGAGAGAAAGAAAGAGAAATCACAGTCATCACCAGCCATTTGTGTTAAAATACAAAGAAAACAAGAATCATTCAAAAATGATGCGTTGGGGAGCCTGCATTAATATTTATGTTGGCATTAATATTGATAAGAATGTACCTTACGTTTTGTTGTCTATCCCCAGCATCCTTTAGTTCCCTGTTATTCAAGCTAGTAGACACTACCTTGCATCTTCCCCTGTACACAAAGCTTCAAAAAGCCTTGGCAGGGCTCCAGCTCACTTACGCTTAAATGGACACTCCAGTTTTGATGGACACACAGCTAAATAGAGGCCAATAATTCAATACAGTATGACTGTACTGGGGCTGCTAGTAAATCCATCAAGCAGTAAATATCATCTGAAGCCAATGCAAGCTTTTATCTTTCCAATTTTGTGTATGTCTGTGTGACGCCTAGGCATTCAGCGAATCATGTAATTTATTCTGCAGTGCAGAGTCTGGGCTGTCTCAGACATCATATTGACATTTTTTTCCATCTGTCAGGGGCAGCCACTGCTCCACATTTGTGCAAACGCATCATATTGCACTTATTTATTTATTTCATCCCACTCTCTAGCGTAATTGGGCAAGGACACATTTTTGCAGATCAACAAATATGAAGAAAAGCATCTGAATATCATTAAAACAGCATGTTAAAAATTTGTCCCAACCACTTTGTTAAATCAACAAATGCACTTCCAGCAAATGCTTGTAACAGCTTAGAAAGGATTCCCTATTGTAACGTTTTACTAAGCCTCAAATATGCCGTTGTTTTCTTTCGCTACTTAGGTCAGCAAAGATGCCAGCATAATGTAAATAATACCAAACAGCTGGATTTATTGACTTGTTTTCTGTGTCTAAGTGAGACGCAGTGGATGATACAGTTATAAACATAGATGGCACAAGACTAGTCAAACATTCCCTCCCGGACAGAATTACCATTGCAGGGAAGGAGATGTGCACACCCTGCAAAAGCAACTGGGCTGGCCACAGCTTTCCTCCCATGGGTGGGCAGGTGGTATTGCTATCGACACCATCCTCAGGGCTTGCCAACACACTGATAGAGGTGGCATAGAAACTGAACCAGTGCATTTGCCAGGAACCAGGGACAGTCCTGTTAGGGGAAGTATATGGCAAAAATGCCTTTGATCAAAACGTACAAGTTCAAAGTTGTCTTCTGCTAGGGGTTTGTTTTGGCAGAGCAGATTTCAGTAGTTGGACCAAATGCATGTATTTCTGTTGCATCACAGAAATGTGGCTGGGTCAAAACATTCCTACTTCAATTCCTTGGCATGAAAAGAGCTACTTTTTGAAGAAAGAAAGGAAAGACTTCATTATAAATATAATTTAAAAAACAAGCTCTTACGTATAAAACTCAGACACACTTTTTTTTCCCTCATATCACTTGTTCCAAATGACACTGAGTCCTATGTTCATATGCAAAGTTTGGCTTAGACGTTCTCCAGGGTTGTACGTTAAAGGATCATCTGACTATAGGTACTCACTCAATTCAGACCCTGACCCCTTCTTTTTCCACTGCCTCAGGCCTCTGCGTCTGATTTGAAGTTAAAGTTCACGTGATTTCAGACAGTTACATTTATCAGGTTGTCACAATTCCATTTGACTTCAGTTGTTGCAATCAAATTGCTAGACCGAACCTGGACATGCTAGCTAGCTTGTATGACTGCAACAAGAGATCTCAAGACCAAACCAGATATTCCTGTTTTTCCATGCCTTTGTCACATGGACAACTTTCCTCATGCTATGCTGCTGGCTCGTCATATATCTCACAGCATCTAGATGCCTGTGTGGAAGGTCCATCTTCCTCCATTGGCCATAATGCAACTGGATTCCACAACAGCTTTTCACCCTGCATCTGCTGCTGCTGCTGCAGTGGACCTTACTAAAAAATGAAGGGCTGATTGGTGATGTGTGAAGACTGGGGGCAGCTTGGGATGCGGGGACTATAAGATAGTGAAGATTCTGAGATCACGTGTGAAAGAAGCAAGGTGGTAAGTAGGATTGAAACTCTGGGCTTTAAGAGAGAAAATTTTGTCCTTTTTGCAGACCTATTGGATGGTATTTCATGGGCTAGAGTGTTGGAAAGAAAGAAAGTCTATGACTGCTGGTAGACATTTAAGTATCACTTCTTCCATGCTCAGGATTGGTACATCCTTAAGAGTAAGAAATCAAGGAAAAAAAAGGTGGGAGACTTGCATGGATAAGAAAGGAGCTCATGGATAAACACAAAGGGAAGAAAAAAGTCCACTAAATGTGATCAAAGGTCCTGGACACTTAGGAAGAAAATAGGAATATTGTCAGCAACTGCAGGGATGCCACAAAAAAAGGTTAAGGCTCACTAAGAATTAAATCTCGCAAGGGAGGGTAAGGATTAAAAGAAAGATTTTTTTAAGTATGTCAACAACAAAAAGATGATTAGAGAAAATGGGGGCCCACTGCTGAATAAGGTGGGCACCCAGGTAACAAGGGATGCTGAAAAGACAGATATGCTGAGAACCCTATTTGCTTCAGTCATTACTGCTAAGACTGCCTCTAGGAAATTGCAGATCCTGGAGGAAAATGAGAGTCTGGAGAAAGGAAGACTTCCTCTTAGCTGAGGACGAACTTGTCAGAAATCATCTAGGAAACTCAATATATAAATCCATGGGCCCCGGTGGAATACATCCATGAGGAAGCTGGAAGAAATTATTGCTGAACCACTCTCTATCATCCTTGAAAGATTATGGAGAAGAGGTGCTTGAGAACTGGAAGAAAACCAGTGTCACTCCAGTCCTCAAAAAGGGCAAGAAGGAGGATCTGGGCAAGTATAAGCAAGTCATCCTTACCTCTGTCCCCAGAAAGATGATGGGGTAACTTGTTCAGGATGTCATCTCCTAGCAATTGGAAGAAAATAAGATTATCAGGAGTAGTTAACATGGATTCACAGGAGGAAATCATGCTTCACCAACCTCGTAGCTTTCTATGATGCCATCACCAGCTGGATAGGTGAGAGGAGAAGAGTAGATGATGTGTACCTTGACTTTAGCAAGGCATTTCACGCTGCTCCCACAACATCCTTGCAATGAAGCTTAGACAGTACAGGACAGATGAGCAGACGGTAATGTGGATTGAGAACTGACTGGCCAGTAGAGCTCAGAGTTCCGAGTGAAGGGACAGAGTCCACCCTCAGCAAGTTTGCTGATAATATGAAGCTGGATGGATTGGCTGACACACCAGAAGGATGTGCTGCCATTCAGCAAAACCTGAACTGACAGATGAGTTGTGTGGAGAAGAACCTGATGAGGTTCACCAACAGCAAGTGTAGGGTTCTGTGCCTGGGGAGGAATAACAACATGCACAATTAAGGAATAGGGAGCAACCTACTGGAAATGAGCTCTGATGAAGAGTTGAGAACATGTTCTGGTGGGCAATAGGTTAGCCATGAGCCAGCAGCATGCCCTTGTGGCAAAGAAGGCCAATAGTATCCTAGGATGCATCAAGAACACTGTGGCCAGCAGATTGAGGGAGGTGATTTTCCCCATTTATTACACCCCGAGGAGGCTGTATCTGGAATATTGTGTTCTGTGCTGGGCTCCTCAGTTCAGAAAGACAAAAATCCTCAAAAGAGAGTCCAGGAGATGACAAAGGTGTCTGGCAACCTGGTGCAAGTCCCGTATGAGGAATGGCTGAGAGATCAGCATTCTTCAGTCTGGAGACAGTCAAGAGGGGATCTTACAATGATTTGTAAATTTCTAAAGTGCAGGAGTCAAGTTCGTGAGAGTTAACTCTTTTAGGTGTTGAGCAGCATTAGAATAAGGGGCAATGGGCAGAAACTGGAATTGTGAGTTCCAAACAAAGACAAGGAAGAACTTTTTTTCTGTGAGAGTGATAAAGCACTGGAAGAGGTTGCCCAGAGATGTTGTGGAGAGATATTCAAGACCCTCCTGGATGCTTTCCTGTGCAATCTTCTGTAGAGAATCTGCTTTAGCAGGAGGTTGGACTTGATGATCTCTAGTGGTCCCTTTCCCCACAGTCTTGTGATTCTGTTCAGTAAGGTCCAACAGCTGCGAATGGCCACTGCCACTCCACAAGATGCAGAGAGCCAATGACCAGTGTGGCCTTCATTCTGCACTGCGCAGTAGGAAACACTGTCCTCAACCTGACAGAATGTTACCTTCTTTATTTCATTGCTGTGTTTGTCCAGGGAGACATTTCTGAGTCCCCATCACTCAGTGAGTAACCAAATAATTTGTTCTGGACCTCCATGGTGAGCATGAGAATTATGGCCTACCACATCAGGCATTTGCCTGACAGCTGAGATTTTTTAGCAAAGTGGGAAGCCCAAAATGACATTCATACTTCCATCCAAGGGAAACTTCTGCAATTAGATATGCAGAGGTTGCTAGTGAGTTATCAGCAGGACATGATGGTGGACCAGGGTTGACTTGCCAACATTAATATATGTATGGCATCTGACTCATCAGATATTTCAACCTGCTTTTCTTGGTCCAAGCTAGCATCCTTTTCTCAGCCACAGACAGGAAGCTCAGAAATAAAATCATTAAAGGCTCCTGAAAAATATATAGATAGATCAACAAGAAATGGCAGGCAACTTAGAATTGTGAAATATATTTATTCCTTCAGGAAAACAAAATTATACAGAAAATCACAGCATTCTGCAATGACACAATAAGGAAACGGAAAGCCAGAAAATAAGTTATTTGCTGCTACAGAAAAATAAAAACCTTAGGATGTCTCCAGTTTGAACCACTAAAGATCATGGAATATTTGCAAAGGTCATGAGCCCATAAGCTCTACCATATATGAGCAAGCAGTAATGTCAGTTTCAGACAGTCAATAGGCCTCAAATGGGAGGGCCTACCTTGTCTTTTTGCAATTCAGATAAATCTGAAAAGCACCCATGCAGACTGCCTGGAGAGACGGGGCTGGATTTCAAGCCACCCTAAACCCACACTTCAGTCTTATTGCCAGACAGAGCAGTTGGTTTATATCACTCTAGACTACACTCAAAATGCAAGGACCTCTGGACGGACAGGAAGTTTAGATTCAGTGGAAGCTCAGGCCTCAGACAGTAACATAACACAGATGTAGTTGCTTTAATCAAATCATGACATATAATTCCACTCACAGACTCCAGCACATTTTGAACCTCACTGGTATGTCAGTTACAAAAGTCTATCAGCATTTAGAAGAGCAAGAAAGGAAAAAATAATAGTAATGTTACTTTGTTTGCCTGATATACATTAAACAATTTTGCGTGAGTTTCAAGTAACATGGGTTTGTGAATCTTATTTTTATCTAGCTTCTGTAGCAAAACAGGTAAACAACACAATGCAACTAGGCCTATTTCTTACAAAAACATCAAAACTACGTTACCTATAATCCCAGTCTTTGCAGAAATTGAATAACAACAGCTGTACTGGAATCAATAGCAGCTGAGTACTTTGAACTTTTCTGAATCAGGGTCTTAATCTGTACAGCCCTAAACTTTACAGCATCATGAATTACACTTTGAAACAACAACAACACGCACGCACAAAGGCAAGAGCACCCAAGCAGACAGACAGTGCACCCTTATTAACCTCCAGTTAGAAGGTACTGCCTGGAACACATTACTTTCAGTGTTCCAAAGAGCAGCATGCTGCTTTTCTAAAGAAACAAATTAAAATGGAACTCACTGAGCAATTCTCCAGCACCTGAGTGCAATTAACGTAAGTAGAAACAGGAAACATCATCAATTATTGAAAACAAAATGAATATGTAACTTTGACCTTCTTTAGTACTCATCAGTTCGATACCTCCACCTGAATAAACTCAAGGGAGACAAAACCCACCACGCAGATTTTCATTACAGATAATAAAAACACAGTGAACACAGAAGGAGGGCTCTGTCTCTCAGCATTTCCAGTTCTACATGTGAGATGCAGCCTGTTGATCCTCTTGTTTTGATGTGTACTTTCTTGCTTCTTGTATTTTGAAATTCTGTATACTTCTTCATGCATTTCAGACTTCTCTTGTTAAAAGAAGCAGGACAGCCTTTTTGGGCATTAAGAGAATGATCAAAAAGCAGTCAGCATTTTCTGTGAATTGTCATTCCCTGATTTTATTGAACAAAACAAAGAGGTATTCGCTGACTGGAACAATACGGAGAGGGAGATTATAATGCTCCAGAGAAGCTGGTTTCTACAGTACCACATACTTCTTAAATGTAGTACTGAGATTCCTGGGGAAAATGTTGTAGTCCAAATTGCAAACTTCTGCCTGAGTAGAGGGGATTTCAAGGGAACGCGGAGTTTATTAGCTAATGCAACTGCTGAACATAATGTATGGCAGAAGGAGAAGGATATTTGGCACAGTAATGGATAAAGAGTTTCAGAGGAAAGCCTATTAGACACCAAGTACAAAAAGTCCTTTGTGACTGCTCAAGCTAAACGAGGCTTGAAGTGCTAGCGACTGCGTTTTCCCCAACTTCTATTACTAGTTTCAAGGAAACTCACATAAGTGCTCCATGCAGAATAACACATGCTTGCACTAGGACATCTGCTAAAAATCCTCCTATAGACACCCAGAAATTTGACTAATTGTCTCAAATGAAGTGTTCCAAGTCATTACCACAGTGGCAAAGTACATTGCTAGTCCTCGAGACAAGATTCATGTTACTATTACTGCTTGGGTGTTATTAAGGACACTTCAGAAGACTTTCCATCATTAGCATTTTTTTTTCCCATTTTGTGAAAACAGACCTGTGAAAAGTGGCAGGAAGCCAAAAAAAAAGGGCATAGAAGATGTCAGCATGGAAGCTATTAAAAAAAGAAGTGGTGTGTTGACAGCTGAGTTTTAAAAGAGAAATAAATAAATGCCAAGTTTTAAAAGAGAAATAAATAAATGCCAAGTACTTTGGGGGATTTTACTTCTATATTTATTTACTATAGCTCTATAACTCTTAATGACTTTTTTAATAAGAAATTTTGAAAATGAAATATCTTCAGTGTCACCTAATTACCCTGTGGAGGAGAAGGAATTCTGAACTACTTCTTTCTGAAGAAAGCTGTTACTACTTACAGGCACCACATATAAAACACGCAGTTAAACACTGTCACATAAGGCCAGGGGAGATCTTCAACAAAATGCCACAACAAGCACAC
>JAOWBP010004700.1:58180669-58198602 GCA_028571105.1 Tragopan temminckii | reverse complement strand
GTATATTCTAAAGTAGTTGTGCCTGCATTTGTCTGCATTGAGTTGCCATAAAACTGTAGGTAGTTCTGTAACTGCTCTTTTTTCATCTAGAATATGTCATATATAACACAACCTGCAGAACAAAAAAAAAAAAAAAAAAAGATATGACTTTTTCTTTTCTTTGCATTGCCACTTTCTTTCTGTGTTTCTTATATTCAGGTAAAATACTGCAACCTAGTGTATTGCTGTTCTTGAAGTCAGTCTCAAATGCACTTTGGGAAGTAAGTTCTCAGCTGTACACTGTCTTGTTGCACTCTAGATTAACTCTCCTACTCCTTTGGGTGTTCGGAGAGCATGTGTCCTAAATAAACACAACAACACAAAATTAATCCCATTTCTAAAGCTTTACTCTGTTTTTACAATTTAATCTTCTGACATGACAAATGTACTGTCACCTGGAACATGTGCTCTGTTTAAGCAAAATGCTGGCGTAAAGTGTCCTGCTGGGAGTGATAATAAGACTTGTAGCCTTTACATCATCTGTTTCTTAACTTAGAGTTGTGGTTTTGCAGTGAAGTCAGTATAATTCATTTTTATGGGAAATTTAGAGAGGCTGTGTGAATGTTGTAGTCAATGATCCTTATTAAGCAAGTAGATTAACTTAGAATAGAAGAGAGTGTAAAATAATTGCAGAAGTAAAAATTTACGGAAAGGAACATTTGATGTTGCATGCTGTCAGTTTTTCCGCACAGAGCAAAAATGCCTTCAACTTTCAAACTTTTGCTTTAATTTAGGATTATTTCTGTATATTTTGCCATTCCAGTTAGGCAGTTTCTCATAACTGTTAACCTTCCAGCAGCTTCTAATCGGTCACAGACTACTGAAAAATGAATATTTTTGAAAATTATGTTATATAGAAATAACTATGTTGATAACTGTATAACAATTCCTGTATGCAGGGGCCTAGATATGTTTAAAAATTTCTATCACAGCTCTTTAAAATTTTATTCTCTTACATTTCTTCATACGTAGTTAGTGATTATCCACTCTTCTTTTGAATGTGCGCTGGATTAGATCAGTATAAAGTCAAACTGGGAAAAATAAAATTTATTCGAAATACCCTTCATTATCTATAACATTTATAGAAAATTTTTTGCATAGAAATGAAAATTAATGTGGTGTCTTTCTGATACATCTGTTAAGAACGGTGGTGAAAAGTGTTTCTCCCAGCATCATTTCACAGCTTTTATTTGCTGGGAAATACTGATTTATTAGCCAGTGTTTCGTCAGCCTGCGAAACTATCAACCTGTTGATCACCTATGTATTGCCAGTTTTACTCTTATCATTTATTTGTGTTTCTGTTTGATAAGAAACCTACCTGTCTTCTTTGTGGAGAACTGAACAAATACATTTAATTTAATCGCTCCTTATAAATAACATCTGATGTAAGGTACAATTTGCTAGCTTGCTTTATGGTTATTGTTGTATTACTCCTTACTACAAGAGTTCTTCTGTTCATACTAATCACACAGATACAAATAAGACCTGGTAGCATTTCTAAAAACTAATTGAAGCATGTTCATTCAGTTAGAAGCTTATGAAACTTTTATCAAACGTTGTGGCAGTATCAACATCCTTGACAAATTCTACCCATTCTAAATTTCCTTTTTATTTCTAAGTTCATAGTTCTTCCTCCCCATCAAAACACAAAGATGTACTCTTGTGAAGTAGCTATAACTACAAATCTATATTGTTGTTGTGAATAGCAAAACCTTTAAGCATGTTCAGAGACTGGTTAAAAATGTGAGCACCAGGCATCTTGTTTTATTTACAGTGACATGTAGACAGGAGGTAGGCAGCCAACACGTTTATTTCTGTTCATATTTATTACTACATGCTGTAGCACTTCTGCTGATGGCTGGTATTTGGTGTAGAACAGTAAGCGAACCACTTCAGACTGAGAAAACTGGAGAGCAGCCCTGCCTAGAAAGACTTGTGATCTGGGTGGACAAAAAGCTGGACATGAGCCACCTATGTGTGCTTGCAGCCCAGAAGGCCAATGGTATCCTGGGCTGCATCAACAGAGGGATTGCAGCAGGGTAGGGAGGGGATTGTCCCCTTTTGCTCTGCCCTCGTGATTCTTCATCTCAGGTACTGCACCCAAGACTGGGGCCCCCAGCATGAAGAGAACGTGGAGTTGTTGTAGCAGGTCCAGAGGAGGGACATGAAGACAATCAAAGGGCTGGAGCACCTCTCCTATGATGAAAGGTTGAGGGAGTCGGGATTGTTTTGCTTGGAGAAGAGATGGCTCCGGGGAGATCTCACTGCAATCTTCTATCACTTGAAAGGAGCTAACAGGAGGGGGACTGACTTTTTACACAGGTAGATAGAGATAGGACAAGGGGGGAACGGACTTAAACTGAAAGAGAGAATGTTTAGGCTAGATGCTAGGAAGAAATTCTTCACTCAGTGGGTGGTGAGGCATTGGAACAGTCTGTCCATAGAAGTTACGGATGCCCCATCCTTGCTGGTATTCAAGGTCAGACTTCATGGGTTCCTGAGCACCCTGACCTAGTGGCTGGCAACCCTGTCCATGACTGGGAGGTTAAAACTAGATAATCTCTAAGATCCATTCCAATCCTAGCTATTCTATGATTCACTAATATAATGGGAGAACATTTCTTTGATGTTCATTATTCAAATGTTCTCTAGAAAGCATTAAATATTAGGATGGTAGAATTCCCTGTGTTCTGCCCTTTCATGTTAGTTCAAACCTTTCCATAACAGAAACACTGCAGAAAGTTGCTTAAGGCACTGCCTTGTCTCTGCTGTCTTCCAGATACTTTCTTTCCTGGTACAGACAAAGAGTTGCAGACCCTGCATTGGTCTGTCCTTTGTTTAAACTTTTTGTGATGGTGCTAAAACAAAAAAGAAGATGTGCATAGTAACGTGGTGGTTGGTTCGAAGGTGCATTGTCTTGTGCCACTAATGGTACAACCATTACCCTTTCCCCTGCTGTGCCAATTGCTGTTAAGCTGCTGGCCTACAGAATTAGTAATGTTTCTCATTTCAATATTCACTCTGCTTCCACCAGTTTCTCCTCAAAAATCAAGATGGAAAAGAAAGCAGTATTTAATTAATTTTAATTGAATTTTTCTACCTATCATTAAATGATTCACATCACTACTGATGGCTATTCTAAAATTCTTTGCTCTTGCTCTCTTAGTCACTGCAGAACGATCCATCTGATCCCTTTAAGTGTGACTTATTCACTTAAAAACATTTTCCATACTCTGAATATGTCCATCATTCAGCATCTTATCTCTGCTGCTCTTACTTTCTGATGGCTTTTAATGAATGTCTCTGTAAGTAAAGGACAGTATTTGCATTCTACATGGTAAAATACAGATTTTAAAGCTGAAAGAGATGTTTCATTAGGGTACATACATGAGAAGGTACAATCTCAAAGAGAAATTAGAAG
The DNA here is from genome assembly GCA_028571105.1 of Tragopan temminckii. Classification (NCBI taxonomy): domain Eukaryota; kingdom Metazoa; phylum Chordata; class Aves; order Galliformes; family Phasianidae; genus Tragopan; species Tragopan temminckii. The sequence goes on along the minus strand of JAOWBP010004700.1, from coordinate 58,195,141 downwards.
ACTGAGCCCACTGAGCCCTCACTAATGGATGTAACGCAGAAATATTTTCTTCAATGCGACAGAAAAAGAACTGAATTCTGTGGACTTTTTCAGCACCAGATATCCCATTGAGCATAGGGGAACACCTATGGGTACCTGTGGTCCCCAAGCTCATTGTACTCATGAAGAAAGACATTAACTTTTGCCTACTGGTCTCTTCCATGATATTAATATGATTGGTGTCCCAGAAAAATGTAAATGACACCAGCTACTGCCTTTGTGGGAATGGGAGAGAAGAATGAATGGAGAGGCTCAAGCATTTTTAGCTCTAAAATTATGTTGGGCTGCAAGACTATAAAAGCTGTAATTTCTGCTAAGGAAAAAGATACATAACACATAAGATCATCTCAAAAAAACACAGAGACTTTTATCCTCTGTTTTGACTCACAAGTGTCCACCATATCGTCCATATAAAGTTGGAATGAGATTTTCAGGCAAAACTGAAGTTGTCTAAAATCTGCTGCCATCAAAGATGGTGGTAAAATTTCTACTTCTGACAGTACCAAGAATTCAGATTTCTCTGAGACTTGTGAGAATCTTACCTTTAGCCTTTTGTCCTATTAGAATAATAATGTTTGTTGTTCCCCTATATAGGGGATAATAGGGAAATAATATTATTGCCTCTTTTTCTTGCTATTATTTTTGACATTAAATGTTGATTATTGGAGTATTTTGGTACATCATACTTTCACAAACCTTGTCAGAAGTCAGGTAACTAGTCTTATTAAAAGGGATATCATTGTGCAATTATCTTTTTTTCTTTTAAAACTGTATTATGTTATTCTAGAAAAAAAAAAAAAAAGATCACCTATTCTTCGCATAATGTATTAATTTTGTGAATCAGCTATTTATCAGCTATTTACAGTTAAAAACAAGAGTATAATGATGTTCCTGACTACTTGCAATGCTGTTGTCCTAGTGCCTTAATAAAGATGAACAGTGTTTAACTGCTAGCCATAGCAGATCTCTTTATTTTAATTAACAAGGGTGCTTTTCTGTTGTTTTGCTCAGAAAAAAAATGCAACCTGGAAGATTCCTTACTTTCTTCCCCACTGCTGTTGTTCTGTGGTGTATTAAAGGAAACATTGTGGTAGGTTAATAACATGGGGGAAAAATAAGGTCTAGCATTAAAAGATATAGATGTTTCAGCCTTTTGCTCTATCAAACCTTAAGGCAATGTCTTCTCAACGTCATGCCTCAGTAAGAGTCTTTTTAGCCCAGAAATGTCTTTCCAAACAAGACAGACAAAAGCTTTTATTTTAAAAGCGAACAGCTAAGTGATTTGCTGTACATTTGCCATGAATAGTAACGAGTAGATTTGTAGTATGTTCCTCTTTTTAATTAGCACATTGCTTTAAATTGACTGCTGTTTTTGCTGTATGGATGAGCACTGTCTTATTACCATGTATCTAGAATTTGCCGCTTGAAGCAGTTCATAAAGCAGTTAGTAAAACAATACTGTAAAGTATTCTTGGGATTGATACAAAATTCTTCAGTTTTACTCCCTACTTTGTGGAAAGAATTGGCTGTTATGGATGAAAGCAAACCCACTTGTAGGTATTATATTGCATAAGGATAACTTTAAAATAGATTTTTGTTGGGAGAGATATGGAATATGTGTATAAAAATAGAGTGTTTTTAACAAACTAAAAATAAAAAATACAGTGTTTAATGAAATAAAAAATTAATAATAATGAAGAACATCACTAGATTCAGTTCTGTTGTTACAAACCACTTCTGTATCCCTTAAGCGTAATGAAATATATAGTATGTATAGTTTCATTATTGAACAAGATGGAAAAGAGAATTTTAAAAAATCATATATTTGATAAGTTTATCTGATCTAGTGTTTTAAAAGGTTATCAATATTCTCCCAGCTATTTCATGAAAAATAGAATTTAAATATGGAGTGCTTATATTATGTGAGAGGTTTCAGGCAATGAAAGAACAAAACATAACAAAGCAAAGCAAAGCAAAACAAAACAAAATAAGATAACACAAACAATGGGCTTTTCAAAAGGGAATCTGTTTTTCTTGATCACAGATGCACTTTTAATGGAGACTTCCAGTCATTCAGAAAAATACCCCCTCTGAGATAAGAAAGATCATACTTTTAAATTAAAAACAAAACAAAACAAAACAAAAAAACATTAAAAAGTTATCTGGCTAAAATAATTTTCAAATTCCTTCTGCTACTATAGAATTCACAGAAATTCCATTTGGAATCTTTTACTCCAGGTTTCGTGGGATGTAGACAGTTTCTTCCCAGTGTTTTTCTGCATGGACCTTGAGGACAACTCAGGTCCCCTCTGAGGATTTTTGCCATGTCCTGTTGAGGGCAAGCACTGATGTGTGGCTAAGTTGCTGAAACTGAGAAAAGGGAAATACAAATCAGATTTGCTGGTTTTACTTTTCTCTAAAGTTTTTACTCAAAAGGTGCATAAAGCATCCCTGTTACTGCACAAGTACTGTGGCATCCTGAGTTATAACTGACATCAATGTACCTAAGGCAGATAGAAGTCTCTTAATGGAAATTCCTATGAAAACATCAAGAATGTTCAGATATCTACTGTACTCTGAATACTGTCCAGAATGAGTCTGTCTTGTAAGACATGCTCTCTAAATTGTGGCTATATGATAAAATAAATGCTTTTGTCAATAAGCAATATAGAAAGATGCTTAAGAAATTCTTTCTTCTTTTTCTCCTGAGCTCCTATTTTTTGAAGTGACTTAATGAATTCCAACAAGTTCCACAGTAGCATTAGAAAGTAATTGTTGTATTATTCAAAACTAGGATATATATATGTTTTTTCCTTCAGTTAGATAAATTGGAAATTTACACTTAAAAGGAATCATAGAATCATAGAATGCCTTGGGTTGAAAAGGACCACCACGATCATTTAGTTTTAAACCCCCTGCTATGTGCAGGGTCACCAGCCACTTGAATCTGTGGGTTGGGATGATTAGTAAGGCAAAAGCCAACCTTGGCAAATGCTTCTAATGGAAATTAAGAATCTTTCTGAAATTATAAGAAGCCCAAGCTGCCATAATGCTTTCTTGAGACATATGAATTAATGAATATGATGGCACTTTAGACTTCATGTTGTTTTGAAAACGTGGTTGAGTCTTATATAACAGCTGTGTGCATGCAGACATACGGATATCTTTTAAAGGGAAGTAATAATTCTACACACTACTTTCTGAAGCGGTTGGATTTTCAGGTGGTACAGTTCTGATCACTCACACTGCAACATTCAGGTCACCAAATCCTGTATTTCTTTCAGATACCTTGCTCAAACATACAGAAATAAACGAAGAACATTAATGTGTTAGCTGCAGAACCACTTTCATTCATTAGTAGTGAGGCACTGTCTGAATTTGCAAAATGTGAGCAGTGTAATGCTTCTAAACCCTTTGATATTCTAATGTTTATATATGACATTTACACTGTAGAAACTGCCTATCCTTACGCATTAAGACCACTGCTTATCTTAAGGGATTTTGTATCTACCGCAGAAGCAGTAATCTAAAAATGGTGCCCAAAAAAGAACTGAGAGAGAGGAAATTATTAAATTATGGTATGAATTAACAAATGTAAAAACAAACATGATTTTTCATATAAATATCACATGTATATACATATTTATACAGAACAGATGTATGTGTATAGTCCTTTAGAGTTATGTATATCAATATCATAATTACAAGTTTGCTTTCTAGAGTCTTTCTAAGGTTATAATATTTGAGTCAAATCCTGTTTCTAATAGGATAAGGTGGGTTTTTCTAATGCTTCAAGAATGAGAAATGTTGATAGTTAAGCTGCCAGCAGCAAATTTCCTTTGACCTAAGACAAACGTCATCCAAAGTAGATCATGCAGGTGAAAAAGAGGCTACAAAAAGTTCTATGTTTGGGAAAAAAAAAAAAAAAGGAAAAAAATAGATTTGCTATCTGGTTTAAAAATAAAAATGAACAAAAATGAAATCTAAAAATAATAAAAAAGGAAACATTCTGATGTTTATTGGACTTTTCAAATAAATGCCAGAGAAGGAAAGTGAACAGAGAGAGGACTGTGTGGTCAAGTGGAAATGTAAGTAAATATTTCACACAGATATGACCCTACCATATGCCGTGCATTCATACGACTTGTCTGTATAACTAAAGAAGAAAGCAGCCATAGTAAACTTTAAATCTGGCTTCTCCACAACAAAGTATGTCTGAATGTGTAAGCATAGCCAGCATAATGTGTCTGAATTTCTTTCCATTGACAGCTTTCCAGAGCACTTCCCATACAGCTGTAATTGATAGTGCACCACAGTGATGTGACATCTTCCTTCAAGGTCTTCTGTAGAATACATCTGCTCTACAGTGGGGAAACAAAATATGAGTCTTAACTGAATCTTGAGGTAGAAAGGATTGAAACTGGGAAATGGTTCAACACAATTTGCATATTGTGCAGATGAAAACCTAATGACAAAAGAGTGTATTGGCAGACTCTGCCTTGTTATCTGGCAATAGTGTGTGTGGCAGCATGGGGTACCTAGAAATAATCTTTTCTGATGTTACTTTGCAATCAAAAATTATGAAATCAGAGAAATGCAGTGAGACACATGCAAATAAGGTGCACTTGTGATGAACCACGTAGATCCATGCAATCCAAGCAGTCCAGTTCATTTTGGGACACAGGTTTCATGATTGCATGTTATTAATTCTGAATGGTGGAAGAGGGAAAGTAGCCAAGTGCTTACTGAATCCTCTTTTCTAGTTTAAGCGGCTGCGTCTTCATCCTTGCCTGGCAGTTCCGAGTGTTTTTCAAGGAACATTGCTGAGAACAAAATTGAACACCATCAATATTAATGATCTGAACTAGGAAGATAGCTTTTAGTGTGCAAATTAATTACCCTAATCACAGGGTTTTTTGTATCCATTTTAATGAAATAACTATTTATTTCACTGAATCCTGAGCTTTTCTTTTGCAAATAAGGCACATTTACATGATAAATACGCAAAATGTAAATGGATGACTAAATTAAATTGAAGAGGAAAAAAGACCTTTTTAAATAAAATTTTCATAGGAAAAACAGCTAGATTAATGGGTTGGTTAGCTGACTGGCATCTGTGATTAAATCTTTTTAATGTATGTCAAATAGAATTTAATGGACCTCAAGAATTGTCTACATAGTCAGTAATATCCAGGGGTTTATTGAAAATGCATTTTATCTCCTATTTCTGAAGCGTAGAACAGCTGAAGGTGTATTTCTTGTGGCTGCCCAGTATGTACAAGGACATTACAGTTGGAAATAACAGTAATATAAGCTTGCATTTCACTTTTCCTGTGTCTTTTTATTCTGAAAACAACATTTTCTACCTAAAGGAATGTAAAACAAGGAGATCCACTTTAAAATGGTTTCCGAATGTGCACATAGTCTTCTGATTTCATCATTACATGCACGTTAGTTTCACGTTGTTGTTTTCTAATAATGACAAGAAAGGAGAAAATGCTTAGTTCAGAGGAATTTAAAATGTATCTTTTAGATGCTACGTGTTTTCAAAACTTTATTTATTGTGGCAAAGCTTTGAAGGGCTCCAAATTCAACAGAGACAAGATTGGAAACACATTCCAGCTTGTGTTTTTGATAACAGTCCTGCAGAACAGAGCATCTTTCTCTACTTGTTTTTTTTTTTTTTTTTTTTCACACTCAAGCCACCAGAGACATCTCTAACTTCCTTTGATTTGAGATGATCAATGGCAGCTGCGGCAGGCAGGCAGGGTGCCCCAGGCACAATGCAAACAAGTCTCTCTCCCAGCTCACTAGGATTTACATTTCAATTGCTGCCACATTTTTAAAGATAATTATAACCTATTTATATTAATATTTTTTTCGGTGGCCTCTCTGATATTTTAGCAACATAAATATTAATTTAGCACATCAAGGAGAACATTCTTTCTTCACTGCAATATCTCAAACAAAAATCTGCCCAAAACACAGGGCATCAAACCTGGTATCTCCAATCTCTGAGCAGCAGTCACAGAAAGGGGGGACTTCTGCTGGATTTAGTTTTGCCTGGCCATGTACTGTTCTGGGGATTATCTGAGAATAACCTTTCCTTTCAACTTTAGACCAAGCTGTTCTGCTGCAGGAGCAGAATGTCTTCATGAGCTGACATCTGCGACTTGCGTGCTTCCAAGCAGTGTCTTTGATGGTGAAAAATATCAAATAGATAAAATTGATTTTCTTGGAAAGAGAAAGGGGAAATTGCTGTTGCTGGTACTGAGAATTTCTGAGGAGTTTTGTGTTTCATCACTGCAAACATTTTCTTATATTTAATATCAGTCCAGCCATTTATTTTCTTCTTTTTCTGGCTTTCACATCAGGAAAAGACATTACAATGTACAAGCAGATTTTTGTACCTACCACATTAGATATTGCATCATAATATATTTTTGCAACCTGTTTTACAGATGCTTAGTGTGTAGCATGTTCTACTTATTTATTAAGCCCCTGCTTTTCTTTCTTTTTTTTTTTCTTTTTCTTTTTGCATGCTTACTCAGTTTCTTTTACAACTACAACATTCTTAACAAACCCCCAGCAACATACATCATTCATTATTTCTACATTCAAGCCTATGGGCAAGGGGAATTATGCGTTTTCCACAAAAACTGACAAAGAGAAATCAATGCATATTGCAAAGAAAATTGATACCAATACCTATCAGATGTTACAAGGAAATCATCCCGTTGCTCTTCTTGATAATGTGCAGAGTTAAAGTCATTGACTTGGAATCTTTTTATATAGAAGAGCTTCATTTCCTACACACCAAGGCCATAAGCTTGAGCACTGCTTGAAGCTCACTGGGGGAATAAAACTGCTCATGAAATATTCATGACTAACACGTATGCTGTCAGGGGAACTTAGTGTATTATGTATGACCCTTCTGTAATTATAAGGAAATGATATTCACTTAAACGGATGTTTATCACAGTTAAAGGTACACCTATTGAGACAAAGGTCATGTGCCTAAAAACAAAGGGCTAACTCACTGTTTCTGGCCATGTCTGAAAAGGCTATGCCTTCTCACCGTTGTTTCTTCAGAACATGTGATCAGTACTTATTCAGCCTGAAAGAATCCCTGTTCTCTGTAATTGGATGCCAAATACAGTATTAAACTAAATGCAATTCTAACATTATATGCATACATCTGGGAAATATCTAGACAGCATATTAAAATTCAAAGCAAACCTAACACAACTTTTTCATCTGATGTTGTTTGAAGGAATCAGAACTTGTTTTACATTATTATTATTTACATTTATGAGATTTATGTATCTTTATTAAAGGAAAAACAACACAAGTCCAAGTATCCTAGAGGGGATGGTTGTTTTCAGCTTAAGAAGTATCTGTAGCTTAGCTCGTTTATTTCTATCAGTCTTCCTCCACACAAAGCATGATTCAAGGAAAATATTTTACTTCACTTCTTCCTCAGCGGTAAAATTTTTGTAAGACAGATTTGGCTTTGTCTTTGCATGAACACATTCTGAGAGTTCAGAGAGAGATCTTACACAGAACATTACACACAGCATCCTTCAGCAAAACACAGATTCAGTGCAATAAACAAACCTTTTCATTATCTCTTCAGATCTTTACCGGATCCTCTCTCAGTCAATGGTGTCCACAGAGACCACTCAAATACTCCATCAGTGCTCATGAGAGTGACTCTCCAGCCCAGCAAAGCTTCTACATCAAAGAAGTGAAAAGCAATTTACCACAATTCAAAGTGCTGATAAGCAGAACTGACAAATTACAGGAAACTTAGCTATACCAGAACTGAAACTCAGTCTGGATATCATTACACTCAAGAAAGTAGGCTAAGTTCATCTCGGTCTAATGCTATTGATTTAATACTTCATCATCAACAATACTGAAAGCAGATGATAAGTCTTACCAAAACAAAACAAAACAAAACAAAAAACAAAACAAACAAACAAAAACAAACAAACAAAAAAACCCCCAAAACCACAGTGAATACCTGATCTTCCTTCAGGCCAAGAGAATATTAACCTACATAGTACTGCTTCTGAACTTCAGCAGGTTTGAAGCCAAACTATCTTGGGTAGAAGAAAGAACTGCAGATATTTCAGAGGCTCTCTTTGTATTATATCCATGAGAAGGTTTAAAAAAGACAGGTGACTAGTCAGATGTCAGAAAGATCAAAAGAATCAATCCTGTGCACTCACCATGCCCCGAATTTATGAGGAAACACAGGGTTGGAAGTTTCAAGATAGCCTTTTGTCCTTAGGATCCTGTTCGGACCTGGGCTTCTACTCATTCCCCTCAACATGTCATGCTGGCTAATATCCTTTCAGCATTTCTTTTTTTTTCGTTTTTTTTTGAAGTTCTTGAAAAACTTGTACATGAGATGTACATATGTGCATATAATATCTGTGAAACTGATGTCGAAATAGTTATCTTTTGTTTTAATGGTTCAGTAGTAAAGGAGTGACATGGCCACTACACACAGGAGCAGATTATTTTTTTTTTTTTTTTTTTTTTTTCTGACGACAAAAGAGATATCAATTAGCCAGTTGAACTTTGTTTAGGAAAAAAAAAAATAAAAAAAAAATAGAACAGTTCCATTGTGAATAGTTTCAAAATAATTAAACAATATATTGCTGCTTCACCCTGTCAAGTATGAAGAATTCTCTGAATAGTTCTTATCCTAATATTCTAACAAAAGTTATCTAGGTCTTACACCCACGTACACAAGAAAAGAATCTGAGCTGCTTTTTGTACTGCTTTCTTCTTCTGCAGTATTGAAGTCAGAATGGGGGTCTTGGATTACAACCCATTTGCAGTGGGATAATGTGAAGACAGCAAAAGACACAGTACAACTTGAAAAAAAAAAATGTTCCAGAACAGTACAAAGTACATGCTACTTGTCATTTCCATTTCTTACTTATTTCCCTGTGTAGCATGTGCCCTAATATTGGCAGTACCTTCATCTCATTTATCTGCTGTCAGATGCTGCTAGATGCTAAAATTTCTGATTTTCCATCTCAGATATGGAGAGCAGGATGGAAAACTGGCAAGAAGGACTGGATAGAGCTGCTCATGGGTGTTATAACACTGCATGTTCCTGTAATGTATCAATCAAATGAGGACGTTTTGTTAGTCTTTAACAAAGCCCTGCACAGAAGGTCACAGGTTTTGGTTGTATAGCTCATTGGCTGTAACCAGCCCAAGACAGCTGCACGTAATATAGCAGTTAATACAGCATAAAGAGCTCCAGTGGGCACTGACAGTTCAGTAGTTCTGCCTAAATTTCACAAGTATGTCCTCATGCTGCCTTTTAGCCTGAGCAATCCAAGTATTCCCAGTAGGGAAGGAAGAATTTGCTGGAGCTTTTGGAAAACCAAATGTGGTTATAAAACTGTTGATTAGCCTTTTTTTTTGCATAAGAACCCAAAAGGCAGGAAGAATTCTAGCCCACAACATATGGTTAGGTGACTAAATCGCTCTCTCTTCAAAGACACAGCTGTATATTGCAAACTATGTTTTTACGTTGTGAATGTGCTCTGACATCTTAGATGCATGTACCTCTACTGAGCCTAGATTTTATGTAAATTAGACTAATCATTAGGCAAAACTGAACTCATGCACTTAAAACTCTTCTTGTCCTTGAAACTAAAGAAATTCCTCCCAGCAGACTCAGAAATGAAGAGAAATACTTGTTTATTTTCTTGTTTTTTTTTTTTTTTTTTAAAAAAAAAAACCTCTCGTGAGGAAAAGCTTTATCTTTTGTCTTGATATCAAAATGGAAGCTGTAAGAAGTCTGTCATTCACAAACAAACGTCTTTGCTAGGCTCCATCCATAAGGAACATATCTACATCAATGCGTGGCTGCCTGCCAGTTGCAGTGATTTCTTTTGAACAGACTGAACTTCCTGCACTTCTCTTTTACTCTGTGAACCACGAGGAAACCAGAGGAAAGATAAGAAAGAAAAGAAAAAAAGGAGTGTGCTCAGCATGATTCTGAAATATTTTATCAAACAATTTTGCCTGAATAGTATGTGCAAAGAAAGGCAGTAGCTTTGTGCACACTTTATATGTTCCTAAACAGATACATACAATTTGTGTCCTGTAATGCTGAGGGAGTTCTGTGCAGGTACTGTCTCACTATGCTAACTGGAGGAGTATTCCTGAGATCACCATTACTGAATCTGGCTTTTTTTTCAGATCAATTAAGAAACAATTCCCTTTCTTCTGTGGAGTGTTTTGTTTGTTTGTTTGTTTGTTTTATTTTTTGTTTTGTTTTGTTTTTTCCTGGCAGTGATAGTTGGTTTTTGGTTTTGGTTCTTGTTTTTTTTGTTTGTTTGTTTGTTTTTGTTTTGTTTTGTTTTGGTTGGTTGTTTTTGTCCTTGTAACAACTCTAAATATTTCCTTGCCTCTGTGCTACAGTAGTGGTGAAAAATTCACGAGATAAAACTCACTGCCATACAGTTCTAGGAAGTAGTTTTTCATGCAGCTATTTGCACTGTTAAAATTGCAGAGATATTACCTGCCCTAAAGTCTTAATTAAGTGATTAAAATTACCTTGTAATGCTTTTGTCCTAGGAGCAGTTACATAAGAGGACCAAATAACCCCAATCCATATTTGACATTTCTAGTCTTAGCTGTAAAGCATTTTGAACAAAAGAGCCTTGTTTATTCTAAACCAAACAGTACTTAATGGTTCACCTGGAAAGACTTGGAATAGAAATGTAAAGGATAGTCTAGATTTAGAGGCATTGTAAATCATTATCTGCCTGGGAGCCACAAGCATTATTAATCTCAACCAATGACACCACAGAGCAGCACCCTAACCTGCACCCTGTGTCCCAGCGGTGTCCCAGCACCTTTTAGACACAGAGTTGTTGACTCATATTTACTTTAGTGTCAGAAAAACTCATATCCCATTCTGCAAGGCTGCACTCCAGTCCTTTGACCCTCTGCACATACATCCAGGGCTTCACTGTCCCAGCTGCAGTGTTAGGCATTTGCTACTGTTAAATTTCACAGAGGTGATGACTGTCCAGTGTTCTTATCTGTCAAAATCTCTCTGTGAGTCTTAATTAATCAGACTTATCTGATAAGATCATTAAAATGCCTGTTGGGGGAAATGGAGTAACTTTTTTTGTTGTAACCCTTAAGATAAAATGCTATTCAATAAACAATCCACATGTTTTGTAGAGAATCTTTACAGTGAAAATATTCTAACTGTTGGTCTAAATCATGGTGTTAAGTAAGAGGTGAATAGCTTTTTCAAAGCAAATCTGTTTATTGTCACTTACCAGATTATGATTGACACATGAGGTAGATATGAACTGTGCATTTAATGCACTCCCGTTCACAGAATCCTAGAATGGCTTAGGTTGGAATGGACCTTAAAGATCATCTAAGTCCACCTCCTGTGAGTTCCATCCAACATGGCAACCATTTTTTTGTGAACATTAAATACGTTGGATCAGACTGGAGGAAGCCATCTTGAATTGGATATAGAGTACTCTTTTTCTTTTACATCCCCAGAACCATCTAGTTTTTGTACAAATCTGCTTTGCAGGAGCATCATTCCTTGCCAAGTTAGACGTGTATCACGTGTAGCAACAGAGCATGAACGTGTCTCATGGAACAGATGACAAAAAGTTTAGTGACCTAGGCAAAATGAGTATTCAGTGATTATCTGCATCCTTGATTACTGAAATAATAATTCTGACGGTGGGAAATTAAGTGTTGTTTTTTTAATTAACTGCTTTCCATTTCATACTGAGTGCAGAGTTATATATTACCACTTCATGCTATGCCTAGATTTGACATTGTTACTTGTTTGAACATTACCTCAAATGATTCTCAACTTATTCTCCTTTTTAAAGACAAAACAAAATAAAACAAAAAACATGTATCGCACATTCACATATACAGTTCCTAATTATCAACTGAATTTTATTTAATACTTCTTTTCACTCACAGATTTGGTGACATTTTTATATACTTTCTTCTTCAATAATCAGAATTTCCCAAGCTTTCCTTAGTCTTCCCTTAGTTTAATAATTTTCAATTTATACACGTCTATTTCCTTGCCTATCAGAACCATTCATTTATTTATATAATTTCATCAGTGTAACTAGAGTGAAAAAGGACAATGTGAAAGTCATCCTTAAATAGCAGCAATATACAACAAGTTGGGACAGACTATTATTTTATCACCTAGAGCCATAAGTGAAGGAGTAACAAAGTTAACGAGGAGAATTATTTCTCTGGAATTAAATATCCCAAAAATATGATAGAAACCAGAGAATAAAAAACCCTGACAACTGGAAGGAGTTTTTTATTTTTACTGGGCTAGAGACAACAAACAGTTTTTTAATCTTCTTCCTGAAATATACTTTGAAAACTTATCAAATAAGCATTAGAGTGTCGTAGGAGAGGAGGAAAGTGTTTGTATATGTGCTTGATGGAGGTAGGTGGAAAAACGGGACTTCAGATTCAAGCTTCTATGAAGTGTGTATGCATGTGCTGTCCAAAAGGTGGATTTGTTACCCAGTGTGCAATAAGCCAGTTCCCACAAACTCAGGAAAAATATCCCCTTTTATTCAGGCTGGGATGCTTGTGGAAGTTTCTTCAAATCAAGTGCAATAATCCAAGTTTCTTCACTGAGTTTATACATTATATTCCCATGTGCTCCACCTAGCTAATACAGAAGAAACACCCACCACCTACATATTCATGAGGTTAAGCAATCACAATACTCCATCCCCTTTTGGCTAGTTTCCCAGCTGTCTGCTTGCCCAGGGCTGCTCAGGGGTTGTACAGAGGGTGCTCTCCTTTTTCTTTTTTACCATGTATGGTTGCTTGTCACCCATGGACAAGCCGGCCAGTTCTCTTGCCAGCTTTCCAAGTAGAACAATTGTCTGTACACTTTCGCATATATGCATGAAGCACAGATGCATGAAGTTGAATCATAATTTTGGTATGACCTAATAAACCTTCTAAGTGTCTTTTTCCTTACTGTATCTTCCCTACATGCACGTTCTTTGCAAACACACGGCTATGTATACCTGCATAACCTGAGTATTCTTGGAACCACTTCCTTCCAGAGCAGTTTCCCTGGGCACAAGGGCTACTAGTACAGCTTCAGCCATTTACACATCTTAGACCAACTCTATTCTCAGTAGGAATTCTTTCTTGGGGAAAGGCTCCCAAGCAAGCTCTATCAACATCCTAAGACTTTATTGGGTGTATATTTATCCCTTTTATCCTGGTCACTGTTTTGAAGGCTAGATAACCATGATCTTAAGGTTGCATGTCTCTGCCTCAGCTCTGGCACAGAGCACGTGAAACATCTGTGATATTCAGAGGCACTGCAGCAATTCCTGCAGCGAATTATCTCACAGGCTTTGTGAAACAAAAGGAGTTTCTCCAAGCAAGCTTATCTGCATTAGCAGCATTTAATTTGAGATAGTTGTAGTGCAACAACAATTCATACTAAAGAATAACAGTGGCTGAGCAGAACAAACTTCCCACTGTGAAGCAATTATAGTGCTGTTGAATGGCTGATTGCTTACGTGTGGTCTCCTCAGCTCCCTGATGTGGTTTGCTTATAATCTTGCAATTGGATAAAATAGATTAGAATGAGTACTGTCACATAGAACTGATAGCTATTCCACTATTAATAAAGATACAATTTAGCTGCTAATATATCCATTTCTTCTCTCATATGCTTATTCAAAACAAAAGATCTTTTTTTGTAGATAGAGTGTGACTACACCTGTTCTGGTTTCAGGAATCCATGGCCTGTGTGAGACTCTTAAATAACAGTGCTGCCATCCAGCCAGAGATCTGAACAAGAATCAGATGGAAAGGACTTACTTTTCTTACAGATCAAGCAGACAATGCTCTAAAAATATACAGTCTTTGAAGACAGCTTCCTACTAGGCATATGCTTTTCATTTATTAAACCAGCTAACTTGCTTTTAGTATGGGGGCACTTTATCAATGCTCAAATTTTAATTTTTAGAACTTCACAGGAGCAAAGAATACACTGCCAGTAGATTTATATTGAAATTAAGGGGATTGATTATGTCATCATTTGTACATGATTTAGAGGGCAGTCAGTCAAGACTTCATTTCTTACATTGTAAGGGAAGAGAGAGTTCAAGTTTTCTTCTAAGATCATTTTCTTTTAAGAGGGTTGAAGCCATCTGACTGTCATTAAAGGGGATTTATATTTAGAATTCATAGAATATTTCCCATTTACATGGACTCCCTTGGAACTATATTTTGTTGTGCTAGTAAAAAAATACTGATGATTAACCTAGCTTTGATGAAAGAAAGAAAGAAAGAAAGAAAGAAAGAAAGAAAGAAAGAAAGAAAGAAAGAAAGAAAGAAAGAAAGAAAGAA
>JAOWBP010004700.1:58156925-58178775 GCA_028571105.1 Tragopan temminckii | reverse complement strand
TGGCCTCAGCCCAGCTATCCAGCCTCTCCAGACCCCTCTGCGAGGCCATCCTATTGTCTCACAGATCAACACTACCTCCCAACTTGGTGTCATCTGCAGAGTTACTGAGGGTGCACTGAATGTCCTCATCCAGATCATCAATAAAGACATTAAACAAGCAAGGTCTCATTACCGACCCTGGGGAACACCACTTTTGACCAGTTACCAGCTGATGGGATATTATGAAGAAAAAAATGTATTCAAATTCACTTTGAACTGGAGCTAATAGAATCAACTTTCTGGGCCCAATAGCTATGGCGAGAGTTCAGCTTATCCTTTAGTTACCTAGATCACTAGTGGCTGACCAGACAAAGGGGCAAGTTGAATATTAGTAAGAATCTTTTTCTTTTCTGAGACTGACGGCAAATTTGTGAGAATTATATCGGATCCTGGGGAAGGAGGGCACAGTTATGTCTAGTCATTGATGTGCAGTGTGTGGAGGACTGGCAACATTGGCTGCAGCTCAAGACACTGCCACACAATATCTGAAGAAACTTAGGGAAAATATCTCATCTCTAGAGCACTGCTACACATTTCTATCTAAAAGCAATAATCTTGAATAGGCAAACCTGTTTATTTCTTTTACCTGTCTCCACTTTTTGGGCAAGAGGCTCTCTTGATGAGAGTCTGTTCCTTACTTAGGTCGATAGAATGATGAGTGTAATGAATAGCAATTTACATTCAAGTTCCTTGGGTCAAGACAAGTAAATAGATAATAAAATAGGTGATAAAAAGTCATAGATACCAAGCCCTGATTTATCTTTTCTAGAAGAAATATCATTCAAAATAATCCGCCTAGATAGTTATCTTGTCTTCCTCAAATTTGCTTTGGATTCTGTGGGAAAGTAAACAGCAAATGAAGTATTTTGCAGACTGTGAAAAAGAAAAAAAAAAGAAAAAGAGAATAGAAATTTGGGAGGTAAATGAAAAACAGTTAAATAAAAATATGTAGCATGAGCTTCCTTTTCCTGTTGAGGACAACAAGCACTTGAATTTGTCCATTCAGTGCAGTTTTATTTCAGTGTTTCTCTTTTACAGATATAATGTATCAACTCACTTATTGGGGTTTACATTATTGATGTGCATTTTCATTAAACTAGGCCAGACAAATTTTTAAATGAATTGTTTTGTAATATGAATGAACAGAAAACAAAATGAAAAGAATCTGTAGTGATGACTTATGAAGTTTACATTAAATACACTTATTCTTAGTTGCAGATGTTTCTTATATATGTGTCACATTATAAATCTGGAATCAGTTCTGCTCTTGTTAATCAGTTTTACTATGATGTAAATACTTTGACTTCTTGGAATTACTCCTAACTCATAGCAATGTAAGCAAGGAGAGATCATTTCATGAGTATTCTTCCAATATCTGCAACTTGTCAAAAGATAACAGTTGAAGAATACTATTATCTCTAAGGGACTGAATGAAATATTTGTAAATGCTAATATCTTAAGAGAAGATGAGATTTTATTTTTCCTAGAGGCATTTGTTTATAACTTTGATACATAATAATAAATCCCACAGTGCATGATAAAATGACAAATACGAATTCTGACTTTCTGAATGTTTGTTTGCAGAATTAGCAATGAGATGATGGATAAACCACCGGTGATAAAAACATCTGGGATTCATCTTTAAAAAAGATCTAAACCTGTTCCAGCTTATGTTGTTGCAAAACTTCTGATTACTTTTACAATGAGCAAGACTGGACCACACTATAATTTTCCCATTTTTATGCAAGCATAACTATACAAATTTCAGTGGTTCCCAATGGACTTAATTTATGCTCTTAAGTAAATTGCAAAACCTCAAGCTGGAGTGCTCATCTCTTCATACTGCATTGCTTGGGATCCAGCAACTGGCTCCAGAATAACCAAATGGGACAAAGTTTAGTAAAATGACATTGAATTCCAGCAGTAAGGATAACGTTGCAACTGTGGATAAGGTAGTTTCATTTGTTATTAACTTCTTTACTCTGCTATGGGATGTGACAAAAGGAGAGTGTGAATATGTCTCTTCATTTGTTTGATACTCTAAGTTCAACACTTTAATGTCAGAGCTGTCATATTAACAGTAAGAATTTCAAGCCACACATTTATATCAGATAATCATAGGATGGCTTGGGCTGGAACGGACATTAAAAGCCCATCCAGTTTCACTTCCCACATCATGAGTCCACTTGGTGATTGCCATCCACCAAGTTGAGCTGCTCAAGGCCTATCCAACCGGGCTTTGAATGTCTCCAGGGATGGAATACCCACAGATTCTGCGGGCAACCAATGCTGGAGCCTAACTGTCATAGAAACATAGAATCACAGAATGATGTAGGTGTTGGAAAAGACCTCAAGGATCAACAAGTTCCAACCCACCTCTCACAGGCAGGGCAGACAGCAGTTAGACCAAGTACTAGATCAGATTGCATAGGTCCCCATCCAGCCTGGCCTTAAACACCTTCAGGGATGGGGCATCTACCACCTCTCCGGGCAACATGTTCCAGCACCTCACCACTCTCTCAGTAAAGAACTTCCCCCAACAAGTAATCTAAATCTACATTCCTTTAGTTTAAATCCATTCCTCCTTGTACTCTCACTATCCACTCGTAAAAAAATTGATTTCTCTTATGTTTATAAACTCCCTTTAAATATTGGAAGGCTGTAATGAGGTCTCTTCACAGTTCAGTTCTCCAGACTGAGTAAGTGCAGCTCCTCAGGCAGGAAAGGTGCTCCATCCCTCTGATCATCCTTCTGACCCTCTCTGAAACCTCTCCAAAAGCTTCACATCCTTCCAGAGTTAGGGGCACCAATCTTAAATGAAGTACTTCAGCTGGGGCCTCATGAAGGCAGAATAGAGGGGAACAGTCACCTCACTCACCCTGTTGGTCACCTCTCTTCTGAGGGAACCCAGGATACCATTGGCCTTCTGGGCTGCAAGTACTCACTGCTGGCTCATGTTAAGTTTTTGTTGACCACAATCCCTAAGTCCCTTTCAGCAGTGCTACTGTCATGGATTTTTTCTCCCAGCTTGTATACTTATCTGCGATTACCTCGATCCAAAGTGCAAAACATTGCATTTTGCTTTGGTGAATCTCATTAGGTTCACAAGGGCCCATCTTTTGAGTTTATCAAGGTCCCTCTGGATGTCATCCCTTCCTTCTGCTGTATCAATGACACCAATCAGCTTGGTGTCATCAGCAAACTTGCTGTGGGTGCACTCAATTCCATTATCAATGTAACTGATGAAGATGTTAAAGAGTGCTGGACTCAAGACACACCTCTGGTCACTGCTCACTACTGGTCTCCACTTGGATGTAGAGCCATTGACTGCAACCCTTTGTGATCTGGCTGTGATCTCCCAGCTAATTTTTTATCCACTGAACAGTCCATCCTTCAAACCCATCTCTCTCCAATTTAGATATCAGCTGCAGTTACTTTGTCCACCAACACCATCACACCAGAAGGCCACCAAATTGGTTAGGCATGACCTTCCCCTGGTGAAAGCTGTCTTGGATCACCTGCTTGTCCCTCAAGTGCCTTAACATGTCTTCCAGGAGGATCTGTTCCATGATCTTCCCAGGCATACAGGTGAGGCTCACTGGCCTGTAGTTCCCCAAGTCCTCCTCTCCCTTTCTTAAAATGGGAGTGATGTTTCCCCTTTTGTAGGACTTCTTCTGACAGCCACAATTTTTCAGATATGGAGGATGGCTTAGTAACTACCTCATCCAGTTCCCTTAGAACCTCATGATGCGTGTTCTGGTCTCACTGTACACATTCATTCTCATGAGCTGGTCTCAAACTTGCTCCGCCCTTAAAGTGTGGGGGAGTTTGCTCTCCCAGTTCCTACACAGAGGTTCAGATTCAGGGATGTAAGATTCAAGGATGAGAGAATCCTGGCTGCTAGTGAAGGCTGAGGCAAAGAACTCATTGAGTGCATCAGTGTTCTCCATGTCTGCTGTAGCCAGAAGTAGAAGGAGGTGTGCTTTCATTGGCCTGACTCTTCTGACCTATGTACTTGTAGAATCCCTTCTTGCTGTTTTCAGCATCTCTCACCAAGTTCACTTTCATCTATGCTTTGGCTTTACTCATCCTATCTCTGCAGTATCGTGTGAGTAAATAATTTCTTCCTAATATCTAACTTAAATCTCCTCTCTATGTTCAGACCACTTCATCTTCTCCTGTTATAATCAGACCCAGAAAAACGTTGGACTCCCTCCTTTCTATAAACTCCTTTGTGGCCACTGTGAGGTCTTCTTTGGTCCTTGTCTTTTCCAAGACAGTGAGGGATGGCATCCCATCCTTCTGTTGTATCAAGTGCACCATTCAGCTTAGTGTCATTAGCAAAATTACTGAGGGTGTACTTAATCCCTGTTTATGCTGCTGATAAAGATGTTGAAAGTGAACTCCTGAAGGACACCACTCATCACCAGCATCCACAAGGACACAGAAATCTTGACAGCAACCCTCTGGCTGCATCCATCCAGCAAAATCCTAATCAACTTTCCATACTATATGGAAGGTGAGATAGAGAGATCCCATAAGGAGCTGTAAATCCAACTTGAATTCCAATATATCCACTACTTCTTCCTCTTCTGACCTCAATTCAGAAATGCACCTGTGGTCTTTAATCTCTCTTCTTGCACCTATTCTTTCACTCATATCTGAATTGACTAAAGCAGTCAACATAATTTATGGGTATGCTGAAGAGATTTTTTTTTTTCTTCATAAGGCTTCAGTGACTCAAAAGCCAGAGAGCAACTTCTAAAAGTGATCCAAGCGTTTACAAATCTAATTCAGGACCTCATGACTCTCGTTTCCAAGCTATCCTTTTCCCTATCCTACTTTTCACTTCAGAGTAGCACTTGAAAGCAAATCTTACTTTTTATTTATTTGTCTACTTTTCATAATTTATTGATGGTCCATGCTTTTATACCTATAAAAGAGAGTGGTTAACTGCTCATATATCGTATGCTTTTGAGTGTCTCATTTGCTACACCTATGCTTAGTTACCCCATTTCTGCGCAATGGTTTTTAAAATCCTTTGAAAAGGGAGAAAATTCCAGAAGTCACTGGGGTTTGTATCTCCCAGGCAGAGGACTAGGAGCATTTGACAAAGATAGAAAAGCATTAAAATTATTCAGGCAAAGAGAATGTAACAGATTTAAGATAGTCTTCTCATGTCTTCCTGTTGGCTGGTTTCTTGAAACTTTTAAAAGACGTGGGCTCCTTGAAGTCCAAGGGAGAGAGGAAGATATAAGCCTGATATATTGGCTGCCTAGCAGACTTCACTTTCAATTTTCCCTTGTCATATTTCTGATGAGTAATTGGCCATCCTAAACACAGAATGGACAGATAGGCATTTTCAGCATCTGTGTTTTTGCTTGTCTGCTAAAGACAAAGTTCATGGGTAAATATTCTACATTCATAACAGATACATTAATTTAAAATTTTCTACTCAAGATCTGATATATAATAATTAATATGATAATTTGAAAAAGTAAAATTAGCAAAAGATAATCAGAACATCCCAGATTCTAATGTAATTTTTCCTCTTGGCATTACACCAGTTCTATCATTTGTGTACTTCAGAATTTATCCATTTTTCTTTTTCCCTCATCATCTTTCATTGCTACCACATTACTAACCAAACTTTGTAGCATTCTGTGTTCCCTTAACTTTCAACCCCCACACAGACAGATTACGTATATATATACACACACACACACACACACATATATATACTTACTCTGATCTTTTGAAACTATTGGCTTTTCCACCCATTTTTTCCCATTTTTCATACTTTCTTGCCTTTCCACTGATGTTTTTTTCTTCTCCTTTGCATTCTGATATTTCCTGTCCTTTTATTATATTTTTCTGGCACTGTTTTCTGTTCATAATAAAAAAAAAAAATCACTTTGCATTCATTTAATGCCATTGAAACCATTGGCTAGGGTTAGGACAGAATACAGCTGCAAAATGCAGTCTGCTCCTGTCTCCCTATTCTTCCAGAGCATTTCCTCCCTCCCTTTCTTGAATTTATGTATCTCACCACATCTTTTCTCCTTCTACTCCCATTTCTCTTTCTTCCAAAGTCCTTGATTACTTAACATTCATCTCTGCTCCATGCTTCTTGAGACCATCCATTTTCTCAAAAGGCTCACTCAGAAGAAAGAAAAAAAAAAAAAAGAAAAAAAAAGAAAAAAAAAAAAAGAAAAAAAGGAAAAAAAGAAAAAAAAAAAGAAAGAAGAAGAAAAACTTGATGGAAGCAGCATGTTTGAACAAAACAAAGCTGCCAATGCATTTTTAATCTCAACATTTTCTATTAACTTGTGCAATACAATAAAATTTTGTTTGGGCTACTGCTTCTTTATATGTGCAATGTGGAAAAGAATAGCACATAACCTCATGTGCTAATACAATACCAAGGGTATATTAGTTCTATCGCTTTTGCAGTGCTCACTGTAATTGATTGCTCTCTAAAAAATGCAGTGCTGAAGAATCAAAATTTTTTTATTGTTGCTAACTTTATATTTGTTCAGCAGTTGCAGTCTTCTGCTATACCAAGGAGTTTCTTTATCTTGTGCTGTGCTGTTGCCAAATTGCTTCCATTTGTAGCTTATTCATATGAAGCAAAACTTTTAAATATGTTTGATAACTTCTTTAGCAAAGTCATTGAGATAAGAGACCTCTACAGGGGTAGAAGTTATTGGGATTACACTCAAAACCTTTTGTGTACGTGTAGCAAGATTTTTTTTTTCTTCTTTCTTCTCTATCTCCTCCCTTTCCTTTCTATCACTTCCTTTTTTTTCTTTTTTTTTTTTTTTGCTTGTTTGTTGTTGCTTGTTTTTTGCTTTGTGGATTGGATGGGGAGGAATGGCGGACCGGGAAATAAATGTTCTGTCAACTAAATGCAAAATAATGCAGCAAGCCAACATGCTCCTGTAAGTAAGAGATGTTTCTGCCTTCTTTTCAAAGCAGTTCCACTCATGGGGTTATAAAACACTGAAAACAAAAACGTAGTCCAAAGAAAAGCTTTGCATTCTGCGATCAAAATCTTAGAGACAGTGAATATTAAAAAGACAACATACTTCTTCCCATAGAAAAAGACAAGCAAGGGTAGAAAGCATGAAGTCACTGAGGAACCTGTCTAGAAAGAATAGGCATGTTAAAACAGAGAGAGGTATGCTTCTGTCATTATCTTAATGATTTCTCTGCCTTGCAGTTCGGGCCAGTAGCATTTATTATAGCTGTGTTTAGAGCTGCTAAAAAACAAATTAACAAACAAACAAAAGAATGGAGGACTGAATAAGCCAGTTTTTCTCCTCTTTCTACCAGACCACAGTTATGGGGGAAAAAAAACAAGTTTCTCCTTTTCAGGGCCTGACTGAAACAGACTTTTATGTCCTGAAATAACAGTTCTCCAAATCTATCATCAGAGAAGGAGTAATAGACCCTTACTAAGGGTTCCGGTTTAAAGTGAATGCTCATTTCCAAGAAAAGTGAAAAAGCGTTGTCTCAGTATTGTCTTTCTAGATCTGGACTTGCTAAATCAGACTGTACAAGACAGTACTCTATCAGTGGATTTCTTTCACTTGTCACACTAAGGAGTTACAATTCAAATAGCCACTGCGCAAGTAATAAATAACAATTAAAACTATCCTATATTCTAGAAATTTACTGGGGTGATTGTCCATAATGCTTGTTTTGCCAGCAGATTAATTCCTACCAGTGAAATACGTATAACATAAAGAAGTGCAATCTATTAAATAATTAACAAAGGGGTCAGCATTCAACAGTATGTGAGATACAGCTGAATCTGCAAGTGCTTGCAAGAAGTGCTATTCCAGATGTACAAGCAGTTCTAAAAAAATGTCTTTCAAAAAGTCTACCTGGGTAAGTTTGATTTCTGTCATCTCAACGCATTGCACATGCAACACACATCTGCAAACTGTTCCTGTGGCAGTGTAAATGGTGCTTCCTCCAGCTTCACTAATGACAGACGTGCGTAGTGGTGGCTAAATTTGGTGCTGGTATAATCCTGTAGCTGCTAGAGGGGCCAGGAACAGACTGTGGGATGTGAATACAAGCATCAGCAAGAAGCAAGGCAACCTGATGAAAAGCATCATGGTG
The DNA here is from genome assembly GCA_028571105.1 of Tragopan temminckii. Taxonomy (NCBI): domain Eukaryota; kingdom Metazoa; phylum Chordata; class Aves; order Galliformes; family Phasianidae; genus Tragopan; species Tragopan temminckii. The sequence goes on along the minus strand of JAOWBP010004700.1, from coordinate 58,170,606 downwards.
TGGGGGAGATCAAGACACTGTCCCATCTTTACATGCCTGCAGAGTATGTGGGTACCAAACACACATCATGGGTGGCTGGGCTTGCCATGGGCAAATTTTGCGTGACTGTGTGCTCCTGGAGCTGCTCACGCCCTGCTGTTCATGCAGGGATCCTGAAAACTGTGTCAGTCCAGAGCCTGGTGATGACCCATCTGGCCCCACTTGCTCACAACCAGCCTGAGGCCTGGACATATACTGTGTTTCCTGACAGCTCTGCAGCTCCCTGGAAGGCACCTTTGAGGTCACTTGTGGTAACCATGATATGAAGGTAAAGGAATTAGGAGACAGCAGCAAAAAGGGCTTGAGTTGCTGGCTAATGGCTTGAAGTTATAACAAGGCATGAGAAGTGTTGTGTCCTTAATTTTAAACCAATAAGTACTAAGTGCCTGATACAGATACACAGTTATAATATATGATTCGTTATATTTATCAGTTGTTAGTATTGTAGATTTTTACTGTTGTAGATAGGAGTCACACACTGGGGACTTGTACTTTCACCTGTTGTTTTCTCTGCATTATGATAAATTTTCAGCAATGCTTGTTTAAAGCCGACAATTTTTCAGGTATAAAGAAAATCTCCTGACACTACCAGGACTAATTACATTGTCCTTGCCAAAGGGGTAGTTGAATAATTGCATGTGATTATTGCACAGCTATGGTGCTATTCATGTCAGTGGCAGTGCAATGAAGATTGATTCATTTTAATTAATCATTCAAAAATAACCGCTCATATCATTCCCCAGTAGGAGCAAACATGTTCCTACACCTCTCTTACAAAAGGCTCTTGGATAAAATTGTTCTCTGACGAGACACACTGCAGTGCATGTGTATATGTCCTAGACAGAAAGGCCTGTTTTGTAATTATTTGGTGATCCAGCTCTCCATATTCTTTCATCTTATGTTTGAACATGCTTTATAATTCAGTTAGCCAAAAGCACAAGAACATAGCAGGAAAACTGGTATTTCCTGACTGAATTCTAGACTTCATGAGATAATGTCACCAACTCTGATCTTATTTACATTTATCTACTATTTCCCTATCCTTTTGAATCAAGTGGCCTCATAATCATGCAGCATAACATTCTAAAATTTGTTATTGTAAGAAAATCCTACCCTCATAAAAAAGTTAAAAGTTAGTGGGTCACGTGTAATTACAGCTCTCACTCAATATCTGTACTAGTGACAAAAGTTAACAACTTATATCTTTTATATATTCATATATAGTTTTATTTTCTCAAATCTTTCATATCCTTTTATAAGACAACTGATCCTTCATTTAATTCTGCTTCTCTAGCATAATAAAATTTCAGAAAGACCTAACAGGATGGTAACCTTTTAAATGGGTTAACCACTTACGATATCTGATACTAAAGAATATCTTTTTAAATCCAACAATAGCTTTACGAGACATTTTTTTTGCTACTGTGAAGTTACTTCATAGAATGCATCACTTTGAGTAAAATACATAAAGGGCAGAGGAAGCAAGCATGTAGATTTAGAGCTATAATTCACATCATTTTTTTTTTAAGGTTTAATATAATCTGAATAAATCACTCTGAACAAAGAACATATTTTTTGTTTGATTAAAAAACATTAAATAATATTTATTTATTTTAAATAATTTTTATTTTTATTTTTATTTATAAAAATATTTGTATAAATTCTGTGTCATAGAACAGGAGGAAAGAGCATAATAAATAAAACTACATATAATAATGCTTATGGAAAATGTAAAACGTTCTAACATATTTTGTAATTTGAGATTTGAAGACAAAGGTTAGCACTTTCTCCATATTTTAATATTATAGTGTCTGTTTACATCAAAGCTTACAAACAGGTAGTTCCCATAGCACTTCTAATGAAAGACTTATGTTTTTTGTGTAATTAAAGTACACTACAGTAGTTAGACTGCTGCTTAAATACAGGACACACATATACACCAAAGGCATATTCAATGTCAGTAGCTCCAGCAAGGCAAGTGACCTGTGGGTTTGCAAAGTCACATTGCATTAGATTTAATGGGAGCTGCTGGGATAAGGATGTAAGTCTTGGATAAGTAACTTCTGCATCCTAGATACTGCTTAGGAGGAACACAGTTCAGTGGGATTCAACATTGTCCCACTGCCATATACAGCCTATATATAAATATAGTAGTGGACAAGCCTTCAAGCAACTGCTGAAAGCACTAACTCTCTGTCCCTGTGAATTTAGACAGAAAAGAAAAAATGCTTGCTCTTCTGTATGCAGCCTCCTTTCATTCACTGTCTGTTAAGGGCTAGAGGGAGATTTTTGCTGTAAATGTAGAGGGTGTCAGAAACTTGGAAATGCCCATTCCATGGCTTCTGGTTGAGATCTCACAGCTCCAGCACAGTCTCTGTGAGTACCATGAAGAGTCTGTCCAAATGGGATTTCTCTGTAATGACTGCTGATCTGGACAAAAGGTAATACTTTATCTCCTTACCAACAGCAAGGAGAATAATTTAGCATAATATAATGTATTAAATATGTTACTGGAGACAAGAGCATGGACGTTACCCATACCACGCCAGAAAGGAGAATAATATTTTGCCACTGCATTTACTAGATTCCCAAACCATTTCTCTAGGGAACATACTTCATGGAAGGAAGCACGCAGAAAGAGGCAGAAGTGAATGTAGATGCTATGAATTCCCCTGGGGTTTAAGAGGTTGAACAACCTATTTCATTCTCGCAAAAGCTGGTTTCTCTATATACTGATTGCACATTCATTCTTTAATCTTTATACGTTTAGAGCTTAATAAATAAATAAATAAATAAATAAAATTTCTTCCGTAAATTGTTGAACATTTGCAACAGATAAAGAAAATCACCGTTGGAAATCTGCACTGCAGGAAATAAACTTTATATGTAAAGACTTGAGAGCTCACCGGAATACAAGAGTATGTTTTATACTGAAAGGCACTGTGCTGATTTTAGAATAGAACCTCAGGTGGACTAATACATTAGCAGCAATTGATACTAAATTATTCCACTTTATGAACCAGAACTACATATTTTCAACTGGATTTCCTGGTGAATAGGGCTTATGAACACGAGTTGCTGATTAGGTGAAATATTAAGCTTTCTGGTTTTTTGAGCATCCTGCACAAAGGACAATCATGATAAACGCTCTCACTTTTTGTCCCTGCCTGCAGAATGAAGGTTTGTGGTAAAATGAAAAATCAAGCAATTCCATTTAATTAGTTATTTATTTCCAGTGGAAAGAATATCCCTCCCTACAGCTGCAGTTCCCTTCAGCACTATGTTATCAAGACTTTAACAAGATGACTGCCTCAAAACTATGACATGAGATTTGATGCAAATTTATCTGCAAATTTTTATTTGTATACAAAGTTTCAAACTGTTTTTCCTTTGGTTTTGATTACCAGAATTGCTAGTGTACCCGTAATTTGAAAATTCCCCTTTGTGACTAAATTTTAACAGGTACATATGCCAAAGCATAGTAAAAGTTGCATGCATTATTGTAGGATGAAAAATGGCAGGTGAAACCATGCAAGAAGGGTTTTCTCTTCTTTGTGCAGGGTACTCTATGGCTGTTCAAATTGTGAAGGTTCACTCCAAAGATACTGCAGTCCCTATTGCCAGAGAATGAGATTGATCCATACTGGCTGTGAGAGTTACTTTCATCTCACTAGCAGGAGCAAGACTGAAGTACCATTTTCTGTATTCTACATCTGGGCAACTGATGCTCAGAAAGATGTGATGTGCTTTGGATCACTTAGCAAAGCTGCTGCAAATTAAGGCTTTGTTACAACAGCTTTTCATATGAGAGGTAAAGGTAAAGCTCCTCTGGTATGAGAGTCTGTCTTCATCAGTTAGCTACAAAAAGACCATTTTTTTTCTTCTCTTTGAGGTCTCATAGATTTTGGAGCTTTCAGCCCATCAATTGCCCACATAAGTAGTTCACGTAAGTGGCAATGAGCACTTGTAGCCATGCTATTCTGTCCCACATGAACAGCAAAATCTCTTTGTCAGTGGGAATGCCTGAAATGAGAATGGGATCATGCACCCATTTTGTCCCTTGATGGTGTTTTAACAATCTGGTTACCCTTTAATGATATGATTGTTGTGTTGAGGCAATGAAGGTGCTGAGATTTTCCAGCTGAGGTTAGGCAGTTACCCATTTAATCTCTAGGTTATGATGGATAATAGGAGAAACCAAATATTTACTTTCCCAGATTGAGATGCTTTTCTATATTGTTACTTACTTTAAAAATCCAGGAAAGTGTCAGAACAAATAGGAAAAAGACTGGTAAATTAATATATGAAACATGAATTTCCCTCTGGAGTAAGATGCCTCTTAATTATTACTAGCATGTCTTTTAAATCAAGTGCACTGGAGTGGAAGAAAAAGCAGTTAAAAAAACTGGTTACTTCTCTGATTGTCTACGTCTATTAAGAGAAGATAAAATTCTTCCACATTGGCCATTATAGAGGACTTGGCAGCTTTCTCTGAAAGATATTTTGAAGTCAGTTAGATAAACATTTTTCTTTAGGAAGACTAATAATGACGTAAAATACCTATCTTTCAGCTCTTTATTTGCAACATTGTGCCAAGTTCTAAATGTAATACACCTAGCTGCTTTGGTACTAGTGGTGAACTGATTCTCAAGTAAGGTTTGCCTCTGAGATTGCCACGCTGGTATGTCTCCACTGACTTCAGTGAAATTATTCCTGGCTTATGTTCACCTGTGAGATCAGAATTAAGGCAGGTGTTCAAGTGAAAATAAATGATGGCTGAGATGAAGCTGTGCAACGTATTGTTCTACAATCACTTTACTGGAATATATACATATATACATATATTTATATATGTGTATATATGTATATGCGTATATATATATATGTTCAGGGCTTAAAGATACAGCTGTTTCACACGGGTACACCCAGCTGCCTGTGTTGTGAGAACATTCTGTCTTTTTCATTCCTGTAGAACTGAAATACTGAACGCACAACACTTTTCCTTATCTTCCATCACCACGATCTGCCTGCTGTGACACGTAATTTGAAACCACCAATGTTTCTTGGTTTCACTGTCTCAACTTCTGGCAAGATAAAGTTCATTTTGCCATTTCATTTATAAGTATCAAGCTGCTCACCATCACATTTGAAAAACCATAGCTGTTATGTGAGGTTACGTGGAGAAAGGGAAATATCACTTCCATTTATAACAGAGTAAGAAAGAAGTACCCAGGAAACTACAGGCCAGTAAGCCTCACCTCTGGAAAGGTCATGGAACAGATCCTCCTGGAAGACATGTTGAGGCACACGCAAGATGTGCACAGACAAAGGGCAGACTGTGCCTGACCAATCTGGTGTTCTTCTGTTATGGAGTGATGGCATCGGTGGACAACGAAAGTTCAGATGATGTCATCTACCTGGACTTGTGTGAAGCCTTTGACATGGTCCCACACCACAATCTTATTTCAAATTGGAGAGTATGGATATGAGTGGTGGACTATTCAGTGGACAAAGAATTGGTTGGATGGTCACAGCTAGAGGGTTGTTACTGACAGCTCTGTGTTCAGATGGAGGCTCACTGTGAGTGGTGCCTCATGAGGGACCCTCATGAGGGTCTATCTTGAGACTGGTATTCTTCAACATCTTTATCAGTGGCATAGATGATGGGATCAAATGCACTCTCAGCAAGTTTGCTGATGACATCAAAGTGAACAGTGCAGTTGACACCACAGAAGGAAGGGATGCCATTCAATGGAACCCGTACAGGCTTGAGGAATGGGCCTGTAAGAACTCAATGATAGTTAACAAGGCCAAGTGCAAGGTGTAGCACCTGGGTCAGGGCAATCACGCACAATATCTTACAGAATGAGAGAACTCCTTGTGAGCAGCCCTGCCAAGAAAGACTTGGGGATCTTGGTGGGCGGAAAGCTGGGCATGAGTCAGCAGTGTATGCTTGCAGCCCAGATGGTCGGCTGTGTCCTGGGCTGCAGCAACAGGGGGGTGGCAGCAGGGCAGGGAGGGGACTGTCCCCCTCTGCTCTGTCCTCATGAAGTTCCATGTGGGGTACGGAATCCAGGCCTGGAGTTCTCAGCACAAGAAGGATAAAGAGTTGTTGGAGTGGGCCCAGAAGAGGGCCACGAAGATGATCGGAGGGCTAGAGCATCTCTCCTACAGTGAAATGCTGAGCGGGCTGGGCTTGCTCAGCTTGAAGAAGGGAAGGCTCTTGGGAATCTTCCAGTTTTAGAGAGGAGGTTATAAGCAGGAAGGGAAGTGGCTTTTTATACAGTCTAATAGTGACAGTAAAAAGGAGAATGGCTTGAAACTGAAAGTGGGGAGATTTAGCTTAGATGTTAGGAAGAAATGTTTTACTCATTGGATGGTGAGGCCCAGGCACAGGTTGTCCAGAAAAGTATGAAATGCCTAGAGAAAAGAAGGCTGTGGGGTGACCTCATTGCAGCCTTTCAGTGCCTAAGGGGAGCCTACAAACAGGAGGGGAATCAACTCTTTGAAAGGGCAGATAACAGCAGGACAAGGGGAAATGGTTTTAAATTGAGGGCGGGAAGATTTAGGTTGGATGTCAGGGAGAAGTTCTTTACAGAGAGAGTGGTGAGGTGCTGGAACAGGCTGCCCAGAGAGGCTGTGGATGCCCCATCCCTAGAGGTGTTCAAGGCCAGATTGGATGGGGTCCTGGGCAGCCTGGTCTAGTATCAAATGGGGAGGTTGGTGGCTCTGCATGTTGCAGGGGGATTGGAGATTCATGATCCTTGTGGTCCCTTCCAATCCTTGCCATTCTGTGATTCTGTAAAAGTATTGCATGTCTCAACCCTGGAAGTATTCAAGGCCAGACTGGATGGGGTCCTGGAGCTTGATCTGGTGAGTGTGAACCAGATGCAAGGGGGGTGCAGCTCAAAGATCTTTAAGGTTTCTTCCAATATAAGCCTTTCTATGATTCTATAATTCTCTGATTCTATATTGCCTTTTTGAAAAAGAGAAGACTAGACAAAAAAAAAAAAAAAAAAGTAGTGATTTGGCTGACATTTCACAGTGACACAAAAAAGAGAAGTTCCTATTACTGGCTCTCCCTAAAGTCATATGTATCTGATATATACTACAGGAACTCATGGCACAAAGCCAACATTGCCAAGGACCCCATTACTACATCACAAGTCTGCATGCAACTTCATACCTAAAAGGTCATTTTCACTGTATGAATTCTCACATTATTGTATTGCGTAGTGTCATTTTCAGGTGAGCATTATTTGCATTCTGAGAAATAAAAGAATCAGGGATTTGATAACATGGAAATACTGTGAATAGTTGAAAATTTTTATGATGAGACATGAGCAATAAATGTACTGCAGCAGTTGTAGTGCTTTGTGTAAGACGACTACAAAAACAAAATAAGCTGAACAAGGAAAAATCTTATTTTGGAGCAATAAAAAGGCTTGATATATATTCTACAGAGCATTGTTTTCTAGAATTCAGAAGGAAAATATATGACAGTAATTTTTCAATAGATTGTCATTTAACTATTTGAATCTTAGAATACAATTAAATAAAAAGGAATATTACCATATTCTGTATGATTAAAATGATCCCATTTCTGGCTGAGGGTATAATTGTGAAATCTCCTATTTATTTACCACCTGCATTTATCCATCTATATAAAATTAGAATCAAGCATTGAATATTGACTTCATATTGATGGATATCATCTATGCACTAATAAAATGACAATCTTTCAAGATTCTAACAGCAGAGACTTCTATAATACATGACACGGTTTAAACATATTTTATTTTATGCCAGAGAGAATTTTCATTTAATCTCTCAGCCTCTTACAAAACTGTTGTAAATGATTTAGCTCAGCTGTTAGATTTAAGAGTAATTTCATTTCAGTTTGGGCTCACTTGTGTAATTCCTAGCTTTTGTTCAACCATATTTAAATTTCTGACACTTAGCATGTGGACTAACATGTCAAAAATACGTGATGCCTAAATTCATGGCTCATGGATGTAATAAAGTTGGAAAATACAGTATCTGATGCATGCAAAAGTCAGAGTAAAATGTAAGTGAAACTGAATTGTAAAATGTAAATGAGGCTTAACTGTATACCATGCAATCATAGTTGAAATCCTGCTCTGTAATGCATAGTAGAAAATTTTCAGGGCATGCTAGAACTCCAAAATAAAGTCCAAGACACGCTAGCTGTGACAAATACCATGATTATCCATGGGCTTCTTCTCTACAAGAAATCTGAAAATAGTCCTACAGGAGATAAGAGTATATTAATTATGACAAAACCCACCAACAATTAAAATCCATATTAAATGTTGAGGGTGTTTTATAAGACTACATGCCTTTTTATAATGCACGTAGCGAGAGGACAAGAAGAAATGGCTTTAAACTGGAAAAGGGTAGATTTAAACTAGAAATTAAGAAGAAATTCTTTACTGCGAGGATGATGAGACATTGGAACAGGTTGTCCAGTAAAGCTGTGAATGCCCAGTCCTTGGAAGCACTCAAGCTCAGGCTGAATGCGGCTGCGAGCAACCCAGGCTAGTGGGAGGTGTCCCTGCCTATAGCAGGGGGTTGTAAATAGGTGATCTTAAAGGTCCCTTCCAACCCAAACGATTCTGTGATTCTACGACTACACAGGAAAGAACTAAATGGCAAAACTTTGTTGTGCTAAAATAGATTCAAAATGATTATTTAGTTTTGATTTCCAGGGGTATTTGAGTTTCTTATTAAGCTCGTTATTCAAGTGAGCTTTCATTTAACATACAGACCATTTCAAATGATTTCTTGCTTCCAATTTCTATACAAAACCTTCTAAACAACCCAAATGCCAAAATATTACATCAACTACGCTCCAAGTTTTTTTCCGTTTTCTTTTTTTTTAAGCACAGTGAGATGTTGTCTGCAAGACAATGTCTGCTAAATACTATTGTAAGACATATATTTGGATATAAAAACGAAGGCTTTTTCCTCCTTACTCGTTACTATTATATTTTACATGTTTTCTCTGAGTGTATTACATTGTTTCAAAGTTTTTTGTTTTTTTTTTTTAAATTAGGTCTAATGTCTAACTTTAAAATTTTTAATTCCTCACCAACTATAGGAATATTTGCCCCTGATCCTACTCTTAAAAGCTACCTTTAGACAGAATGAATCTCCCTTTACAAAACACATAGAACCCCAACTGTAAATTACCAGTTTCAGATTCTCCTTTATGTTCTAATCAGTTAAAGTTGTTGCCTGTACAAGCAATTCTTAATTCTGACCATAATCACGAACTATAGTAGTGCAACTGTCTTTCCAGTACAGACTCTTTTACAGATTTTATCAACATGAGAAATGTCAACATTATATGCATTCTAGTTTTAATGGAAAATAATCAGGCGGTGTATTTATTAAATGTAAAAATCACAAAAAATTCACACAGGACTAAAGACAGTAAGATTGTTCAGTTTCCTTCCATTCTACAAGTGTTTCTTGAGCATAATTGTTTAGCCATATAAAATCTGAATATCCTCTGGCTTTGTCAGTTGCAGACATGTGAAAGAAAATGTACTGATGTGATTGCCATTGCACTCTGCTCTCTTGCCAAGTGAAAGATTATCTCTGTGATTGTTAAGAAATCAAAATAATTTACATCTTCATATCTGTTTTTTGTGTGTTTGTTGGTTTTTTTTTCAGACATTCCTGAATTGCCAAGAACTGTCTGTTTCAGCCTTCCCTTGAATATGAGAAACATGAGCACATTCATTTGATGCTGTGGTTTAACCTGGCAAGTGGCTCAGCACCATACAGTTGTTCGCTCACTCCTCCCCTACCCAGTGGAGCGGGGGAAAGAATCATAAGCAAAAAAAAACAAAGTAGAACTGAATGGGTTGAGATAAAACTACTTTCTAAGATAGAGATAAGGAAAAGAATAATCATTATTACAATTTATATATATATATGTATATATATATATTTGTGTATATATATACATATATATATGAATGTATATAACAAGTGATGCACAAGCATTTTCTGACCACTTCCTAATCAATGCCCAGCTAGTACCTGAGCAGTAGAAGAGTGAGAGATGAACTTCCATCCTCTTCAAATCTCTCCTTCCACTTTAAGGCATATGCTACAGAATACCCCTTTGGCCTGTTTAAGTCAGCGGTCCTGATACTCTCCCCTCCCAGCTCCTCATTAGTGGGAAGTGAGGAACTGGATTGGCCTTGACTCTGCACAATGCTGCTTAGCAACAAATAAAAATATCAATGTGTTATCAACGTTGTTTTTCCTTAAAAACAAAACATAGCATCACACGGTGCTCTGAAGAAAAAGAATTCTGTCCCAGCTAAAACTAATACATGTGATTAGACACACAATGCTTAGGAATGCTTCCCTCCTAAAATGTTTTCATTGTGAGGGGTGACCTCTATTTCATTCTTGAATTTCAGCTGCAGAACTCATATACACCCCACATATTTCAATTCTTTTGCCTAGCATGCAGAGTAAGACTAAACCTCTCCATGTTGAATAGGAGAGATTTGTTACGGGTCATAACATAATGTGACTTGACATACAGAAGCACAGGGACCTCATTATGGTAGTACAGCAAATGCTGGTGTAAACTCCTATTAGTGGAAACAATAAATATAATATAAAAATTCTATGTTTCTACTGCTGTATTTGTTGCTATGTAGTCATATGTACATATAAATGCCCCAAGTGGATGCTTAAGAGAGTGTTATTTACAATTTCCTCTCTCTTTTTTATTAGAAAAGATTGCAAAAATATGCTTATCCAAATCAGAACTTCAATCTAGGCATCTGAAGAAACAGCTTTTCAATCTTCTGAACAGATGTAAAGCACGTACTGAAGGGCTTGTGTTCTCAGTCCACCGATGTCATTGAACAAGTGGGTCAACCAGTAAGAGCATCAGACCTCAGGATTTTGATGTTACATATGCTCCACTTAAATATTTTCAGCTTTGAGAGTTTTTACTTTATTTAATTTAATGTTCATTAACACACATTTCTAATATCTGCTTTGGGCACTGAGAAAAAGAAAATGTAAACAAATAAACAAGCACTTAGGTGGTCTGCAGGGAATGGGGATGAAAGGCGCTGACTTGAAACAAACACCTCCCCATGTCCCCATTCTTCCAGAGAAGCAACAGGATCTCTGAAGTCAGTGCAAAATGCTTCCTGGAACACTTCTCAGCATGCTGGGCGTCTTCTGCAGATCTCTCCTTTTGAATTGATTTTCCCCTGGTCCAGCACAGACATCCACAGGCTCAGGGTGAGCCCACCACAGTGTGGATGTACCAAGGTCACAGTCCTTCTTTGCCATGGAGGTCCCCCTTCCTAAAGCACGTCTCCAGCTGCCTTTTGAGCAGCGTGCCTCCAGCAACAGGTCTCCCAGTATTTCCTTCCTTCATGGCCAGATCCTTTGATTGATGAGAACCATGGCATAAAAGTCATAGCTTAGGGAGGTGATGATACAGTTGTGGCAGTGCTGGAGACAGCTGAAACCGTCTGTGATGGGCACAGGAAATTGTTAGCCACTCTCTTGACCGTTTCAAGTAATTCTGAAATTCAGACGATATCAGGAGAAGAAATGTGATGAAATTTGTTTGGCCTCAAAGCGGTTGTAAAACTTGACATTTATGCTTTTTCTTCTCCTTTCTGGAGCAGACGCGAGGTGAGCAGATGCCAATCTTCGCCCTGGTGACATGCCCTCGAGACAAAGATAGTCAAAGTAAGACTGCTCTGTGCAGAGATGAAAGACCCACAAGACTGTGGGCTATTTTCCCCAGGAAGTGGCCAGAAGCCAGCAGACTGCTTCAAACAGGGGTCTGTAACAGACTTCAAGTGAAAAACAGGTTCAGACACGTCTTCTCAGTCACGGCTCTGTTGTTTACAGGGCTTTTTATCTTGTTTCTTATTCTAGCTGAAGCATTTCTTTCACCCCTTTGGCTCTTTTTTTGTCTTGTGATTATCAAAACAAAGTGAAGCTGCAAGCAGTCCTAAATGTTTTGCTGCCCTCATGCCAAGGTGCCCGTTGCACACCCACTGCCTCATGTAGCTATTCTCAATCTAGGCAGTAAGCTAACTTTTTTACTATTCGTATTTTAAGAGTGGTTAGTTATTATAATTGCTGTTATTACTGCCCTAGGTTTATATTTCTTGCTATTCGTTGTCACCTGAATTGATATGAATCAGAGTTTTATGTCATCTAAAATATTCTCATTACAACTCTTTTTAATGGCCAACACAGTTGTAACTATAACGGAGTATAACTTTGAAAAATGTTTAGTGAATGAAGCACTCTGCACTAACTACAGCCTAAGAACACACACTTCTGTGCTAAGCCTACACCATAAAACAATCAGTAACCCATGTCATTGGAAAAAAAGTTTTTCCTTTTAATTCGTGTAGCCTTTCCAGTGTTTTCACTAATTTGAGGTTTTGGTGAAGTACAACTAGAGTGGGTTAAATATGGCAAAGAACACTGTTTCAAGGATTTTACACAGGTATTTTGAATTGCACTAATTGTTGAGATATTTTTTTCACATTAACATCAGTTTTAATATTAATACCAAGTTATTCGTGTGTGAACAAGAGTATTCACTTCAGTTACTAATTACTGCTTCTGACTCATTCTTTCCTTGTGCCCAGAAGTTTCAGGCATCCAATCAGGATACAGAAACAACACTCAGGTAATTAATTAGAGATTACAAATAATGAACAGCAAGTAAAATGAATGTTATCTAAATAATCCATTGGTTTAAAATACTCCACCCAAACTATTCATCAGATTCTTACAAATAAGGCAAGCATAAAAAACAGGCCTGTGTCACAACAAATTTGGGTAAGATAAAGGCCTGAATTCTTCAGCTCATTTATCTGTGAAGAATGACTCATGCAAACCTTGTCAAAAAGGATTAGATTAATCAGTTCTCTCATCCCTGAAAAACCTTGTCTGTGCTGAAAGCCATATTTACAAGCTGTTATTACTAAACTCTTTTACCTCATGCCTAAAAAAATAGGCAGGCTCCAAGGTGCCAAATCCATTAATTTGTTTACACAAAGTTCCGCTTGCATTCAAAGTACAATAGCTTTATGTGAGATGATTGCTGCTTACGTGCAAGGTTGTAAGGATAACTGACTTTTTCTCAAGGAGATCCGCATTAGTGCTTTTCTGCTCTTTGATCTAAAAAGCTTGATAAAGGGAGGGGTAGGCTGGGGGTGTTATTTCTTTTCCATTTGTGTGCTGTTAAAATCTGTGTTTTAAAGCAATGGAAAGAATCCAAAACATTCGTGGGTTAAGGTTGTTTTTTTTTTTTTTTTTTCATTATATATACATATTTTAATATAACATTAGCTGCACTTCCCAGAGGAAAAGAAAACTGAAAATATTCATACTGTCAACACGAAGTTTTCATATTTCCTTTTTATTTTTCCCTGGCCAATACAATTTCCAAAATTTCATCCAAATCCACAAGTATATTTTTGAATACCAAATATGTTTCAGTTGATCCAGAACTGTATTTTTTGGTGAATATCACTTGTATTTGAGTAATAGTTCCCAAATCTACACGTAGATTTGTGCATTTTAAATTGGAAAATGTCATACC